>JAEAOA010001030.1:27500-270000 GCA_016746295.1 Potamilus streckersoni
TTCATAAAAGCTTGACACAGTATTGGCGGATTTTGTTTGTGTCAACATTGATATCTTATGACAATATAAAATGGAGATGGAATCACCAAACAAAATTATGCATAACGAACCAGTCTGCAACGTTAATTTCTGTGTTGTATGCATGGATTCTATCAGATAAAAAGGAAAACACGAAAATAAAAGAGATCGTCATTTGAATTTGCACATGTGTATACCACTTCATTGCTTTTCAGAAATGTCATATACCAAACATCAAACAACTAAAAACACTGCAGACGAAGTGGGGAGATAATAAAAAAATATTGCTAAGACACGACTTGTTCTTAAGTTAGCTGTCTACCATATATGTGTATTAGAAATGTGAATTAAATTTAGGAATTCGCTCGGAAAATTTGATAAGTCCAGTAAAAAAAAACGTTTTAATTCAAATTATACCTCAACAGTTCAATTTTAAATATTCGATCTCAGGAGTTGTACACATGTGTATACTTCTTCATTTATATTTAGATTTGTTATATACCAAATTTTACACAACTAAATAAACTGCAAACGAAGGGGGAAAATTATAACAAAATATTCCTAAGACATGACATGGTTTAAAGTAGCTATTTATCATATATTTCTACCGTAATGCGAATTAAGTTTAAGAATTTGTTCGCAAAATTTTATATGCCCTGTAAAAAAAGGTATAATTCAAATTATACCTCAAATCCAAAACAGCCAAATCAGAACTATTTTGAACATTACAGATCATGTCTTGCACATTCTTTATTAATATTGACGTAAATACCATTTTTATTTACGTACAAGCAACACCGAGAGAAGGGTTTACATAAAAAGAGAAGATCTTGCAATATGTTCACATCTGCCCAATGTTTAACAAATTGCTTGTCCATCATATATCTTTTTCGAGACTATGAATTTAACAGTCTTTTACCGCTACTAGTTAGGTACTAGACAATCAAGGTTTATTACTCTACATTTTGGAGTAAATGTTTGCTTTCAGTAATGTTACGTACGTTATAAACGCTGTTCTTACCGCTGTTTTATGATGATGACTAACATAGCTAGGATACTATGATTACTTTTCAATTATAAGCTTTTTTAAGTTTCATATTAGGAAACGAAAGTGGATGTGGAATTTTGCGTCACGTTTAGATCTTAGGACATAAATAATATAACAATAATGAACAAACAAAATTATATATTATTATCTAACCTGCTGCGTAACGTACTGAATTTTAGGTCTGGACTCAACTCAACATGTATTGACACCTGAACAAAGCGATCCTCACTTCAATTTGTACATGTGTGTATATGGGTGACCAATGAACATATTATATACTTAATGGTTTAACCGGCTTTTACAACGGCTGCAATTATAATTATCCTACAACTAAAAACATGCTAAATAATGTGTCACTGACTTATCCCGTACATCAAGGAAGTTGTTTTTAATTATACCCGGAGGTGCTAGACATCGCTTGATGATTTACCATGATTCTTTCACACTGTTGATTTAAGCCGTTGATACATTTGACGGTCATGTACGCACCATTTTCAATGTCCTGGTAGTAAGCAACAGCCTAATTGAATACATAAACAACAATATGGAATGTATATATATATATATATATATATATATATATATATATATATATATATATATATATATATATATATATATATATATATATATATATATATATATATATATATATATATATATATATATATATATATATATATACATATATATATATATATATATATATATATATATATATATATATATATATATATATATATATATATATATATATATATATATATATATATATATATATATATGTGTGTGTGTGTGCGTGTGTATCAATATCAAGATGATAGATATCCGGATAATCATGTGACAACTAACAAGAATTAATTTGTAACATGTATCTTTTAGTATTTGTACTATGTTTGATAGGTAACTGAGGAAGGAATAAGCAACAAAATATTTCTAAAAAACGATATGGAATAAGCAACAACATATTTCTAAAAAACGATATCATTGAAAATAAACTGCTGACTAATATGAATCGATGGAAAGTTGTTATAGTTTGAAACTATAATAATGTATTTAATTAACAAAGACGTCTTTTCAAATTATATATATATATATATATATATATATATATATATATATATATATATATATATATATATATATATATATATATATATATATATATATATGAATACTTGTATCATTGCTATATATGTGTGTTGTAGTCAGTAGAAGCTTACTTCCCTTTCCAAAGTTGTTGTTTTTGACAGTAGAGATTGACCTTCTTTAGTCCGTTTCACAAGGTAGATGTCAGCATTTGGATCAATTTCATAGTTTCTTTGTAACTTTAAGGTCAGAACGCCAGACCCTCGCCTGACATGAAAGGTCAAATGATCAGGAAGATCAGGGTCACCAAATATCCGTTTTTGCGTCCGGAATTTTGCAGTCACGTCCTTCAGCCAGACTATTTCCGAGCCTGCATTTGCTAGAGCAAAAAGAGATTAGAATACGTTTTATAATAAAAATTCATGTGGCTTATGAAAACGAATGGGAGTTGTTGCATTTCCTTATTGCTTCCTTCCGGACACTTCTCAATCACCTCTGTGCTACTTTATCATTTTGTGAATGTTACATTAAGTGATCATTCATAAAAGAACAAACAAAAATACCTTAGCAACTGGAAATAATCATCTGTCATTATCACTGTATATCTCCTAAACTGTAGATATAATTTGAAAGCATTTAATAGTGCAATATAAAATTTACTTACAGAAAACCTGTTATATTTCATACTCATTACAAGTTCATGAATAATTAAATCACAGGAGCAATAAATGTATCATTTATTAAGCTCATTATATCCTTGCCCAAACATTCTCTGGATTACATTGATAGAAGTGAATGAATACTACTATTGAGACAATTACTATTTATGGCACTTTTTCTAGTACTGCAGACATCATTCGTGATGCTATTACTGCTGACGTCATTCGCGATGAATTGCATCTAAAAGGATAAATTTAGTTCACTCAATCAAGCAGATAACAAGTCATACTATGAGCAAGCAAATGTTGGAAGACATGGCAAGTTTGTTTCAGTAGCATCATGTACTCTCCTCACAGTGATACATCCAGACCATAGTAAACTTAATAAACCAAATATGATTTCTGGTCGTTGCCAGACTAAAGAGCTATTATGGTCATTATGTCATTATTGTCATATTGGTTTTGAAATGTGTGAGGTATAAAAAATTATACATACTATAGCTTACATATATATATATATATATATATATATATATATATATATATATATATATATATATATATATATATATATATATATATATATTTAGAGATAGATAGATAGATAAATAGATAGATAGATAGATAGATAGATAGATAGATAGATAGATAGATAGATAGATAGATAGATAGATAGATAGATAGATAGATAGATAGATAGATAGATAGATAGATAGATAGATAGATAGATAGATAGATAGATAGATAGATAGATAGGTAGGTAGGTAGGTAGGTAGGTAGGTAGGTAGGTAGGTTAATAGTTATACAGATACCTTCAGAGTTGCTGAGAGTAGGATCAGAGCAAACATAAGCCAGGATGTCAACGACCACAATAAATAAAATTATAGTCATCCTCACAATAAATGCTGGCTGACGTCCGTGTAAAGATGAATTGATTTAGTCAACAAAATCGAGTTATATACATTTAGTTATTGCATAAGAGGCTTTGGGATTAGGTGCTGAAAGTAGAGACAATTAACATGGTCACGTATTGATCTCGAATGCCTCATAAATATTTGCATTAGGATAAATATTTGCGTTAGGTGACAGAAAGACTGGGTGGAGTTATTTGAGATTAAGTTTGTAACCTTGAAATGGTTATGCATATTTAAATAACGTAATGATTGTATTTCAATGCCACCATTTGTATAATTTGTTTTGTCTGCAATAGCATTGGAAGACATACAATTTACACTGCAATTGAGTAACGGTATTGCCGTGAGCCATTTTTATATAAACAAACATTCCATAATTAAATATTGCCAAGCATCCAATACTTGTCTGTATAATATTGTGTTTGTTGAGGATATTGTTTAATGTTATGCATTGTTTATTTTTTTATTTTTTATTTTTATTTTTTTTTGTACAAGTATCAGGAAAGCTTGTGTTAATATTGATTTTGTAGCAAATTAAATGTTATGTGCTGGAATTAGAAAGGTAAAATCATACATATATTTCTTTGCGTCTCATATATTAAACATTCTTAAAAGCAAACTGAAAATATTTGTTTTATCTAAACTATATTTGACACAAGTTCTGCAGAGCGATGAAGGTAAATAACAATTTAACTTGAACATTATTTGTCCACTTTCTGAATTCACTAACCTTGGGAATAAATGCACCTTTATGTTTGTGATGTTACTTTCATATGAATACTACATGATACCTGTTGTTGTTGGTAATATATGCAATACTTTTAATCCCCTTGTTTCATTAAGTGTCAAATATCATTGTAAAGTGGATCGGTGTAATAGTCTTGTCTTCTACTTATGTGGTTAAGATTCAAAATCGGTATGTATGCAGGTTGTGCCATCATATTTGAAACGTTTATCTTGTCCCTTATGGTGGTTCTATATCCCTAGTATATAATGCTATACATGATATGTTTGAAATATTTGGTATCCATTCTCTGTAACCCTATTCAGAGATAATGCCAGTGCAGTAGACAGTTGAGAGCTGTAATGTGTGAGAAATCTACAAATTTATACATATACATGCCACTCTGTCTGTTCACATAACAGCTGACAACACCATTGCACAACTCAATATATAAATACGTTAAAAAGGGCATGACACATGCATAAGCTGTCTGACAAATCAAAGATGACGTCGCAAGACGCACACAGTAAACTCTAAATGTATGTATTGTGCAAACGTTTTAATAAGAAAATATATGTTTTTACTTCTCACGAGATTGACATTTATGGTTATTACATAAATGTTATAAATTGATAAAATTGGTAAGAAAAAATCTGTTTTAATGTTATTTTATTTTTTGGTGGATTGCTTATGTTTAATTCAGGTATATGTGTAATTTGATCAATGGCAACATTAGAGCATTTGTGGTTTGCTTTAACAGGAACATCTACTATTTGTACTTTATAGTTTATTTAACATGATTGCATTATAATTATATTTGTATGAATCTACCAGCAATTACATCTTTATCTTGCATTGAAATTTCAAATACCTAACATATTTCAATGTAATCCAAACAATGGGCAATAAGAGGGTTTGGCTAAATGCTTATTTATAGGATAGAGAGCATATTAATATTGAAGATTGAAGTTTAGCTGAATGAAGAACTGTCGTTTGATTCAAATCATAGGCTTAAGTGCTCTGATCTTAAATAATATCTCTAAAAAAATTGATAAACTTTAAGAAATAATCCTTAACAAAATAGTTACCATAAAGACTTTGGTTTATTTCTCTTTGGTGTGAGCAACCTGATACCATATTTACACAGCAATTTTAATTGTTCTAATATAATGAAGTAAAAGACAATTACATATCAGCATTCTGGCATAGCTGCCAGATAAATTTCCGTATTACCCTTAACCAGTTTTAAAGATTTGTTGATTAATTGGCCCGTATTGGTTTTGGAAAACAGGACAAATATGGCAATTATAAACAAAATAGATTCCAAAGCAACCCGCTTTCAAATGTATAGATCATTACACTTTTGTTCAGCCAAAATATAAACGTATACTAGGTTCATGTATTTAGTTAAGCTATATACATTGCAATATTGCCTGCAATATTGTGAATTATTCATGAACGTAAAACACTTTCGTGAATATATGGTGATATTGTGTCTTTTGCAATTAAAGAAATGTACCCCTACATAAAGGTGATATGAATTTTTAATATTGCTGATATCTCAGTAGAAGAGTAAATCATGGGCAAGGTGAACGCAGCAGTTATGTTTATGAAGTGAGATTGGGAAGAATGTTATTTGGTAGAAACATTAAATCAAATCCTGTATCTAATACTTTTGGAAACAGACACAAATTAAAGTGCAGCTAAGTATGATTTCCACTCTATATCACAGAATTTGTTGATCAAGCTAACTAGCCACATTGCTGTGACAGTGAATGGTGTTTTTGTTGTTCTGAAAACAAATACATTAAAATAATTAATAATAAAAATAAATAATAAATAAATACATTATATGTTCTTTCTATTTTTACAAAAGGCATCTGACTTGTATTTCGTATGGTTTAATTTTTGTAAAACAGCAATACAATGGAGCTTGTGTAATTTGTGATTTTTGGACTAACTGTATAGTTGTTTGAGATTTGTGAAGTCATGTGAATAGTAATGACAATGGCGTGCAGAGGGACTGGTTGTATATATTATGTAGTTGGGTATTGTATTTCTATGGAAAAATATATAAATTATATGGTATTTGATATTTCTGAGAACATAAATCCTTTTCATATCGATGTCATGCAGGTAGATAGTCATTATTTTATCATATAAAATTGCCTAGACCTGCTGGCAAGATACTGCTATTTGCTGCTATTACACAACGGCATAAATTCTAAGTTTTTGATATGCTCTAACCACACACCTAATCCGAAATGTCCAGATTTGAAACATAGGGTGGAATATGCAAAGGAAACACAATTAGGGAACAACTGCTGTTCGTATAAAGATAAATTTATTGTACAAAAATCTTAAATCTCCGTAGTCGGATCAGATCTTCTTTGTGAAAATATTACACAGTGAGATGTAGCTGAAAATTTTCGTTGAAGATATTCATTAGAATGCAGTAAAAATGAGACATTGTAATCGCTTGCTTTATATTTTAAAATATGATAGGATCCCCTGCGCCTGTAAAGGCTTTGGGACTGGGTGATCGAATTACAAGACGACAGGTTGATTTAACACAATATCCAGTCCTTACGTCTACATCACTGTATCATATTTGAGGTCTCTTCAGTGTCTAACTCTTTTCATTACAAGATAATTATCTAATATTTTGCTTTTAGTGTTCTGTTTAGGTTTGTTTGCATACAGTGATAGGAAATGTTTTAATCGTATGACATGCATGCATATTGCTATATATTTCTTTATAATTTAAGATGTAAAAGGAAATAAAACTAATGTATGTTTATTATATTCTTTCCGAATAGCAACATAAAGCAGGTCATCAAAATACATTCAAAACTTGCATTCTGCCATATTATAGCATTATAGTCAAATTTGTTTTGTGCTATGTTTCCGGTTTTCTATATGATCAACATTTTGTATATGATCAAATTTTTTGACTTTTGTGCTATGGGGAATCTTAAAACAGAAATATTTTTAGATTTAAAAAATGATTGTTTGTGTGATTTAAACTGTATTTTAATTCCATTCAGTAATGGTCAATTATGAACCTTGACAAAAATAATTTCATCCTCGAAATGACCTGGAAATGTATCTTCAGAAAAGTGTGTTTGATTATATACACTTAGGCTTGCCAATTATATGTTATAGCATTGAGCATAAAAAATAACCTTCAACCATTTTACATTTATGGTAGACATCTATTATAAATATAGTTATTTAAGAGTTAAATCTGATCATTATTGCTTTATATTTATTTTGCACAGAATAATTCTTATTTCATTTAAAATCTTGGGAGAACTCATTCACTGTCAAACCATTGAGGCCATGTGACACCTATAGCTGTACCATTTCTAATACTTAAAATTGATCAGTTTGTTGTCAACATCTGCAAGACAAAATCATCTAAGTTTATTGAATTATGAAAACTCAAATGTTGCCAACATCAGTATCAGAGAATTTGCCTGAGGTATCGAAGCTTTATAGTAGCGATTAAAATTGTGCAATCTTTAAAAGGGAAAGTGACATATCTTAAAGCAAAACAGGGGATTTTAGCCAGCTGTAAACACATTGATGGAGAGCGATTCAGTTAAAACGTCTTATTTTGGAGCGGACATAATGAAGACATAATATCTGCGAAACGTCAAAATCATTTACTATAATGAACTACGATAACAATACAGATGCAAACAATTATGTGAGTTGCAAACCAAACCGAAACAAATCATCAAAGAATACACGAAACAAGTAAGAAAATGTCTCACTCGATGTAGTTGTGTAGTCAGTATCTGTAATAACTGTGTTCACTGGAGCATTAATGTCCGTGGTAACGATGACCTCGCCGGCAATAATAACAAGTTATATTTCAACCGTGGCAACAATTGGCTGTTTTTCTCATATCATCGCAAAACCATATCGACCAAGAATTGTATCAACCATAAGTTGCCAGGGTACATTTAGGAAAAAGACATAAAAGAAACATAAACACGTCCTTGTAAGTGAGATCGACAATTTCCAGGCAAAGCGACGGGTCTACATTGCTTCGTGTCATATGGGCACATACAACTCATACATTGATTAGAAAAGCTTTATATAGCTTAAGCGGAGTTTTATTTTCCACTACCAGAGCCATTTATGTGAACCCATATTTCTGGAATAATTCACTTGGTACGCAGTTTCTATTTAACCATGTCTAACAATATTGTGCGAATATATTACAGACGCCATACATGAAATAAGATATACGTTGCAAATACATTATAGTTACATTAAAGATATAACTTAAGTGAACTAATAGGATCAAATCGTTCAATGTCATTTAAATCCAAAGTATTTTGCAGCATGATATGACGTTAAATACCAGCATTTTATGTTATTGAGTGAATGAGAGAACGTACAAGTGTGGTAGGAATGTACTGTATACATGGCCACCATGTTAGCAATATTTGTTTTGAGATTAGCATCAATTGTATAAAGGACACAATTAGATTTTCTAAGAATTAACTTGTTGCCATTCCGCAAAAATATGACAAACCTTTCAAGAGCGATATACAAAAGGATTTTATGATGACGATAAAAGTGGTTATTTGGGATATCGGACACTATCGTCAACAAGGTCCAGATGGAAAATATACAAAATGACAAGTCTTTTAGTGACAATTGTATGCATATGCAATCATATGTTCAAAAGAAGCACCGTGACGGGTGTAGTTTTAGCCACAACGAATCAAAACCATTTAGGACCGTATAAGGAGTATTTTAGGCAAAGCATCACATGTATATAAGACCACACCTCCATGCAGGATATATTATTTGATTCTGATGATGTCTTTCGTAAGAAAATAATAGACAACACAGGAGAACTTTTTTATTAAACCTACAAACACCCTGGACTAAATGTTTGGTAAACGTTAAATGGCATTACTCCTAGTCGTTCAGGCATTGTGTCGTTAACAATCCTTTGATTATGGATGAACACCACGAAATATGAGGATAAATCCACACTGACTTTCACAATAAATTATAACAAAAAAGTTCCTGTCATACTCGTTTACATGCAAAGCCGGCTTTAAATTGATTGTCGTTTACCTAAACAAATTACTTTATAACACCGACAATTTTTCAATGTGTATGTTAAGCTGACCACACCCAGTTTTATCCTGATGCAAATAGCTTTAACGTTCAAACAACAAAGCCTACCCTGCACTGGTTATTCCTTGAAGCAAGCCGCAATTCATATAGGGAAATCGTCATTTCCAGATAGAACAATGATTATAATCTAGGCATTCATCCATACACATACATACATACATACATACATACATACATACATACATACATACATACATACATATATACATACATACATACATGCATGCATGCATGCATGCATGCATGCATGCATACATACATACATACATACATACATACATACATACATACATACATACATACATACATACATACATACATACATACATACATACATACATACATACATACATACATACATACATACATACATACATACATACATACATACATACATACATACATACATACATACATACATACATACATACATACATACATACATACATAAATTGAACAATGAGATACGGCATAATTTATACCATTTTTTGAGGCTGTAACCGCCTTATAAATGAATGGCAAATCCTGAGAATGCTTAGAATCAAACCTAGGTATTCAAAGCAATCTAGTTCATCAAACATATTTATAGCAGGTGACGTTGCTAACAATTGAAGGACTGAGACATGTGGCATTATCAAACAATTTAGACTGTAAAAACTGCATAACTTTATAAAAGATTACTGCGGACACAATCGCCTATAATCTGAAGAGGCGGAGAGAAACCAATTGTATGATTAACAACAAGAGAACATAAAAACATTATATACTGGGAGGTATGATGGGGTGGAGGTGTGAAAATTTGTATAGATCAAGACAATATGTCTGTACTACAGAATGAGATCGGTTCAACTGACGCCAAAGTCTTTAGCAGTGGGAATCGCTCCGCGCCCCAACGGTGTAATAGCATTGCCATTGGTTTTTCAGAATACGCAATACAAAACTTTAAATGTATTTGTCCTTGACTGCACCTTAGGCGGAATATATGGCGGGAAATTTTAGACCCAATCACACCTCCCATAAATGTCCTTACGCGAGCGTAAATAGTTTTATGTAATGTGTTTTTAAATGATTGTAAAATTAAATGTCCATTATACCATCCTACCTTACCACATCGGTATTGTCGAAAGGAAGGCAGAGAAAGAAAAACAGAATTCATTAGGTCAGTCGCTCAAATCTTACAAAGTCAAAGTATATGGGTACATAATTAAAATAAAGACAAACTTTGTGTTTGATGTTTCCCACTTTCGTAACTTTATATTGCTAAAAATGTAATATATTGAACCAAAAGATTGTTATGTATTTACAGCATAACATAAATATCAGGACAAAGTCTGAAGAGTAAATCTGTTAAGAAATTGAACTATGAGATACTGTATAATTTATACATTTTTGAGGCAGCAACCGCCATAAACAGAAATACAGCAAATCGAGCTTTCTGCATTTCTAGTAGCCACAAAACGTCGGTGGGGCAAAGAACAAAAAAATATTCAGCATGAATGAAAAAATATAAATGCTGATCAATAATAAACCGATTAATTATGCATTGCCGAGGCAGGAGAGCACGCTCATATACCCCGGTAGTTATAGTATATCCAACCTGTATGAAGGTTTGAGAAGAGACTGTAAAACTGATCCGCATTCTTCCTGATTGCGCTGATGGTGTTTCGCAGCTGTTAGAGTAACCTCATACGATCCAGGCAGTCGAAACGGGAGGTAGACACAGATTAGTCCGAGTAGAGTGTGTGCCATTCCCGCAAAGCACGGTCGACGACCAGGGATGTAGGTCTGCGAAACCCACGAGACCTGAAATAAACAATAAACCACACAGCAGAATGGCGATCTTAGAAAAGTGACTGAACCGGAGTGGTAAAAAGCCGAAACCGTTTTCCCTAACCTTATGTATTTCTTAAATGCATCCGATTTCCAACGGCCTATTTCCCTTATTTTGTTGCAACTTAAACCTTGTCCAGCCGCCTCAGTGGCAGTTTCAATTCTGAAACTATGGGATATAAATTGGTAAGAGTCAAAACCACAAAACCAAAGTGCTCCTCTACGTTCTGTACTAAAGATTACTCTAGAAACTAGTTGACCATTGCGGTTCATGAAAAAAGGTCATGGAGTATTAGCACTGATTGTCCGGTATGCCTGTATATGAGTTATCGGACATGCAGCAGGATTTGTTTATGCAGCAACATGAAAATATATGGTTGACCTGAGCCCTGTTTTAAGTGTCGAAAAGTTATTATAACACGCTTTTATGAGAAAACTACTTGAGATAATTTTATCAAAATATCATTCTAATGTGCAGTCGCTTGCACTGTAGTCTCTACTATTCGGAGAAAGGCATTGAACGCAGCAGCAGGGAGGGTGAACCCTACAAAATTTTTGCTTGTGAAATTAACCTGAAATAAGGGTTCCTACAGAGGCTGAAAAAAAGGGTCAATAACCCTAAACCAAAATATCTAACTTTTATATTACCGTACGAACGGATATAAACCACATGAGGTTAGCTCAGTTTTGTTGTACTATTATTGAGTTATTTTACCCTGATTTTATTGAACTATTTTTTACGTTAAAAAGTCGAGCAAACATTTTGTAGAGGTTCACCCTCTCTGCTGCTCCTGATTTTGTCAGGGCATTAATATCGGGACTTTTAACAATAGTTTTAGGTTTTTAAACAGACATACGGTTCATTAACAGATGGTCAAGGAGAACTAACCAAATATTTTATACAGACCTATACGATATCTGGATCTAGGATCATGTAAATTTATCGTTATGAATCCAAAAGGAACTGATTGTGCTTTAGAAAAGAAAGTTTTAAATTTAATCATATCCATATCCCCTGAACACTAAGTATAATAAATATTCTACAGGGTATAATTATCTACTCTATTAAACACAACCAAAGTATTACAGTTATCTCTAATCACTTTAGGTATCTATGTATATCGTTGTGCAACATAGATCACGTCTATATTTCTGTTACGACCTCGAGAAAATATTCTAGCTGGATTAGATTGCTTGTCCAACATAACATCGTCATATAATACGAGATTATTAATGAATCCATCCAAATCATCTACAGATGGGGCCTCATCTATATCTGTGATACACTCAATAATATCTTCGCCGTCTTTATTAACAGATTTTGCTTTTTCATTAAAATCTTTAAGTACTTCGTAACAATGCTCATCATCCACAGATGGTGCTATTAAATATAGTTTGCTCCATCTCATCCATCTGGTTATTAAATTTAATAATAATTGTGTTTTACCCGATCCAGATGGACCTATTATAATCATTCTTATCGAATTTGGTAATGCTGGATGGTGCTTTACTTGTTCTTGTTTTCGAGTCGCCGAAAAATACATTATTGTATCCATATTATTAATAACATGAGTCTATCTTGTTTTCGATGTGGATCATCTACACCCACCGTTGGATTGACAAATATAATAACAAAAAATAAACGACATGCATTAACAGGTAAATGTGTAAAATGTGGTACAAAATAAATATGAATTTATCTCAGGGACAACAAAGATAGGTGGGGATATAGCCGCATCATTAGGACAATTACCCGGTTTACCATGGGCTAAATATGTTGGTGAGAAACACCTCCCTGGATATAATTATTGTGGTCCTGGAACTCGACTTGATATCCGACTTGATGATCAAGATCAATCCAAGACCAGGAGAGTATCCAGTAAATAAAATTGATCAAGCATGCCACATTCACGACGTTGCTTATAAAAATCCAGATTTGCAACAACGGCATCTTGCAGATGTAAAATTGATTCATGCATTAAATTCTATACCCAATAAATCTGGTAGAGAGAAACTCTCTAGTTTTCTAATAAAATCCGCTACGAAAAGTACAATAATGTTAGGGACTGGTAATTAATTATATAATTATTATAATGGAATCTATTTATTATAGTCCTATAGGGTATTGGAGGGGTAAAGCAGCGATCACTAAACTTGCTAAAGCAGCAAAAGTTTTACATTCTGTTGCTGCAGCGTGGTTAGCAAGACAGGGAATATGGCAAATTTATCTACCACCACCAAAAACAATTCAATATGCACATTTTGATGTCAGTATTCCTAACGAAGTTCATCAAGCAGATATTTTGTTTTTTCCACATGATACTATTAAAACACGTGGATGAAAGTCACGCACGTACAAATACGCATTGACTGTTGTTGATATTGCAAACAGATATAAAGAAGCTGAGCCATTATTAACAAAAACATCATTTGAAGTTGCATCTGCGTTTGAGCGAATTTATCAACGTGGTGGTCTACAATGGTTACAGTTATTACAAGTAGATCCTGGCAAAGAATTTCTTGGTGCAGTATCATCGTTGATGAAAAAGCATAATGTCAAAATCAGACGAGGGCATACTGAAATTCATCGTGATCAAGCAATCGTTGAACGATTTAATGGAACACTTGCTGAATTTTTATTTGGAAAATCTATGTTTGTGGCCCTTGGGCTTATTTAATGCGAAGGCACTCAATGAGTTCCAAGAATGTGCATTCCCCCTCTGGGCCTCTTTGACGTCATTTGGCGCGAAAGAGGTTTCTAAATGAGGCTTCATGTTATATGTTCAATGTTTGTAAAGAAATCACTTGGATTTTACGTCTAATGCCAATATAACCCGCCCTTGAACTCGATTGGGAGGTTAGGGTATTGTATAAGTCTTTAATGTATGCCTCCCATGCCTCGGAACTCGAATGAGGAAGGGACAGGCATTGTATATGTTTTTATTTATTTTTGTATGTTAGGAATATGAATATCTTCGATAAAAATATTTTAGAGATAAGAAAATACATTATTAATAATATTCAATAAATGGAATTTCAAGATATTACATCTATCATCACAGAAATATCAAATTTAAGAAATCAAGAAATCGTACTTTCTGAATTTTTAAATGAAGACAGACTTTTGAATGAATTTGAACAAATTGATATACAATTGAAACATGGAAGATATGTCCTACCTAAAATGTATTCACTGATAAAAAGAATCCAAAAAGCGGTTAATGTTTCTTTGTATAACAATGATATTAATTTATTCATTCGGCTATTTAGTATAGTTGAAGCAATTAGAAAAAAACTCGGGGAACAGTACCAAGTTCGGTCAGAGATTGCTTTCAAAGTGAAATCTATAAGACTTTTGATTGATGAGTCTGGAAATGCAAGCATTAAACCCACAATTGAAAAAACGTTAGCATTTCCAATAATGACATCAGAAGCATTAACTACCAGACTAGCCCGTGAGAGGATAGCATTACTGAAAAAGTTTATACCAATTCGAGATGACGTGCGAGAAAAACTATAACTTAGACAGCAAGCGCAGACTGACTTTTCTATTGGGAGTGAACAGCTTTTTGCCCCTGTAACTAAAGCACTAAAGATGTAAAACTTGCAACAGAACGTGCTATATACGGCGACAGCCCTAAAGAAGGAACAGTACCTAGTATTGATGTACTGGGAAAGATTGCTACAGAGACTGAAAAAACTTAGGAGGGAATAAAACATCTTTCAGGTGAGTTACAAACTCAGCGAGAAATACAACAAATGGGTAATATTGATATTGATGATAACCCCGTTGAAGGTGCTAGTGATTCTATTGAAAAAGTTTCCACTAAAAAAGGTGTTCCTTTTAACGAGAAATTCACCGATGAAGCTATAGAAAAAAATCAAAGAAATTCAATTGCTGAAACCTAAAGACTATGAGTTATTTGGTGACTTCGCTGTAAAAAGTTATTATAACAGGGGGGAATTTTTAAAAGACGAGTATAAAAAAACACAATAAAACGAGATGACTGGGTGGATTAGATATATAAAATTAATATAAAAGACCACGGCAAATTAAAAAAGGATACATTGGAGTACAGAACTTTTCAAGTGGGAGTTAATAGGTATGGTATAGAACAACAACAACGAAAAGAACAACAAAAAGAACAACAACAACGAAAAGAACAACAACAAGGTCGAGGTCGAGGTCAACAAAACGTTTCCGAATCAGAAAGTTCTTCAGGAGAGGGTTATGGAAGTTCTCATCATGATTCTCATATATGTCCTAATAATATCATTAATGATATATCACGACTTGAGGTTCTTATGGGAGGTAAGCGAGCTGGGAATATCTCAGTTGAAATAACTAATGAAGCATTTGATATTTGCAGACGATTATTCCAAGGTGGGATAATTGATATTCATACGTATCGAGAACTCTTGGATGAGTTATTGGACGGAATTCCAGTGGAATTTAGTGGTTATTATAGCGATTGAAATTTCTTAAATGCCTGCATTTAGAAATTACAAAGTCATTTCAAATAAGATGATAGTACACTATAATCACGATAAACCAACAAACGTGTATGTGGTAAACTCAAGATTGCCCGTTTATAGGGCATACTATGGAGACGGCCTTGGAAATACCATAGCGGGTTTATTCACAGGAATAGCCCCAAAAGTAGCACCAGTTGCTAAACAATTAGCGATGAAAGCCATTGATGTTATTCGTAATAAGGGAATTAACGCTGTTGGAGATCTTGCAGGAACGGCCTTTTCTACCGCAAAGAATAGAATAACGTCATTGGTGAAATCTAGATTCGGACGAAAACCACCACAAATGGTTTCAACAGCGCTACCTTCAACAACAATGATGCCTGAAAATGTCAGTAAAGTGATAAATATCTCAGTGGAACAAAACCTCGCATCATTAGCAATGACTTCACCAAATAATAGTAATATTGCAAGTATGATAGCGGGAAGCGGTCTTGGAGGAAATCGTAAAAATGTCAAACGAAAAAGAAAATGATAGCATTACTACATTTAGAAAAATGATAGTGTTTTTAGTATAAATGGCATTTAAAAAAATTGCTGATCCAGCGTTTGATATGGCAGCACCAGTGAATAAAGATGATTCTAAAATTAACTATCAGTATTATGCCTATCCTGCAAGAGAGCCTAATCAACGGGGAGAGAGTTGAACTTCAAGTTCAAGATACAAGTAGATACTTTTTGCCGTGTGAGGCGTTTATTGAAGTAGAAGGAGAGCTGGTAACAAATGTTGCAGCTGATACACCATATGGGAATGACCAAAATATCCGAGTTGGTTTTGTAAATAAGGGCATTATGGCGCTATTTAACAGTGCAAGATATATCACTGATGGAAAAGAAATTGAATCCATAGAACAAGATGTTGATATTGCAACAACAATAATCGGACTTGCTAGATATTCTGATGATTATACAAGGTCGGCTGGACCCTCTATGGTGATTGCTAAGGATACTACTGATCATGCTGACCATATTCAGTTTATTAAAGTACGAACTGAGAGAGCTACTGCAGAAGCTGATCAACAACTCGATGCTAATTCAGACCGTGAAGATAGACCAGCCGCTGAATTCAACATTTTAAAAAAGGTCAATGGTAATTTCAATCTAGGATTTGCAACACGAAATGTAGCATTGAAAGGACAGCATCGACGATTTTCATGTGCAATTCCGTTACATCACATATTCGGATTCTGTAGTAATGTCAGAAAAGTCATCCATGGAACAAAGCATACAGTCGTGTTAGCGCAAAAGGAGAATGAAAATGATGCAATCTGGCGTGCTAATTGTGTTGATAATGGTAAAGTCATCTTAAATAAATTGGTTATATGGATGTCCGTCTTGACTCCAGCAGTCATAATAGAGCAACAATTACTATCGTTTATGGTCACAGGTGGAAAATCATTGCTAAGTTGGCTAACAACAACGACTGATACGAAGCAGGATAATGTAAATGGCACATTTACATGGCACTTAGCATCAAAACAAGGTGTTTCAGCTCCACAACATATCTTTATAGCGTTACCGGATGCAAATCGAGTGGGTCGTCAATTATCTAGTCATATGATATTTGATAAATTAGGAATAAGTGAAGTTTCGTTGAGAATAAACGGACAACAAGAGCCATCAGAGATTGTACAGCTTAATTATGAAAACAACAATGTAGCACGTGTATATCATAGAATTTTGTCGTTTATGGGTCGTGATCAAAATGTTGATACTGGTTTGCAAATATCGCAAATTGATTTTGAAAAACACTATCCGATTTATTACTTTTCATTGGAACATCTTGACATGAAGAGACAATCTGTTGTTGATATATACTTCCAAGCTCGGGTACAAAGCCCTGCTGGTATAGCTGATTATAGAGCAGTTGCTGTCATTCTCAGTGATAAATCAATGTTGTTAGAATGAGTTGGCGGACGAATGAGAATTATTGATGCACCAGTGGAAAACATGTAATTAGGATGTTCACAATAAGATCAATTAAAAGTGTAAATTACGTTTTAGAATAGAATGACATATAATATTGTTAATGTCCAGTTGACTGATGGTCAGGTCAAGAAATTGAAATCAATGTCGGCTAAAGAATGTGGAACTACAATAACGCTGACACCCACTCAAATGTCCGGTGGTGCACATAAATTATCATTGACAGATCGTCAAATAAAACATTTCAATGATGCGCTAAAGAACAAATGAGGAATTCAAATTGATTTTTCGAAAGCAGCAATCGCCAGTATGATAAAATCAGGTGGTATATTCCCGCTGTTAGCTTCTATTCCAGCATTGATTGAAGCGGCAGCCTCAGCGGTTGCGAAGGCCGCAGCGTTAGGAGCCGTTGTTACTGCTGCAGGAATGGCCCTGTAAAAAGCTACTGGTAATGGCTATAAAAAAGGGAAAGGGTCTAAGACTACCAGGAACCCCATACAATTGGTACAAGGGCACGGGACTAAGAATACCAGGAACGGCTTATTAGTGGAAAAATCCCTTGGATTTTCACCAATGTTCAATTTTGATTTAATTGATGCTGTAAAATCGTTATCAATAAAAAACTTTAGAGGAGTTTTCATGAGAGATCAATTACCGTCAAAACCAATGAAAAATGAAACGGGTATTATCAATCTTGATAACAGCAGCGGAGAAGGAACTCATTGGGTCGCATATGCAATTGATCCACGTGGGATTGTCTATTTTCATTCAGATGGATTATCTCCACCAAAAGAATTTATGCGATATGTATCTACAATAACAAAATCATCGTTGGCTCCAATTTTTTATTCCACGCTACCAACACAACAGTTAAACGATCCACCGATATGCGGTCGTGAAGTATTAAACGTCCTTGCAGAGATATCTAGATTTCCAAGGAAACCACCACAAGTTGATGTTAATGAATATACCACTGGGCAATGGCAAAAACGATAGCGTTTTCACCAATTAGAAATGATTTAGAAAAACGTTATCGTTTTCGTATAATGATTGATATTTGGGGACGACCTCTATCAGAGTCAAACAAAACAGAAACCGGTAGTAAATTCGCTGTCGAAAATGTAAAAAAAAAAAAATAAGCGAAGATGAAATCGCCGAGACATTAAACTTGTCAAGCGTAGATCCTTGGGAAATAGTTGTATTTCAAGATCGCCAGGGCAAATTGAAATCTAGTAATGTGTCATTGGATGATATCTTAATACGAAGACGTGACGTCGTTGAAAATACAATAGCGTTATATTCAAACAATGGAAAACTCAAACCGGGGATATTTGTTTCGACGATCACGGATAAACTAACAACAGTAGATAGCACAGCAAACGCGATAAAATCACTCAATGATGAATATAACAATCATAAAACTGAACTCAATAAATTGTAAGAATTACAAAAGTCAATCGTAGAAAAAATCGACAAACAGCTGTTAGAATTCCTTGGAAATCCTCCAGTAACCACACCGAATATTGCAGAGATAGAAGCATCTTTGTTGGAAATTGCAACATTTCAATTAAGATATGAAGAACACGTAAAACAGTTTTCAACATTTCGTAAAAACTTCGTTGATACATTTTTGGGAGGTCCATTTGATAAGCTAGATATCAAACTGCCGATATTAAAAAATCCGTCGAAGAAATATCAGCGATTAATTGGCAATTGGAAGCAATCAACACGGATATTACAACGTTCAAAAACAATCTTCCGCTACTTGAAAAAAAAATAATCCTCATGAGAGGAATATCATAAATATGGTATACACAGTTCTATCTGGATCATTAGATTGTGAACCTAAAAAGAATACAATAACTCTCACTGTGTCAAACAAGGGTATTTATCGATTAACAATAGTGTCACTGAATCAGTTTAATATATCATCATCGACTTCATATGGATACAACAACGTGATTTCAATGACTATTGACGTGGGTGAACACAAACGGTTTACAATAACAAGCACTGATTCTAATTTAAATAAGACATCATTTGTATGGTACATGGAGTTTGTAGCTGATCTGAATTAGAATTTTTAACAATTAGAAACCACTTGAGGATTTAAAATAATATGATTCCGTCATCGCAATATCGCTATGATACCGTCAAAGTGTTTTTAACGAAACTCAAAACACTCATTGATGAGTATGAAAAAAAATTAAAAAATTTCGCAGGAGAATTACCGCGATTGATGTTACAGTATACTCGGTATCTGGTATAATGGCCGGTGCTGGTATTATACTATCTTCAGTAACAATGGTAGCTCCGATTGCTGTCCCAATTGCTATTTCCGCGGTGACAACATTTGCTGGAATTGCAAATGCTATCACTAAAAAATATCATCGTGTTCTCAAGAAAAACTTAACGACTATATAGTAAAACATCAAGCAGTATCTAACGGTTACTCACAATTATCCTCGTTGATGTCATCATCGATTGATGATATGATAATTACCGAAGACGAGTTCTCCGCGATGATACGTATTTATGATAATGCGATTAAAAACGCTAGCGTTGTTTCATCTGTTGCAAAATTAGACATTGTAAATAATAATAATAATAATAATAATAATAATGTCGCAAGAGATTCAACTACTTCAGCGGATAGCAGAAAATACCAGTCCGCGGAAAACAAGCATGATATCAATATTGTCAACAAACCCTAAATTCAGTGTAAATTTTCCTTCCCCTGTTTCAGTAAAGGAAATCGCGTTGGCAAAGTTACGAGTGTATCATAGTTGGCCTAATATAAGATCGGTTCCATTTGGTGGTCAGAGACCTAATAATTCTCTGGTATTTGCGTATAGAAATAAAAAAGATGACACTCCAGAGTGGAACGTTGTTTCAATACCAACTGGGTCCTATCAAATTGAGCAAATTAATAATGAATTACAACGTAGAATAAAATCCATTACTAGAAAAGAATCAAAAATTGCGATTACAGTTCATGAACCAACACCATCATCTACAATTGAAATAAGCTCTCCTGGGAATGTTGTAGATATTTGTAACAGTTCAATAAGAACAGTATTAGGATGGTTCGAAGATCCACCTAGAACCGCTAGCATTTCCACGCCGGAACCTATAAAATCTGATTACACTACTGACGAGATAGGACCTGAAAATCCGTCAAAAGGATATAAAACCCTCCTCGATATAAACTTCACAAAGAGATATCGATATAAGGATGAATATGGTAAAGATGCGTGGTGAACTCCATTTTTTAATGATTATATCCCACAGCAAGGTGAAATTCTGAAAATACATGAAACAAGTCCAGCAATCGTAGATATTGAATCCCTTATCTTCACGAAAATGAATCAGGATTTTAAATTGTTTTTACAGTCGTTAAAATCTGGAGTTCTTACACAAGCTGAGTTCATTAGCGTAGTCGCCGCAGGTAATAAAATTATCCACGACATGGAAGAATTTAATTCGAGGATTACTAATCTCTTCACTGATGAAAATAACCCAATTTCAAGAACTTACTCCGGCCGAGATTATAAAAAAATATAAATTATAATCCAAATTACAAAATACTTGGATATAACGCACCTGAACTAAAAAATCAACTTAGAACTGCCATCGACGAAGGATTTAATAAAATTCATCAATCATTGTAAGATAGCCAGCCGATGCCTATTATCCTCACTCATAATAATTCTCCCGACGGTGACGGTAGACATATCGCACCGAACAATGTGGATATTGCATCGGTGATCGCGCATAATTTAACGTGTGATGTAATCGAAGGAAGCTATCAAATTAATATCGAGCAATCAAATCAAGCCCGACAAGGTTACATTCTTTATTCATTTGCACCATCAGCTCCTCCAGGATTTTTAATTGTTGAGAATCCGACTAATCCAGTATATATGCAATGTCAAAATGATTCGCTAACTAGAATTAATTTTACACTCACCGATCAGTCAAATAATTTAATTGATCTACGTGGTGAAGTATTATCGATTAGTCTGTTTGTGAAAAGCTAACAAATATTTGGTTAAATCATTTGTATTAACCCTGAAATCCTTTTAGCAGCAGTGTGGGTTACGACAACACATTTTCGACGTAGATGATAGCAATTATTGGCAGCAATTTGAGTGTGGTTATGACAACATATTTACGACAAAATCGCTAAGGCTCCATTTGTAAAATGGGGTCTTTATTTTTTTTTTTTTTGGTTAAAATATGAGATTTCGTAGGAAGGCTCTATTGGGCATTCTGAGGCTTTAATCGATTTCGTCGCAAAAATTTGTCGGGTTCACCCACACTGCTGCTTTATTTATGGTGTCTTTTTCGCAATATCAGAATTTTTGCAATAAAGTTTTCATTTGAACACTATTACATACTGGAAATATTGGGCGCTATTCAAGTGCTTTCTTGAGGGCGCCATTTTTTAAACCCCGAAAATGTTGTCGGATCATTATATCCTTGAAGTTTATATTTATAAGCAATATTTATATATTTTGGATCATTTTTACATTTTCAAGAACAGTTTGGACTCAATAATACTGTTACATATAAATGTTAATTCCTTATCATTGCTAATTAAATTAGGTATATTTTACAAAACTTTTAACTTTCGCATATTCTAATACTTGGTTTGGCACAATATAATCTTTAAAGATTGGATAAAGACTACTCGAGTGAGAAGAGGTAAAGAAAAAAATTAATTAATAAATTACACAATATCCTGAACAAACACAAAATTCAACAGACAATTATTTGATGCATGCCAATATTTAATTATGGAATGTTTGTTTATATAAATATAGCTCACGGCGAACTATTAATTAATTGCTTTGCAAATTGGATGTACTCCAATACTATTGCACGTAAAACAATGAATGGCGGCATTGAATTAAAAGTATTAGGTTATTAAAGTATACATAATCATTTCAAGGTTACGACAACACCAACTTAATCTCATATAATTCAAACTTCTCTGCCTGTCATCTAATGCAAATGTTTCTGAGGCATTCGAAATCAACAAGTTGACAGGTAAAGTGTTACGGCATTCAGCAGTTAAACCCAAAGGTTGTTATATAATAACTAAATTTATATAACTCGATCTAGGTACCTAAACCAATTATTATTTCCACAGACGTCAGTCAGCCTTTATTGTGAGGATTGTTTATAATTGTTTATAATTATTGTAAATAATTGTACTAATTGTGGTCGTTAACCGCTTGTCATATGTTCGCTATGGTTGTACCCTCAGCCACTCTGAAGGTATATATATATATATATATATATATATATATATATATATATATATATATATATATATATATATATATATATATATATATATATATATATATATATATATATATATATATATATATATACATATATATATATATATATATATATATATATATATATATATATATATATATATATATATATATATATATATATATATATATATATATATATATATAAATCATTTAACCTTTCATGTCATGCGAGGGTATGGTGTTCTGATCTTAAAGTTAAAGAGAAACTATGATATTGATCCAAATGCTGATATCTACATTGTGGAAAGAACTAAAGACTGTCGACCTGTACTGTGAAAAACAACAACTTTGGAAAGGGAGGTAAGCTGTAACTGATTACAAATCACTTGCACCTGGCGCAAGGACACACACACACACACACACATATATATATATATATATATATATATATATATATATATATATATATATATATATATATATATATATATATATATATATATATATATATATATATATATATATATATATATATATATATATATATTGTGAAGACTTCTTTGTTAATTAAACGCATCATTATAGTTATATCATATTAGTCAGCAGTTTCCTATCAAATATATCGCTTATTTAGAAACATTATGTGTATCCCTTCCACAACAACCTACCAAACATATTACAAGTACAAAAACATATTACAAGTTACAAACTCACTGTTGTTAGTTTTCACATGATTATTAGGCTATCTACCTACTTAATATATACTTAATATCCTTTCTAGCTTCCAGCCCAAATTGTCGTTGTATTTATTCAAACAGACTGTTGCTTACTACCAGGATGTTGACAATGGGGCGTACATGACCGTCAGATGTATCAACGGTTTAAATCAACAGTGTGAGAGAATCATCGTAAGTCATCTTGTATGGTACAATCTACAAATGATGTCTAGCTCCTCCGGGGATAATTAAATACAAATTCCTTGATGTACGGGATAAGTCAGTGGTCAAGTTATTTAGTATGTTTTTGTTTGTAGGAAAATTATAAATGTACCCGTTGTAAAAGCCTGTTAAACCGTAAAGTATATAACAATACATTGGTCACAAATATACACCCAATTACACATTGAAGTGAAGATCGCTTTGTTCAGGTGTCAATGCTTATTAAATAGAGTTTTGATCTAAAACACAGTACCTTATGCTGCAGATTGGTTTATAATATGTAATATTGTTTGTTGATTATTGTTCTATTATCTATGTCGCCAGATGTCGACGATGACGCAACAATCCATCAACACTGTCATATGCTTGCATGAAGCTAAAAATAAAGCTTTTAATTGAAAACGAAACATATTTATTCTACCTGTTATTGTCACTATCACATAACAGCGTTAAAAATGACCATCATAAACACCATAACATTACTGAAAGCAAAAATCTAGTCCAAAATGTACAGCCAAAAAAACCTTGATTGTCTTATAATCATTTAGGAGCAGGAGAAGACTGCAAAATTTATACTCTCGAAAAATATATATCATGACAAGCCATTTGTTAAACATTGAGGTAAGGTTAAAATATTTCAAAATTTTATCTTTTTATATCACACCCCATCTAAATGTTGCATGCAGGCAAATAAAGATTGTATTCACGTCAAGTATATATATATATATATATATATATATATATATATATATATATATATATATATATATATATATATATATATATATATATATATATATATATATATTTCCGTTAATAAAAAATGTACAAAACCTGAGATGCAATGTTTAAAATAGAACTGTTTAGGTATAATTTGAATTAAAACGTTTTTTACAGAACATATCACATTTTGCGAACGATTTCTTAAACTTAATTCACATTTCTAGTACAAATATATGATAGACAGCTATGTTTTAAAACAAGTCGTGTCCTTGAAACATTTTGTAATAAATTCTCTCTCCTCCTTCGTCTTCAGTTTATTTAGTTGTATGAAGTTTGGCATATGACAATTCTGACTAGTAATGAAGTAGTATACACATGTGTACATTCAAGTTACGATCTCTTGTATTTTCATGATCTCGTGTTTATGGAATAGAGTCAAGACCTGGTTCGATCAGTGACCATTTAGATAGGAGAAATTACACACAGTTATTTTCGAGACAGGTTACTAGATCGCAGTGAATAAATAGGTATCAAAGATGCATGAGAAAAGAACGAGCAAAATAGTTACCATTGGCCAAATATATGTATATAGTAATTCCGCTTGTTACGAACCATCTTTTCATTGCAAATGAACTGCATATATATATATATATATATATATATATATATATATATATATATATATATATATATATATATATATATATATATATCTCTATACTTTTAGTGATGTTTAGGGAATGTTAAAATATATGGCTCTGTTTTTATGTGATTGAATTTTTAACGTAGCTTTTAAAAGTTTTCAGTGACATTGATAGGATGTATGAAGTGTAGTAGTTTTTAGTGACGTCTGTCAGCAGGTCATCCTGCCCTAGGACAAGTAGCATATATTTCATTCAGTCATGTTATTTTGACAACTGGACGACCACTCCTAAAACTAACTGCTTAGCGCCGAACGCCATAAGAGGCAATTGTTAGTATAACATGTATAAATCTTTGATATGACTCAACTGAGGTTCGTAACTGCGAAACTTGTATCAGAGGCGGACGCACTAACCACTAGGCCACCGGAGCGGTATTTATACCAATGAGGACTCAGTTATAACAATCAGTTTTAGCATGCTCCTTGCTTACGTCTATGGGTGATTATATATTAGTGTGATGGTCATTTAGAGTACTTCAGTGTACATTAGTCATTATCACACTGACGACTGGTAGCCAGACTGTATCTTTTAAATTACCACTATTCTTACAACATGCACACCATTTCGTATTGTTTCTGCTGTTGTATAATATTACATCTTTCTCGTATTTTAGTTAGTTATTGTACACATAAGGGAGCATTAGGTAACAATCTTGGTTGAATTCTCTTGTTAGTAATTGGTTAGATTGTGGGTGCATGCACAAGATATATATTTATGTACTGGTTCCGTTTCAGGCACAATAATGCGCATTTTGTAGTTATTGATAATAGCTTTAATAATGAATCTTCAGATACCTTTTCAGCTAATACGTTAAGAATAATTTCCGTGAATAATTTAGTCAATATTTCAGCCAAATATTTAGTAACTATTTCTGCCACATTTTCAGCTAATATTTGACTCACATTTTTGTTTCAATACTTTAGCCAGATTTAAGAACTGTACACTTACTATTTAAAATATGATCACAAATCTCTACATCTGTGTATCCATGACATTAGATTCAGCGCATCTGTACACCTTTGTTACCAGAATACCTCCTTGTTGCAGTGTTCTGTATTTGTGATCCAGAATGTCTTTCTCATCCAAATGCAGAGCGGAAACATACAAATTGGAGACAGAAGTTACGATCTTCGACCAACAGTGACTGGAAACAAACCAGGAAAGCTCTTGGAAGTTACAAATAGCATTAGCAGAAGACATCTTCTATTGGATCAAACACATCTTCAGCATGAAAATTTTGTAGAAAATAAAGGTTTGCGTTGTTTTATTATATATGGAAAATACAATATTCTTTTCATTTCTTTTTTTTCTGCAACGCCCTGAAGGTACAAACATTCAGATTACACATGAAATGTGTTCTTTATTTGTAGATTAACTGATCTGTTATAATTCCAAAGGTGGTCAAGAGGTTTTAGTATAAATTACTTTGCAGTAATAATAAGTGTACATTGCGATTTTGAAACGAAAACAATGTCAGGAGAAACGAAAGAAATATATATTCGATTGCTTCTTTCGCAATGAGCTCTCAATTATATCTTTCTTTGAGCTTTCTCTTTGTTTTAAAGTAGAAAACAGGGAAAAAATTCAGATAAAATAATTAAACTTACCTCACGGTCATTTTGATAAACGCATTTTTCATTTTAGTTGCATATAATATCTACGAGTCACACGTTCTATGGAAACACGAAACCCCTTTACGACCCTTCACTAGAAAAAAGAACCAAATATTTTATCATCTCCCAGACGATATGTTATCATCACTAAATCTAGCATATTTACACGATACAGGGACAACAGGTGAGAACAGTTATGGCGAAATAAACAAATGAGTATGTACGATATTATCACTCATGAATATGGTTACCTATCGCCATGAAAAGTATTTCATTGATATTGTAGTATGGCCCTCTGATGTTATTCAACATCACTTGTATTATAAGAGATCGCTTTACTACTTAATAACATGCCACTTCGCAAGCCTAAATTATAAACGCAATTACATCAATGTATTATGTTACGTGCATGTAATTTAAATAATTGTGTGTTAGTTTTAAATTGTCTTCTATTTAATTTTTATTTCATTACATGTTATTGTAATGATAATTGTATTCCCTTCGTTTGACATTTACTTCGGAAAATTTGGTTTTCTCTTTTGACCTGATAAATACATATTTTATAGCTACATTTTATTTTAGCTGACTTAGTAAACATAGAATGAAAATGATTGGTCATTATCATACCATATTCTGCCCAACTGTTAGATCTGTTGTAAACAACATTGTTGTTTATTGACTTATAGTAATTGTTTTTCCACAGGACAGTAGTTCTTCCATTTTTAACGTGACGTTCAGTTGTATGCTTTGCCTGAGTTGTTCAAACTAAGTGATCACTTGGCCCTATCATTTAGTCCATTTTACGTCTCAAATACAGCTACAACTCTGGTACATACTGATCCTCATTCAATCGTAAATCAATAGCTTAGGAACGCATATTTATTTTGTGCTCTGACCTTTTCGTGTTAGTTGGGTTCTTGAAGTTTAAGATAATTTTTTTAAAGCTGGTAAACATGTAGGTGCAGTGCTATTCATCATAATTCCTGGAAAAAACAGATACTTGTTGGACCTCTATTCTGAAATTCTAAATTTGAACATTTTATATTGTGATTCAACGAGGATCAGTTTTCAACAGAAGAATGATATCATATGACGTCATTGCCTTTCATAAAAAACTTCATCGACATTCGAGATTAAAACTTGTTATTGATACTACTTACAATTTTTAAACAACATGATTCATTTCATGACTACGTTCCCAAACTGTAAATACCTTCTCATGTTTTACATCCTTTTAAGGAGATAAATTATTCTGTTAAATTTTGCAACGCTTGTTATCGCTAGTTATTTTTACTTTATAGGAGCCCAGTCAGGTAACAATACAAATGAACAACATCTTCCATAATTATGTTAATTACGGGGTGAAACATGCCAATCGTTTTTTTTCTGTTCCAGACATATTCAAAGACAAACTTCGCCAACTAAAGCAAAACTATTATAACAAAGTCGCTATATTGTCAGATTTATCCATATGGGATTTGTAAGTTCTCTCTATATCTATCTATCTATCTATCTATCTATCTATCTATCTATCTATCTATCTATCTATCTATCTATCTATCTATCTATCTATCTATCTATCTATCTATCTATCTATCTATCTATCTATCTATCTATCCATCTATCTTTCTATCTATCTATCTATCTATCTATCTATCTATCTATCTATCTATCTATCTATCATCTATCTATCTATCTATCATCTATCTATCTATCTATCTATCTATCTATCTATCTATCTATCTATCTATCTATCTATCTATCTATCTATCTATCTATCTATCTATCTATCTATCTATCTACCTATCTATCTATCTATCTATCTATCTATCAACCTATATATCAGAGTGTGTGTGTATGTATGTATGTATGTATGTATGTATGTATGTATGTATGTATGTATGTATGTATGTATGTATGTATGTATGTGTGTATGTATGTATGTATGTATGTATGTATGTATGTATGTATGTATGTATGTATGTATGTATGTATGTATGTATGTATGTATGTATGTATGTATGTATGTATGTATGTATGTATGTATGTATGTATGTATGTATGTATGTATGTATTTATGTATGTATGCATGTATGTATGTATCTATGTATGGATGTATGCATGCATATATATACATATATATATATGTATGCATGCATTTATATATATATATATATATATATATATATATATATATATATATATATATATATATATATATATATATATATATATATATATAGACTATCACCAACACAGATACATCCCTACGTCCATCTTCCAACTAACCGCCAGTTTCCAGGGCAATGTCTATTTAACTATTCATTTACCCATATATCCATATATCTTTTTAAAAATAAAATTAATGATGATTCCGCATGATATTAAAATGAAAAAATGTATCAAGTTTGTATATCTCTCAAATTGAATGGGTAGAATACATTACGAAAATTGCAAACAGGATGCAGTACAACAACTTGCAATGGAATAAAAACTCTTCGACTATTACTTTGCTGAGAGTTAAATCATTTAATCAGATTCTATGCTGAATATATTACGCTTTCTTGGCTCCTGGAATAATATAAATATACTTATTGGCGCATGCTGGCACACAGATTTAATCAACATAAGTATACATTTGCAGTTATTCTTCATTGCTGAAAGACATTAATCCATCAAATAAAACGGACGAAGTGAAAAGAAGGATAAGAGAAGCTTTCTCGCATGTTTTGAACGGAGTAAACAATTATTTTTTTTTATTCTAAGCGCATCACGCTTCCTTAAATATTCATTTTGTATGCCAGAAAAACTAACGGATGACTTGAAACCGAACGATGTTTGATCCTTCAGGACTTGCAAAATCTATTGTTACCTATTTTTTTTTTTTATTTTTGTTGTTGCTACGTATCTAGCTCGATTGCAATAGTTAGAAATGTTGCTTTATTTTATCTTTTGTGGATTTAATTATGTCAAAACTCACCTCATGCTCATTGTGGACAGGTCAAAATGATTATCATAATATTTTGGGTACATGTTTAGGTATATCTTTATGTATTGGTTCCTTAAGGTATTGAAGTTGTACAGCAAATATTATAATGAGGATTGAACATTCATAGACTGAACGCCTGAATGAAATTGCCAATATGTTTATATTCATACCGTTTCTTATTGATATATTTAATCATTTTTGTTGAAATTGAACATACTCCTTGATAATAAATATCGGTAAGGAAGTTTTCTGCCTTATCTTTTGTGACAGTACAACAAGTCATTTTCTTTTATTAATATTCAAAAAGCAAATAAGAGTTGTATTTACATTGAGAACAATTTATAGATACCAAAATTTGGCATATTGTCATGTCTATGTCGTAGCATGTAATGACTGATATAATTTATCTATATTTTGTCACAGGTGAACCTCATGTACAACACAATAGAAGATAAAGAGATATCAATCACTGTCATCCCTCCCGAATAGTTTTATATTTTTCATGGTAAGAAATTCTGAGACCTATGAATTCATGTACGTATTCTAGAGTTTTTCATAGTGGACATATTTTGACCCTGAACAGATGCTTCAATTTATATCATCAATTACGGAAATTGTAAAATTATGATTGCAGTCTACCTGGAGTTAGGTGATGCCTAGTATATAACATTTTGTGGGAAAAGAGACTTTTACATAAGAAAACTTTAAACCAACCCAAAATAAAATAAGAGTAATATATATATATATATATATATATATATATATATATATATATATATATATATATATATATATATATATATATATATATATATATATATATATATATATAAATAACAGAGTCACTATATTATCCAAAATAAACTACGATTCTGTTCATGCCATGTAGGAAACTTGTATATTACTCACTGTAAAATTATAACTGTAGTTTATGTAGAGTGAGGTGATTACTAATGTAGAAATTTATGGGTGAAAAGAGACTACCATGTAAGAACTCTTTCAAATGACCCCAAATAAATAATATAATAGAAACTAAAAATTCACGTTGTTCTGCAAAATAAATTATTATTTTGTTCGTGTCATTTAGGAGGGTACACACTACTCACCGCAATTATTGATTATCATGAAAAATCCACATATGTCTGCCTCAACATCGTGCTTTAATTTTTACCGTAGCTGTAGACAACACGACCCCCTATCATTTAATTGTTTATACTGTATGCCTCGATCTTATTTTGTAAACAATGACAAAATACATCATATTAGTTTTAAAGGCATGCACGAAAAGACATGTCCTTTCTTATTTTATTATTATTGTTCTTGACCTCAAGTATTTATAAAATCTACCAAAAGTCTGCACGTTGTAGATTTCTTACATTGACGAAATGTGCTTTATCTTAATCTAGAAAACACTAACGTTGTTTAGGACATAGCAAACACACAAGTTAAAGGTTGAATATAGTTTAAATTTTGTATCCATGGGGAAGCATAACCATTTACAGTTTTGAATTCGATTCATGTATTCATATAAACTAAATATCAAACATGCAAAATTGCATAATAAATATTCAGCCATAAATCTCAGCCCTTTGGATCATTCTTTAAAGTCTCCATTTGTCAAACTTAAATAGGCATTAAATTATGCAATCACTATGCTGCTTGCAATGTATTCTAGAGGCATCCCACTTCATTTTAACTTTTTTAATTAATTTAGAAATGTATAAATATATATATATATATATATATATATATATATATATATATATATATCACATAAAATTTAAGTTTGCATGTATGTACGAAAGTGAACTCATATATTCATGAAATAATGAGATACAAAGAGAGAGAGACATGTGATATAAAGAGAGAGAGAGAGAGAGAGAGAGAGAGAGAGAGAGAGAGAGAGAGAGAGAGAGAGAGAGAGAGAGAGAGAGAGAGAGAGAGAGAGAGAGAATGGATACCGAGAATGCAGGGCAAAAATGTTGTGCATTCTGCAACTAATTGCATTATTTTACATAAATAGCTTGACAGGTATGGTTAGTTTTCTGTTCTTGATACATACGTTCTGAAAATAATTATAAAATGAATGCCATAGTATTGTTTCTAATAGTCGCATTAACTGCAATCAGCCTAGGGAGTAGCCTGTAATTTATGTTACCTATACCTAATATAGTAATTGTAATTGCATTGACATAAACAATATTCACATCTGTTTGATCTCACTTTCAGTACAGTTTGATACGAAATGAATAAATGAAAACTAAGCTACATAGTCTTCAATTATTTCCACGTTTGCCCTCGTTAGACAAATACGTTATTTATTGTATCATTTACATTTTTTCCTACTTTGTTTCAAGAATGATGCCATATTTCCAGACAACAACACTAAAGTAACGATTGTAAACGGAATAAAATATTTGGAGGCAATATCATATCTACAAGTTCTTTTTGATTGAGACGAGAATAGCGACGCGAAATTTGTACCAGAATATGATCATGCAACGCTATCTACCAGGTAAGTATATGTAATGTTGAGGAACTAATGGGAGCTCAACATCGATCTGTTAAACCTCATATCTTAACAAATATAATAAACAAAAAAAAAATTTTCCTATTTTTGTATTCAATATAAATATTTACAGAAATGTTGTGCTCAAACAAATACTAATTACTTTAAATAAATCAATTTATATCTTCCCAACTGCATACAGCTACCAAACAATACTAATTAACAAATAGTCCTTACGTCTTTAAAGTTATAACATTTGATGGTGTTTTTATTGTCACCTTACTAATAATTATGGGAATATATACTAAATTACTTTTCGTCTTACGATTCATCAGTTACGCCAGGGAATAAATTGCAAAATGTTAATTTTTAGGTCACAATAACAATATGGATCGTGTATATATCCCGATTGTAAACTATGCGTCTTTATGTTTATTTTTACCGACATTGTGCGAATTTCTTTTGTCTGTTCATCACAGTTATATGCCAAAATTAATCACATCAATAAACACCAAAGCAGAATATTCCTGAAGTTTTGTAGTTTATTATGATAATTGATAGAATGGCTATGTTTCTATATTTTAATAGCAATGATTAATGTTTGTTTCATATCAAAGAAATCATCTTCTGATACTACTACTAATCCATAAACAATATCCACAAACGTGAAGAAAGAAAAGCAAATAACCCAAATTCTTCCAATAATGAAACTTGGAATTAGTGAATGGCAAAAAAGATATAGCCAAAGTAAAACATTATAATAATATCGTCTAGCAACACTGTTAAAAATGTATGTTGTTTTCATAATGGAGCTTTCATGAAACTGGTGGAATATTTACATATTGTTTGTTTGTTTGTTGTTTGTTGTTGGCTTAACGCCATTTTTCAGCACACAATAGGCTATGCATGGCGGCCAGTATTAATGGTGGAGGAAGAAACTGGGAAATCACCGGAAAGAACCACCGACCCACGAGAAGCTACTGGCAAGCTTTCTCACATATCTACATTAGCCGAATCCTAGACTCGAACACACGCAGACAGAGGTGAGATGGCAGTGATCCGTAACGGACAGCGCTTTAGACCACTCGGCCACTCGTGGCCCCTTTTTCATATTGTCTTTTGCAGACTGATTAAATTTCAACGTACTATTAAAATACAGATGTTTATAGTAAACAAACTAAGAATGACAGGTGTTAGCAAGCAGCGAATCGTAAGTTTGCCAGGACGAGGTTACCAAATCTGCAATGTAGATGTCAAATAGAAGCTTAAATAGAATAAAAAACAGATATGGACGACATTGAACTAGAGATTCGTCAATTAGCTCAGGATCACACGGTTGAATTACAAGCACAGTGCTTCTATGTTCAAAGATTATTAGCAATATTAGTATTAGCATTATTAATTTCATTATGATTTACTTAAATTACAAATCATATTTCAGTTATCCAATCGACACCTATTATTTTTGCTTATGTACACTCATAGCAAATGAAACAGAGCCTATCATTAAGGGTCACATGTCATAATCGAACACATTTATTTTGCATCATATATAAATTACATGATTAAAAGCAGTTCTAATAGCAGAATAAGAATACAAATGTTACCATGTGTAAAGAATAAATATTAATTTAATATAAATATAAGTATACAACAATGTTACTTCTACTTAGCTCTGATGTTCCACCTACTGAGGACGTAAGCCAGGAATGATGTACATTTATCACTACAAGACGAAGTACATGCTTCTTGTTGTCGATCTATATATTGCAATAAACTATGATAGGGAACATTTAGAGGAAACTATTGAAAACGAATTTACACTTCAGGCTTATATTGAAGTGCGTACACGACGCACTAAATGATGTAAGTTTAGTAACTGTTCCATTTTTCAATTTATTTTCAAAATTCATGTTAGTACCGACCAACTTGAATCAATGATGGCTTCTTTATCTCGACAATCATTGTGAAAATTATTATTCGGCACAATTACAAAATCTCAAGTCCTGGCGATACTTTGTTGCAAAGATATAACATTTGTATTTGATATCCTGTCGACGTTTAAACAAAGTGTGTATTGCCAACTACCAGCTGCATTTATTCACCACCCGGGCTTCTACTTGTTTACTCTCTGTAATTATAACTGATAGAAATGGGTATTGATATTTGCAGGACAAATATTATACACAGCAACAACTTGCTAACCTACTAATTGTGTAACCAAATAGCGAAAACATTTTCACTCAAAGTGAATGAGTCATTAAAAAAAGACTTTTGTTTCCGAGATAGCGTCGTATAATTAACCTAGATATAAAACAATATTTGTCATGTTGCACCTTGAACCGTATCATGTGCGTTTGATTTGAGTGTCTTCAAGGATTTGGTTGATACTTACTTTTCGTTTGAGATTTTCTTGGATCCAGCTTTCACCCTTTTTTACATACTCATACCTTCAAGCACAAGCAAAGAAGATTCATTCTGTACAACTCACGTCAATACACTGTGTGTTGTATTATAAGGCATAAGTGATAAACACTACAGCAAATATCCATACGCCAGCAGTATTCCGCTATAAACAAGCAATTCCTGGATGCATTGTTTAACAAATTTAAAAAGAGGGAATACATTAAAGCAATGCAAGTTTAGTTTCTTTAATTGTATTTGAAAAAGTATTTTAAGCATCTATTTTATTGAACCATGCAATTTGCGGTGGGGAAAAGGCACAATGTCAGCACGAAATTATTTAGTTTCTTCATTCGTGGGAGAAATAAGAGTGACGACAATGATTTCATCACAAATTCTGGAACAGGAAAGGAATAATTATTTAATTCTTTCCACACAGCTATGAATGTTAAATGGATCAGAGTTATATCTCACACTCCCTTTTTCATAAACCTTGTGGGGTGAATTTTGGTTTTAATAACGGTAAATAAACAGTTTGATCAAAGTCTACTCTGCACGTTGGACAACTATTATGATTATCTTTAAAATATTACCATTCTGCATCTGCAATAAGACTACTTTGCTATAATCATGCATTGACTGGTAATATTTAGCTTATCTATTTCCTCCCTCTTCTCGATGTGCATCATAGAGCTTTCAACGCAATTTAGGAGGTCCAAACGTCTTGGGATACCGAAAGGATTTTTGCCCATAATTTACATTCTTTTGGAGAATGTTAGACTCTGGTTACTTTATCAATGCAATTTATTTCGTTTGTACACCATGGATTTCATCAGTGACGAAGGGTAGATAGTAACTGTACATAAGAGGGATATTGTTGTTGGCATAAAAGGTATACCATTCATATTTCTCACTCTATTTGACTCTACAGTTCAGTGCAGAACGAACGCTTTTGTCCAAGTATCGCTCTTTTGGTTCCATCCATACGCAGCTTTGTACTCTATATGTGTTGTTGATAGTCATGTTACAAAAGCATGTTTTTAAGATATATCACAGACATTTACCTGGATGAAATTCAACGCATTAATGACCAGGTTTAACAGAGGGGATGCAAAATGCATGTAGTATCCGATTTTGGCACACGGAAACTATCGATTCCTTACGGATGAACAATTGAACAATTGTTTTCATTTGCAAAATGCGGATGTGTAAGTCTGAAAAAAAACAATTACATGGTGTGCATACATAAAAAATGCGTTTTTAATGAGTCGAATATCATACGTTTGTACAATATATTTGACATTTGCATTCGCTTTTTCGTATTATTATTAGTTTTTCTTCATGCTGCCCCATATAGATGTAGCCGAAGTGACAAGACTGCATGTTGCTGGATTTAAATGAATTTCATAAGATAAAATACTAGATTAAATTCAGGATGACTGTACACAGTTATATGTTGGCGAATGACTTAGACAGTTTGAATAATCTGCAATGTGATGTCAATATGGAAGTGCCGGGCTGTGAACCGTACCACGTGACACCAAACTGATTATCTATACAAATTTTTAATTGTTATGCAGGATGGAAGTCCATGAGGATGACACCATGACTTACCGCGGTGGGTGACACCATTCCCAGAGGAAGCACTGAATCTGACTAAAATTGTCGTTACCCCTAAGTACCTAAATAGTTAACTGATAGAATGAAATCGCTAAACAACTATCAGGCAAAATTGACCACACTATTAATTACGCAATTATACCTCATGTGTATGAAAAAGAACAATGGTTAGTATAATACCGCACTTCATAATGGTATTCAAATCTTGGTGTGAAAATTATAAAGGTATATATAAATAAGACACTTTGGTTTGAAACTAATTAAATAAAACAGCGATAAATAGCAAGCTTTTACAATAGTCAACAAGCAACATATTTATTTATTATTCAAAGTGATATCTTCAAAAGGAAATTAAATTATGGTGAATTAAATCCCACACAGTTTAGTTATTTTTAAATGCAAATTTCCGTTTTCATTGTGTCGATATGGAAACAAATAATCACCAATGTCCATAACTAAGTTCACCACATGTTCAAATAGTTGATTTAGTGCAAAAATTTTGAATGTGCACCTGGAAATTTACAGTGAATAAATTAAATAATTATATGTTCCCAAAATGAAAACTGAACACAACAATAAGACTTATTCTGATTAGAGTGTTTTAAGAAATAGCTTTTTATGTATGGTTTCATATATTAAATTCAATACTAATTTTAGATCCCAGTCTAAAAATGAATTTGAAAAAGTTTAGTCAGGATAATTAGTAAAAGCGATGGAAAACGATCCGGTAAAAAGACATCATGTGGATTTAAGTCGTTCAAATGGAAAATTTAATCGAAGGCCGTTGTTAGAAGCTTCTGAATTCTGAATTATAACAATAACATGTATTGGGCAACTAGTCGATAATAATCGAGTTAAATGATATTTGAAAAAAACTATTTTATGTAATACACAATTGATCTTTCGACAACACTACATCCATACAATGTTTATAAATGGAATAAAAAAATAACTGTTACATGATGTATTTTGAATACAAGGTACAACCAGTTATATAGATTCTCAGAGATCGTGGGGACAATAAATGAATTAATTATCTGCTTTACCTTCTAACGTGTATTTTTCCTTCTCAATATCACTACTAAATTATTCATATCGACAAGTGTAATAAAAACAAAAATCATTAATTGTTATTCAACATTTAAAAGTTATGAATATTTTGACTCACACATCTTTCGGTATAGAATGTGGATTTTCTATAATTCAAACCCATTATATCTTTAAAAGCATGAAATATATTTCAATATATAGTCTTTCAAAATTCAACATAAAATTGCAAGTATATAGTTTTAATTAAAATTTTTAAAGTAGGCTGTTTAGTATATATTTTCTTGACAACTGACAATGGACATATTACATATCAAATGATCAAACAAATCAATCATATAAACTCTCAAATACCCACATTAAATTTTCAGCATAGATTCAACATTTAATTTCCCATATGAAATTATTTTAAATTTTCTTAGAAAGTGACTGGTTAAAAAGTCCACACAAATTGTTACAGTTGGAAATATGTAAGTTAATTTGTAAGAAAGAAAGCCTGATCGTCAAAAGAGAAAGAAAGAGAATTATATAGAGCCAGAGCTTAAACAATCTTCGATTATCTTGGAAAAACATATGAATATATTTCTTGTATATATGCCTCATTCTCGTTATATTAGAAAAAAATTATAATTTTTATTAATACTTTTAGGCACAAGTTGCATGACCTCTCCGGTATTAATTGTATGATTGAAGGTAAGTGCTTACACATTACACAATGCATACACTCTCTCTCTCTCACACACAAACACACACACACACACAAACACAAACATTTCCGATGCAAATTCCTATTACGTCTAATAAATGCTTGTGACATTTTCTTCAGTTTGGAGATAATATCCATGCAAATAATTATGCACTCAAATTACTACCAACTTATTTGGTAGTATGTCATTTAGACGTGTATTGCACTAGATGAAAGAGTGGTAGCCGAGTCCCCTACTGACCTAAAGGATTATGTTTTTGGATGACATGCTTCCTCACTATATCTTACTGTGCAGATAACAATTTTGGCTAAGTGTTTAATGTAAAAGGCTAGAGAGCGTTTTCTAATCTTAATTCAATCGATCCTAAATATTTGTCATTAAGGAAGGCAATTTTCTCCGATTGCCTGGCATTACATAATCTACTTCTATTGATGTGCCATAAAACACCAATTCAATGTCATAACTCTCAGGATGTATGATAGTTCTTCTGACGATAATTTGCACTAAGATTCAAGTTAACATCTTAACTTATAAGCTTATGGATGAACCAGAAAATTTGACCCTCCTTGAAGATGTATGACATCCTGAACACAACCCATAGTTAAATGCCAGCTGACATCAGAGATCGGCTTATATATGTTTTACACTGACATCAGAGTATATATGTCTTTAGGCGTTTTTATAACTATAAATCACCATTGCCAAAAGCATTCATTTTTGTCAACAAGGCAAAAATATAATCCTGAACCGCTGACAATTATAATCACGAAAATTAAAAGACAACAAAACAAATTTCCACAAATATCTCCAGATATCTAAAGCATGCTTTAGTATAGTTGTAGATTTTGGTATTGTTTTAAATGTGCAACGTTTACACGCAAAGAATTAGTTTAATTTATCAAATTATTCTCTCTCTTTATCTGTCTCTTTCTCCTTTATTTCTAATATTGTCGTTCCATTCAACAGTAATTGTGTTCAATCATATTTTTGTTATGATGTTATCCATTTGTCCGTTTATCACCGCAATAAAGTGTTGAATATTCAGTTTAAGTAACGGAATCAAAAGACACATCGAATTGCAGGTTTATAAATTACCAACATAGTAGTAACGATTTTATTTCATGTTATAATGGGGTAGTAATGCAACGGTCACTAACAATTAGTTCAAATGCTAAACTTGATGGCTGCTGACTGGTTAACATTTTATGATCATTAGAATTTGTAGCAATTACGTTTCGCTGCCTGTTTTTCAGCACCCCTTTATTTAATAATATCAAATTTCTTTTCTGCACTCGACAATGTTTACAATGCGAAAATATTAGCTATATCCCTACGCCTCTCAACACTGAAGGACGTAACTATCCTTATCGTTAATAATATTTGTTCTAATTCAGTTATGCGGCTAGAAGACAATCTGAATAAATTGAAGAAAAGGATTGATAGGTGTTCAGTTCACATATAAGATACGCGTTTTAGCAGCATACCGGAGAATCGCGATAAAATTTTAACCTCACATATACAACCTTCCATATTTTAATTTCGTCTAATTTAATATTTACATTCTCTTGGGAAACATGTATCGCTATCGGTATCTTTGCAGCAACCATATTGTTATTATTATATCTGTATTTCAATGTAATCGATTTGATATTGGGTTTGCATTTTACCAATTTATTTGATCTTTTTGTACAATGAATGAAGTACATTATATGCAGAATTCCATTTAATTGACTGTAGTATAAATAAAATGGACACGTCTATTTATGTAATATTATACACTCCCTGCTGAGAAAAGCGTATAAGTTGTCATCGAAATACTACGAATATATTAATGAAATGCATCATGTCCTTATGCTTAATTCCAGGTAGGAGTTATTTAAGTGGAGTGTGTGATTTAGGTCATATGACCTCTGTTGTAATGATACGTCATTACGTTAATGCGGTGCAAACAGCAACACATGAACTTGGACACAAGTAAGCAAAATCTTTCCCCAATAGTCTCATTTATATCTACAACTTTGGCACGCAGGGAGCCAAGCGTTGAATGCTAAATTTATTTATGTATAAATTTGACTGGCTATTCATCTAAGGTAGATTTGTTCTTCCTGGTTTCGGGTTTCCATTATCTCATTTACCCAATCCAAGAATGAACCGGTTTCATGGAGGTAAAGAACTTAAAATTTCTTCATCTGACAACAGCGTTTTAAACAATATTCGATAATGAAACTTTTGTAGCTACTGCAAAAAATTGATATTCGTTATTGTTCCTCTCTTTTCAGAATAGGTACGGTTAATGAAAATATGATTTTAAAGTAAAATATGAAATGTTGATAAGAAAGGACTGGAAGATGTTGAATGTATGGAGACTTTGAGGTGTGTATAGGATATAGTATAAACCAGAGAAATTATACTAATAATTCACTGGACTATAAGCGTTAAGAAGAAAAGATGCAATTAGATAATCATTTCACATTTGCTGCATCAATAGCCTAGCAATTACGCCATTGAATGCATTATCGTTTATGAAACAGCACTCAGCGAATTATGGCTGGAAAACTGTTTGTTCTATGTCATAAATGTAAGATAATACAAAATATATTTTGAAATGCGAATATATGTTACCAAAGAATAAAGCAATATGTGATAAATGATAAATTTTACTACAGAGAAATAAGATATATAAATGGGTGTGGGTGTGGGTGGGGTGAGGTGGGTATGGTGGGGTGGTGAGAGGGCGTGGGGTGGGGTGGGGTGGGGTGGGGTGGGGTGGGGTGGGGTGGGGTGGGGTGGGGTGGGGTGGGGTGGGGTGGGGTGGGGGGGGGTGGGGTGGGGTGGGGTGGGTGGGGTGGGGTGGTTTCAATGACCTTTTGTATAACTTTGATGCAAATATGTATCGAAAAGTGAAGAAAACTCTTCTTTCAATGATTTAATTTGTTGTCAGCAGATCCATCACATAGTCTGTAAAATTTTGCAACATCATCGTCACGGAGTAGTTTATATATATATATATATATATATATATATATATATATATATATATATATATATATATATATATATATATATATATATATATATATAGTAAAACACAGTCATACACCCGCTACACAATTTTTTTTTCATCGTCAAGGAGTAGTTTGTATATATATATATATATATATATATAAATATATATATATATATATATATTTATATATATATATATATATATATATATATATATATATATATATATATATATATATATATATATATATATATATATATATAGTCAAACACAGTCATACACCCGCTACACAATTTTTTTCGATATCCAAATATGAATGAGATTGGCACATTGTTGTTAGGTTTGTTAGTGTAATGTTTCTTTAATACTAGACTGGATGTTTGTCAATTGTGTTCATAGATCCCAATGATCACTATAACAGGATAGGTTAGTATATACAATCGAGCCTCTTGAACATTTCTGGAATGAGGTTTAGGTTTCTCTTCGTGTAAAAAAAATAAAACAATTCGACCTTTGCTATGATGTTTTCTGTCCTTTCATTTGTCATTAGTCCTTGAAATACGGCAAATGACGTAATATGGATGGTTGTGAGGTAACTTCACATAGTATTTGATAAAGGAATTCGATACACCGAAGTCTAAGGTTTCAAATTACTCGTTGACCTCTGCCAAATTAATCATGTTAAATCCTATCGCAGTTTTCAGAACCATCTTTGATGCAGATGCGGTTCAGCGTAATACAACCGCTATAGCAAACGCGCAGCTGTACTCATCAATAACTATGTAATTGCCACAAGAAAATGGAAATATTTAATGGAACTTTTTTATCTGCCAATATTAAAGTTTGGTGGATTTTCTTTAGATGTTCAGCCCTGTACTGATTTAGCTGTACTTGAATTAGCATTGATTGTACATTTCTAGTGAACTTTGTCGAGAAAGTTTTATGAGGCTTCAATTGTTTTCTTTTTATTGCAAATCTCTTACGTTATGTTTTACATAGCACGGCCAAATCATGTCAATGAACAGATGATAAGAAAATATTTGTTACACTGGCGCTTGCCGTTCTGTGAGTTTTAAGACTATAGGTCCATAACCAAAGAGTTATATGAAATCCCACCATGCCTATAAGCAGTTGAGTCGTAATGTTGTCCTTAAGAATAAAAATATTATTATCTTCATGTCACCTGCATAGTTGATATTCACTGATAAATTTAACGTGTTTTCAATGAAAATCTACAATAAACAAGAATTGAAAATTAAATGGAACATAAGTTTAGCCTGTCACTTTGCGGAAGATAACACAAACATTTAGCTGTACCACCAAAAGTCCAAGAAACATTTGCACTAAATATTTTAGTCTGTTGATTCGATAGCAAATATTCATTTATCAGCTACAAAAGAGATGATAAGCTGAGTGAAGGTTTGTATGGGACATAAGTGATATATTGTTGTATTGCATGCATTTATAAATAAATTGCTGGATTTTAACAATTGTCAGAAATGAACGATATGCTCAAAGAAAAGCATGGTTTTCTAGTAAATTGGATTTCCATTGCAGAGTGGCGTTCTACGTAATACGAACGATTGATTAGATTAATAATGTAATATAGTTGGAGTATAGTATTTTGTAATATTGCCACGTTTCAAGGAATAATAAGATGTTTTGATTATTGTTTGTACTTCGATGCAATGGTAATATCCCATATATATATATATATATATATATATATATATATATATATATATATATATATATATATATATATATATATATATATATATATATATATATAGTCAATAAAGCACATAGAGAATACAAATTTGTAGTAGTTTATTCCTTCCAGTGGGTTAGAAAGGTACAATACAAATACTATTACCAGCGCGTTAAATACAGAGAATGGATTTATTATCACCAGTGGTTTAAATTCATTGCAGTAGATTTATTATTATTATTATTATTATTATTATTATTATTATTATTATTATTATTATTATTATTATTATTATTATTATTATTATTATTATTATTATTATTGGTTTAAATACTTTGAGCATACATGTATATTATGATCATGGGACTAAAGCCACAGAGTAGATATATTATTAAGAGTTGATTAAATATATAGCTTAGATATTATTATAACTCGTGGGTTATATGTAGATAAGATATTGTATTACTCTTGTGTTAAAAAATGTAGAATGGAAATAGATCACCCAATAGAACACATATTAGATAAGATGTTTTCATTTGGTAATATGCAAAGAGTAAATACTTGATTACTAATGTGTTAAACTAATAGGGTAGATGTCACTACCGGATGGTAAAATAATTAGAGTATATATTATTATTATTATTAATATTATTATTATTAATATTATTATTATTATTATTATTATTATTATTATTATTATTATTATTATTATTATTATTATTATTATTATTATTATTATTATTATTGCCAATGGGTTAAAAAGAAGAGTAAATGTATTATTTTCAGTGGGTTAAATAAAAAGATTTAATAAAAGAAGGAAAACATTAAGAGTAGATAGCTTTTTATCAGTGGGTTAAATACATAAAGATGTTATATAATTACCAATGAGTGAACGGCATAGCGTATACATTTTATTACCAGTTGATTTAATACATAAAACTATATATGTTATTATCACCAAGTTAAATATGTAGCCTAGATATGTTAATTTAAATGGGTTAAATAATTAGAGTATATAGATAATTAACACTGAGATAAATACATGGTGGAAATATATTCTTACCAGTGGGTTAAATACATAAAGATGTTCTATATTTACTATTGCGTGAAAGGCATAGAGTAGATATTTTATTACCATGTAGGTTAAATACATAACGTTTATGTGTTATTATCACTGAGTTAAATATGGAGCTTATATATATATATATATATATATATATATATATATATATATATATATATATATATATATATATATATGTGTGTGTGTGCAATAAACTGAGGACGAACAGTACAAAACCAATAACTAACTAGCCTAAACGCTTTCGACTCTTAATGAGTCTTTTTCAAAGGCAAATACAAAACATATATACGCCAAACAAATAAACAAACCTCTACATGGCTGTCTTCACATATGCTAAAACTATAAATACAACCAGCTTGTATAGACTAGTTGCGGAAACTGAAAACGTTGTATAATTCCCTAAAAGTCTACCAGTCAAAGCGACATCTATTTTTACTTTTTGTACATATGTAACGCATATCCCGGATATTTGATTCTATACCGGTTATTGTTATAGTAAAAATTGAAGGATAATAAGAAGATTAAGAAAATGTTAAATTCCCCTAGTGCATAGTTTTCATTTTCTAGTCTTCTTGGTTTAGACCGCTTGGTTTCAATGTTCTAAGGCGGCGTATCCAGTATGATTCCTTTTCCTTCCTGGTTTCGGAACTCCAGCTGTGGTTGTTAGCAATAGCGATAAGTATTATATCACTGAAAGTGTGGCCAGAACAGGAGAAGTGTTATGCGACCGGGCTTCTGTACAGCTTTTTTGTCATCCAATCAGACATATGAAGGTTTATCCTTTTGTGTAGCTTTTCAGTTTCTCCGACGTACTGAAGGCCACAGATCTTACATGTGATGAGATAAATTACATTCTTTGCGCAGTTCGTCGACCTCACTCTCTCGCCCAAAACCATCTGGGTCCAAAAATTGACAACGTCGAGACGGCATGAGACGGAGTTGAGTACAGTGGATGACCCGGACGTCCTTCGTGTCTCGTTGTGCTCTTAGCGCTCCACGGCGCTTTGGTGGGAGTCGCCTTTCTGCCCGTTGACCAACTGGTGGTTCCTACGCGCAGGCTGCCGAAACCAGCCTTCACATGCTAAGTAGACAATGCCTAACTCACAGAAGTTTTGAGACCCATCGGCTACCCTCAACCTGGTTTAGCCGGCCAGTTGAGGCTGTTTCTGGGGTGTGGCCGCTGCGCATGTCACAGCTTCTTGGAGTCACAAGTGAGAGTTGAGTGCCAAGAGGGGACCAAAAGTGTGCAAGTTACCCCCAAAGGAGTACGACTGCTTCCCCGACCAGAGGTGCTACCCCTCCCTTGACACCCCATACACCTTATATTAATAATTAACTGTGGGATAAATACGTGGTAGAGATATATTCTTGCAAGTTGGTTAAAAACATAGATTAGATATATTGGTAACATTGGGTTAAATGCATAGCATTCATATATTATTACCATAGTGTGTTATATACGTAAGTAAATATATTATTACGCGTGGATTAAACACACTATATATATATATATATATATATATATATATATATATATATATATATATATATATATATATATATATATATATATATATATATATATATATATATACACTGGTACTAATACATATACTCCATGTATTTTACGCACTTCTATATATATATATATATATATATATATATATATATATATATATATATATATATATATATATATATATATATATATATATATATATATATATATATATATATATATATATATATAGAAGTGCGTAAAATACATGGAGTATATGTATTAGTACCAGTTGGGTTAATGCTTATTGTAGCTACATAACGGTATATTAAATAGGTAGATTGGATATATTATTATTACCTGTGGGCTTTTCTCTGTTGAATTTTTAGATTAGTTACAGTCGTTGAAATCCATACTGTTGATTCATTATTTTCAGTTGCTTTAGTACATAGGATAGATATATTATCACCAGTGGGTTCAATATCTATAGTAGATATATCATTACTAGTGTGAAAAATGCATTGTAGGTTTAATACATAAGTCAGATATATTAGTATCAGAGGATAATTTTGTAGAGTGAATATGTCGTTACTAGTAGGCTAATTACAAAAAGGAGATACTGTGTTGCCAATGGAATAAATACATATAGGAGATATAATATTAACAGAGATCGAATAGATAGAGTAGATATATTTTTACCATTGGATTAAATGCACAGAGTAGAGATGTTTTTCCATTGAGTTCAAGTTACATAGTACATATTGTATGACAAGCGTTTTAAATATATATATATATATATATATAGTAGTTGTATAGATAGAGTAGATATTTTGGTTCTAGAGGACTAAATACATAGTATAGATATATAAAAATATGGATATAAATAGTGGGTTAAATACAAAAGCAGATGTACTTTTGTATGTCCAATTCATAGATTAAATATATTATAACGAGTAGGTTAAATATGTAGAGTAGATATATTATTGTTAATTTGGACTAATTACATGGAAGTGATATAGTATTACCAATGGGTTAACACATAGAGTAGATATATTATTTCTAGTGTGTTATAGTTACCTATAGTAAATATATTATTAGTATCAATGAGACCGCTCCGGTGGCCTAGTGGTTAGAGCGTCCGCCTCGGATGCGGGAGGTCGTGGGTTCGATCCCCGGTCGAGTCATACCAAAGACTTACAAAAATGGTACTAACAGCTGCCTCGCTTGACGCTCAGCATTAAGAGGTTAGTGTTAGGACTGGTCGGCCTGGTGTCAGGATAATGTGACTGGGTGGGACATCATGCTATATGTCTGCGGCATGATGCCCCAGTGCTAGACATCACTATAAACTGCTACACTGCAGACATCGTAGTGATATGACTGAAAAATTGTTAAAAGCTACGTTAAAATCATAAACACACACACACAGTATCAATGAGCTAATGCATAGAGTAGATTTGTTAGTTCCATTGTTTTTGATATAGAGAGTAGATATGTTATTACCAGTGTAATACCTATGTAGAGTTGACTAATATATATTTAGTAGTGGACTAAATACATGGGGTAGATTTATTACTACCAATTCGCTAAATGCGTAGAATTATAACCAGTGGGTTATATGCGTAGAGTAGATATATTATTAATCGTAACTTAAACATATATTTTGGGTTAATACATAATTGCATACACGCACACACACACAAACACACACACACACACGCATATATATATATATATATATATATATATATATATATATATATATATATATATATATATATATTATTTTCATGAAGTTAACTAATTAAATTAGTTATATAAATGACAGTTTGTTAAATACATATAATATATGTATCCTTAGTAGTGGTTTAAATGCATATAGTGGATGTATTATTTCCTACTGGTGAAATAAATAGAGAGGATATTATGATTTACCAAGTGGTAGTCCTTTTCTAACCCGAAACTACTGAAGCCTGTCATTTCCAACTACAATAGAGTCAGGTGCGATTTGACGCAAAGATAAATTTGTGTAATTGGAATACATTTTGTTTTAATCATATATTAATAGAGGTATATTTTTACGCTTTCAATACATTTGACTCTGTTCTATTTTGCTTTAAACAGCTTGCGTTAGTAAAGTGTGTGTGTGTGTGTGATGTAGATTTTTAACGTAGCGTTAAAAAGGCTTCATTCATATCGCTAAGATGCCTGTATTCTGGCTGTTTATTGTGATGTCTAGCAGGGGGTTATCATTATTCAGACATCTGCCATGATGTCCCACAACGAATCTTATTAGCGTGACACCAGGCCGAACAATCCTAACAGCAATCTCGTAATAATTAGCGCCAAGCGAAGAGGAAGTTAGTACCATTTTTTGAATCTTTGGAATGAATCGCCTGGAATAAAAACCCCCACCTGCCGCATCCTAGACAAATGCGCTATTCACTAGGCCATAGGAGCCGTGTTAATAAAAGAAAATGACATAAAATGCGCTAATGAAAAAGAGACATTTCTTTCATTTTACAATGATACATTATCAAATTCACAACATGTGAGAATGTTTGTAGCTCGAGTGACGGACTATTTTGTAATTTGTTTTCAAAACGACCATACATAAGAAATAGGAGAAGGAGAGTCCAAAATTGTATACCTTCATCCGCCAAAACAACAGGCATATTTAAGTTACTGACATTAGAAAATCAGCTCCAATCTTCTGACAATGATAATATTAGGTATTATTAAAAATGAAAACATGATTGTGTTAAAATCTTGCGAGAAATATTTGCAATGAAAGCCTAAATTTTATTTCCAAGGAATTCAACATAACTCGATACACATAAAGTATAAAATATTACGCATCGATCATAAAAGACTGAATTTGTAATAAAACAAGCATGTTTTATTTCAATTAGAGACCTTGTTTTTAAATTTGTTCTAAAACTAATTTACCTACTTCATTCTATAACATTTGCCTCATCCAAAGCCATTCCTGAAAAATGGGAGCTGTCTGAAAGATTTTGTTATAGCTTTAATTTCACTAGAATAATAAGTCAAATAGGTATAAAGAATTATGTGATAAAAAGTTCTATTTTTTTAAATACCTTGTTGCAGTTCAAGGCCATTTGCTTTCCCGTGGTAGAACCCCCACGACTTTATAATAATATCTAATTAATGAATTATCCGTTGGCATAGTCGTTAGAGAGTCCGCCTGGGATAAAAATATCACTGGTTCGAGCACCGGTCAAGCCACGCCAAATACGTTTGGAAATGATACTAACGTATGACTCGCTTGAAGCACATCATTAAGAGTTATTGTTGACACAGGTGTGCCTGGTGTCAGGACAACATAACTCGACTATACAACATGCTAAACGTTTGTGACATGATGCTCTAGTATTTGACATCCTATTAACTGCCACAATGCAGATATAGTGATATGACTGGACAAAAATGTTTAAGTTACGTCTAAATTCCAAATCAAACAAACACACACAATGATAACTATTAAGAATATTAATTCATACGAAGTGAGAACACTGTGTCATCGAAGTTATCATTACCTAACCTGGGTTTTTACGTAACTACTTAATCTCGCTGGTAAGGATGCTATTGTTCAGAGAGAATCCTTTGAAAAGGTCTTTGTTTATATTATTAGTCTGTTTTTCTAAACGTACAGTTGAAAACATAAAAACTCGAATTGTATAGAATTTGTTTCACCCTTACAAAAAATAGTAATACTTAATTATTTCAAGTATTTATTTAACTTAAAATTGATTTATTTAAAGTCAGATTTTACGTTTCAAACAAGACCGTAAAGAAACATTGATTGAATTTCTTAGATGTAAACAACACCTTGTGGTAGAGGAAGAAATGTATCCAAGAATACTAACAATAAGCATGCAAGAAGCTTTTTACAAAGCACCATTAAATTGATGCAATAAAATCATTACTTCTATAATATAAATGGAAGAAAATATATCATTACAAGCAATGAAAATATATTATGACGGAAATATTTTTTTACCCATGCAAATTCGATAAAAAAGGGGTGAAATGTTGCATGCTGATGATCTGTCCTTTATGATTCAACTTAGCTTTCAAACATCTTCAACACGGCTTTATTGTAAAGAAATAACACATGGTGAATTGCAACTTCAGCTTGTTGGAGTACTCATTGAATATTTGTTATGATATAATGATTTCCAACTGCCTGAATGTAAGTTGCAGGCAAATGTAAGCTTTTGTATTTATCTATTGACCATCCTTTATGATGGCAAGTTCCTAGATTGTAGAATGTGACAAGACACAAACTTTATATTCAGTTTGATAACTCAGATATTTATAGTCTTATATTTAAAAAAATTAAATTTGCTTTGTAATATTTATTCCCTAACGATTTCTCGAACAATGCACCACATAGTTGCCCTAACGAGCCAGTTGTATACAGATATAAAACTGTGTTAGGTCGATTCTGAAGGAGTTAATGACACATCACCTAAATCAAGTTGAATTGGAATCCAACTATTTAAAGTTAGTAAAGGTAACGAATGTTAATTGTAGGGTTTCTTTAAAGACCAAATTTCAGTTTAATATAAATATGATAGTGTGGATGTTCATGATCGTATACTAAGATATTAGGTTTATTAAAATTGTAAATGAATGCGGAAATAAAATGCAATTGACTTAATTAGCGTTATGGTTTTTGTGATTCTCTAACAGCTTCTCCACCACTGTGAGTGATTTCATAGATCATCGACGCAGTGGCAAGTTAAGATTTGTCCACTGAGCCACATGTAATGGAAAACCATAGAAATATGATTGACATCATCGGAAATTCAAACTCGGTTCTAAGGTAATATATCCATGGTAATATGTTAAATAGGAGCACCTTACTTAAATTAAATTATTGGTTGATGGTGGTTGGTTTATTAAGTGACCTAATCAAAATTGAGCTATGTGGCAATTTACGTTTTTTAAGGATGTGTCTGAAGACCTTTGTTATCTATTGATATGTATGGACCCTGTAACGGGAAAAAAGGGGAGATATATAAGTGCAGCAAGAGGAACCATATGTGGAGTAAATAAGGTAATTTATATCAGTATCTATTCAATCTAACCTCGAATAATATTATTAAATGTGATCGAAAGTAAAACCAAACATATCAAATTCACCTGGGTATTTTACAGTTATTCAATGTGAAATACATATTTACTTGTATGTAAGTCAGTCATATTGGGTACCTACATGTGGAAAATATAAACGTTTGCCATTTGGATTATACAAACATATAATGATTTTATTTTTGCAGTGGTACATTAATGGAAGGTGTGTTTCGAAACGTTTGAAAAGGTAAGTAGAACCCATTATGTTTTGACTACAGTTATTAACCTAACATTGACCAGTTCATTAGAAAAAAAAGAGTCGAGCCCTACATAGAGCAGGTAGGATAGGAAGCCGCGTGTCGCCCTTTTCCCAAAGTACATTTTACAAGTTACCTTTTGCACGATAAAACTGTGTGTTTATATCCGCTAAGCAACAATTAAAAACAATATCAGAAATTATTTATTTATTAAATGTATTATTGTCACGCTTATTTCTAATTTACTTGTTAATTAATGAAATTTTCTAATTTGGAATTTGATTATAATTATGATTCAAGTTGAGATGCTGCTGACGATGATGATGACGATCACAATCTAGACTATTGCTTATTTCAAATCACATAACCGTTTTGTATTTCACTATGGGTAAATTCAATCACATATTTATTGTCTTTGCCAGGCCTAGACCTCTGTGCGGAACCCTTCACCAAAGGTGATATTTAACAAATTATGTACGATAGATAAATGATGGTTAAATAAGAGTAGATAAAGGCACAATATTCTTTTCTACATTAAAGATGGTTAGATATGTAGATTGATCGACAACATAGTCAATTACATTAATGATTTGCAGGTGGAATAAATGATTAGCACTGTGTCAATCAATTCATTTGGTACATACACACAAAACACAATGTAATTGACACGAATAATAAAATATGCAGAAATACACGACTCCACCGTTTGAAAGTCAAGGATAATTATATCCGACCTATCAGTGATTTTCACACTAGTGGCATTAACAATCTTTGCAAGAATCAAACTAAATATTGATGTCTGAAATTCCATGAAAAATGGGCAATGAGTTTTATCGAAGACCAGATCATGTTTCCGTCTTGGTTACTATGACATATTGCACACATCAATTTAGTGTAATTTCCTATTTCTGTTCGTTTTGTCTGCAAAATCTATTGTACTGATTTTGTCGTTACCGCAGGCTGACAGGAAAACACGATGATTATTATGTCTTTCATTTGACCTTGCATCTCTGCACTTACAGGAAGCAAAAAGATAACTCTTTTTCCATAGAGCTCAAAGATAACATTCGCGAAAATAAGTTAGTATGTACACCGCATGGTTCCATGCGCAATACGCGATTTTAAAAAAGCATAAACTTTCTTAGCCATGTTCTATAGAGAAACTTTACAGTAACCGCTCCAGCGGCCAAGTGGTTTGAGTATTAGCTTCGGTTTCATTAGATCATGGGTTTGATCACTGAGTCATACCAACGGCTTCTAAAATTTGTACAAACAGATACCTCTATAGCGCTCGCCAGTAAGAGGTTATTATTGGAACTGGCTGACCTGGTGTCAGAATAATGTGGCTGAGTTGAATATAATCGTACATATCAGCGGAATGATGTTCGACTGAGAGATATCACTGTAAAATGCCAATGTGCAGACATTGCTGCCATATGACTGCAAAATGGCTAAAGCTACGTTAAAAATCAAAAACAAACACCGAATTTCTATACAAGATAGTTTCATAACAGGTAGGTGCAAAACAAATTTTACCCAGCAAAGAGCAAAATAAATCTTGAGTACATCAGAGTCATTATAAGATGCAATGCGTTGACTTAAGTAATGAGCAAATTAAAAGAAAACTTGCAAACCGATATTATATCTAAATAAATGGAAGCATTAAGTGAGACTCCCAATTGATCACATGGCAAGACTTGAGTATAAAACGAGTTAGCAATGACCATCCATATCAAAGAACATTTGAGTAACAACGTTATTAAAACTTTGTTTCTCACAATTATTTCAGTGGCATCAATGATAATATTTCATTGGTCACTTGTTATATCTGATGACATAATTTTCAGTTTCAATTAGATATTTTTTCAATTTTAGTAACCTTTTAATAATGACACAAATATAGTATTTTGGGATTTTCTTATTGTTAGAAATGGTTTGATTTAAATCAACTACTTTATACTTTATTACTATTATTTTGGTCTATTTTGACTGTAGCTCATCACAAAAGACCTTGGCGTATGACATAAGCCCTAAGAAAATAATTTTGCAAAAAGTTGGCAACTTAGCAAACATGAATAAAGCACAGTTTATTGTCCTCGGCCATTCAATATAGCTGTCACCCATTCGTTATGTTTCTGCTTGAGTTAAAAACTTTGAGGATACAAGTTGATGTCTAATTGAAATACGTATAAAGGACGATTATATTGGCTCAAATCCTTTTAACCACGAATTATTCAGCTCTGAAGTGTTGATTATTCGACTCTGATGTAATAATATATATATATATATATATATATATATATATATATATATATATATATATATATATATATATATATATATATATATATATATATATATATATATATATACACAAAATGCATTTTGTCATCACCAAACCTTTACCTGAAGTAAATTATGGAAGTCATGTATGCAAAATAAATCAAGCAGCAATCCTTCTGGTGTCCTACAACAGATTATTGTATCGATAAGCGTCCCATATATCGATACGGAGATATATTATACAAATATCTTCAGAAGGTTGTTTATTTAGATATTACAATTTGATACACATCATTTATTTAATGCAGATTTAAAAATGGATTGTTTATTAAACAGTCTGTTTAAGATTTTTTTTTTGCATCGTTTATGAAAAACCTTTGTTCTCATTAATAATTAAAATCATTTACATGTATGGAGTTAAAAAATAATATAAATATTAGTTATACGTATCGGCTGGTTCACAGTAACATAAAAAAGAAAGAAGACAACAAGCTTTGTAAATTTAACAAAAATAATTTATTGTCGTAGAAAATATGAAAAAATGGAAATATGTTAAGCAGGACTTACGGTTTATAGAAATGATCCAAATTGTTTGTTTATAATAGAAATATAAGTCCTGTAAGAAGTTATAAGCTCAGTCGGAAGTTCAAATCCGGTCCAAAATGACGGATGACCACGTCAGACGAAGGCTAACATAAAATTCCAGATCTACACAATAAAGCACGGTTTGTGCTGTTCCATTCCAATTAAGAGTATTTTCGGGAAAATGTCCTTTTCCAAATCAGTAATGTTGATCTCCAGTAAAAAATTATTCAGAGAAAAAATTGAAGTAAAATTAGCTCCTCTAACAAGACATGTTGCTTTACTTAGAAATGCGAACATACAACTTCTAGCACAAAAAAGTCCTTTCTAAGGAAATAGAAGTTAAATAAATCTAAGTTGTATCAATACTGCAACTTTGACTGTACATCAGCGACTGTTTATGACTCTGGACTACGACTGACTGTCTTACAAAAATACATCAACATATAAATGAGGCTAATACGTAGTTTGAATGATACGCGCACGGAGGACGCATGAAATTTCGTAATTCATCTGGGGATTAGGAAAGCCTGACCAAGTATCAGCCAATCGTTTATATAGCTATTTCTGAATTTTACTTGTAAAACATTTGTCATCATACACATCACATGCTCCCATGAGTCAAATATTTCGACTCAAGTAAACACGAAGTTTTCAAACAACACATTAGACTGATGTTGATTATAATCATATTAATACTTACATTTAATGAAATAAAATTAAATAAAAAGATTTATACAAAATTTATTCCTTAACACACACATCCTTTAACTACAGCGTCGTAACATCAGCAATAGGGTTAATATATGTTATTAAGTTTTTTGCATGCAAAAAGGAGGAAAGATCAATAGCGATGCGTGTTGTTTTGATTTCTGAAAAAGGCATTGAACCTGAGACGGTTACTTTCCAAAGCACAGGGACATTATAGTAACTTTAAAAGTGTATTTACTAAAGCTGTAATTTTATCTGAATTAATAAAATGAGACGAATTTAATTAAGATGATAATTATAATGCCAGAAGCTATTAGCAAAATTAACTTCAGGAAAGATAAACGTTTTTTCAAGAGTTCAGGAAGTTTACTTAAGCTGGAGAAAAGTTAAAATTGTTGCGTATCTGTGCATTGCTTGTTAGTTAATATTGTATTATTTGCTCTTTTGTCATATGCTATTGCAATGCACATGAAATTTTTCATATAAATTTTATAAATGACCTGGCGATAATAACTAGTATTCTTATTTTGTAAACATGAAAAACTATCTAGAAGTGTATTTTCTATGAGACAATGTTTTTCGTTCGGAAAATGTTAATTGTGACCTGAGGCCAAGTGAAAGAAATTATAATTTTGTCATGGAAAGATTGTTTATTTGTGCTTAAGATCTCGGAGAAACAATTTGTATTAATATAGTTTTCAGTGTTCATTTGGGATGAAATTTATTTCTTCCGATTATTCAACTCACTAATGAAATTCATTGAAAATACAAAGCAATGCACAAAAATACAATATTCTTGGACAGAGAAATGTAATGGGATTGTAGTCAATTCAAACTTGGAATTATATAACGGTGTTGCTCCAATCGGCTGTTGGTACAACAACACAATACATTATACATAAAGGTACAGCACCATATCCAGCATTAGACTTAAATTGGCTTTCTACTGAAGTTCAAAACGTTACATTATTATAACCTGGGTCTGTAATTCTAGAATTTGTTTGAGATTTAATTTGTAATACTGTAAGTTCTCCTATTTTTCTACATTGCATTCTAAGGAAATAAATTAGTTGTTCAATTGTAGAAGCCTTCTTGCATTAGACTATTTTATTATACTTCGTTTAAGAGCATAGACACATGACAATGGTCCTAAACTAATTAACAGAACCAGGTAAAGCCAACACACTAAGAAACACTTAGCAAATATTGTTACTTTTCCGAGATGGAAATGCTTTAGGGTTTCAAGCTTATGTGAATGAAAAATAAATTACTAAGGTACAAGACACTCTCGTCCTTACAACACATTTTACTGTACTTCTGTTATTACTTCCAGGATTGTATGAAAAAATGTCACTGTCCATCTATAATGAAATTTATACTGTTGCTGTTTATATTGATGAGTGTATATTAAATACAAATAAACAATAGCACTATAGCAGGAAAAAATATTGTGACTGATCATAGCATCACAGGGCATTACATTCAAGTTAAGCTCATTTGTACTGTCATTATGCAGGCCATAACTCATTTAATGTTCCAGTTGAGACCCATACCACAGTATTCCAATTTCTCACTGTTGGCATTGTTAAGTTTAAGTTTATTTTGCAGAGAAAAATGTTTCTGTAAAACAAAATAAATGCACTGGTATATGATAAGCAAAGATTTCAACATAACATGTTTCACTGAGAGATAGTTTGGTGCTATTTGTTCTTGAAATGTTTACGTGTGTATATATTTGAAGAATATAATGTAATCTATCTGATTAAACAATGGATACACAGTTAATGATAGTGAAAACTTGGGTTTATTTTCTATAATTTGTAAGATGTATTCAAACATTTTGTCTACGAATTTATGATATTTCTTCTCAATACTAGGCTAAATTAAATAAGAAAACAAAAGTAAAAGACCACCCTCACTGAGATGTTATGTACGTTCAATCTGTATCACTATAGATATATTAATGAAAACAACCTGTTGATAGCAATTATCATGTACCACTGGAGTCTCTTGAGAGCGTTCCAGTGCATCTGACGATTTTCTCTCAGCAAATGTGATAACGGTTGGCAGTAGTACCATCATCTAGAGAGTTTTATAAATGGATTTATACCTGCAAATTTGAGGTCAACAAAGTCTACAATGTTTACGAACATAGAACGAAGAAATGAATTACATTTATGAAACTTTAGTAATATTACAGGCATTGTTGATGTAGATTTACAGTTTTAAAAATGAAAAACAAATTAAATCAAATTAAATTCTGAAAAACTTGTAGTAAAGTAGTTAGCAAATAACAGATTTGTAATACATGTATTGATAAGAAATTGTGTGCTATATATTATAATCGAGACAGTCTTACTGAATAAATCGGACATAGAATGAAACTCCAAGGAAGACAACTGAAAAAGAAAATCAAAGATTAAGGTTTTACATCAGTTTTGATTCAATGTGTAAATCGGTCACTCTCTTGGTGCAATAAAAAGAACTTTAAACCAAGTATGCTCACTTATAAATCTAGTTAAACTGCAATCAGTACTGATCTGACATAGCATAATAAGCATACTCAGGATCGATTATGCCTGCACTACTTATTACTCCTACTAAACTCCATATACTCAGATCTTCATGTGCTTTAGAGAGTACTTGATATGGATACGTGTAATGTCAGTTAGACCTAGCTTATAAGTGAGTATATACAAGAAAATCATATATTTCACTTTCTTCATGTTTTAATTCTACACATTTGATAATGACAAAGAACACACTTTTAACAAGATGTAGATTGCTATATTGCATTAACTGAATTTGGATTAATAACTTTTATTTTTAGAAAAATGTTGTATTCTGAACTAAATTTAAGAAACATAACTATTCGTTAGTTTGAAAGTATTCTTAATTAAAATGTATAAAACTTGTACCTCATTGAAATTGTAAATCTGACACCGGTTCCAATTAAGTATGATTAAATTTTCACCTGTCCCTATTAAGTTAGATGAAATCAGAAAACATCAAATAAGGACAATTTAAATCTATAATACGAATAAAGACCAGTGCTGCATTAAATGTGCCACTGAATGATAGAACGGGTGGGTATAAACGCAATATTTTCATGAATGGCAACGTTGTTAATCCATGAAATCTTCTTGTTCTTTTCTCAGTTGTGCAACATTTATCTTCTGCTCCTCTGAGTCTCTTCACATAACATAATGCACTCCTTTTCAATTCAAAATAAGCAGCACATTAAGATTATAATTCCGGTTGAACATAAATTATATTTCCAAAGATTGTTTTATCAGATATCTGCAATCAATGATGTCTAAATATTGCTTGTTTGTTTCATTTCTGAGAGATATTTTCTATAAGTACATTTCGAAAAGACATTAACAAATTAATCCAAATAATTGTGACAGAAAGTGAAAATTTAGTCTTCTGACTAAAATTTGTCGTTCATACAGCATGCTTTTTACCATTTTTGCACATTTCAAACTTTGACAAAGACCATTACGAGAGAGTATGTAGTCCTCACAAACAGACACATTGCTGACCTTACGTAGATTTCAAGCAAACAATACCATTTTGAGCTGGGATCAGGAGAAATTGAAGTTGAAGGAACTTTATCAGCTTCTCCTTAAACTTGGATATGTCTTCACCTGGTGTAACAATAATACTAATATCAAACAAACAAATATTAAATGGTTGAGACTAATGAGTTGTGTCCACTGCACATATGTAGATGAACATGTGCATTCCACATATGTCTGACTTACGACAGATTCACTTTAAATACGTTTCCATCAACTAAATGAAATATTGTTGGAACAATGTCATACAGGATCCATCAAAGTAATAGCTTGTTTTGCCTAAAAGCTACCAAGCTTGTGAGAACGATATTTTTGCATGTAACTTAAACCAAACCTGTTCCACCTGTTTCTCATATCTGAATGTACCATAAATCTATATTTAATGTCTTGAATATCATTTCCCGTGAAATCGATATGAAATTTACCAACAATCTAGTAACGGGCATCAAGATGTTTCTTTGTCATCCGTGGGTTTTGAAATTCACTGATGCAACACTACTGCACAATGGCAAAATTGTCTGGGTAAAATGTTCCATCATCCGGATAAGATCAGCACCCTGGTTCATCCATTCCTTCATATGTCTCTGACTTGCCATGTTACCAGTTTTCAGAATAGACACTCTGTTCTGATGTATGTTATTGTTATTATTGTATAATCGTGCAAATGGTTTGCTAAAGGGAATTATCTGTATTTTGTATTAAGCGTAAAGTGTAATTATTGCAGCAAAAGAAGTGCTGATTATTTACACTGTTTTATGGCAAATTGTAACCTTAGAGCAGGAAAAGACTGTTTGTGGTGCTTTAGCTTTTCGGTCGAATGTTGGTGGCTATTTTGTATATGTTTAAGTTTACTATATACATTTGGATGCATAATGAAACATTTTCATCTATGCTTGAAATACCCAGAGTAGAGTTCATGAAAATTAGCTGACTGATGTAACAACACAACAATCTTAATTGAAAGGTAGAGCACATTGTAAAAACACAACAGTTTTAACTCAATGGCATAGTCGGCATCAATAATCTTATCTGTATTATTTCAAAAACAACCCACATTATTCGGAAAAATGTGATAAAGTCTTTTATGGAAGAATACTGAGTTAATTTAGTTTTATGGAAAAAGACTGAGCTAATTTCTTGTATGGAAGAAGACCAATTTAATTTATTTTATGGAAAATGAATGAGTTTATGTTATAGAAGATGACTGAGTACGAGGACAGAGTTACTTTCCTTATGGAATCAGAATAATTTATTTTCTTTCCGGAAGAAGACTCAGCTAGTTCTTTGTATGGAAGAAGACCTAGTTAATATTAACAACTGCAACAAACATAAATAAAAATAAAATACACATACTCCAACTTTAAAATATTAGCAAAATTATAAACTTTCAAATCCACAAATAAAATTTTACTCATCTGCTTATTATAACTATCTATCAATATATATATATATATATATATATATATATATATATATATATGTATATATATATATATATATATATATATATATATATATATATAAATATATCTTTTATCTATATATCTCTCTTGAAATATATATATATATATATATATATATATATATATATATATATATATATATATATATATATATATACTGATTCGAAATAAAAGAATGAGTGGTTATATAAAGATCACAAAGATGAACAACGTCTGATTGATCAGTGAGAGGAAGAAAGTGACATCATAAAAAGCCAGTCTAATGCTTGTCTTCTTCAACATGAACGCTTTCATCAGAAGACTTCACATACAAAGGCAAAGTACCTTACAATAAAATGCTGAGAACCTCTAGTGTCTCTTATCATTTTAATAGAAGTATAATTTACAAAATGACCCATAAGTGATAAAGAACTCTTCGACTTGAATGGTTAAAAATTATATATAATGGCAACAAATTGGGGTTATTTGACCCAACAAATTTATTGTTTCCAATACATGACCATGTTCTTTAATTCCAAGAAAAAGAAAAGCTTTCTGAATGGCTGTCTACATTATGTTGCTTTTTATTTTAAAATAATAAACAACCAGACAAGAAACACTCCATTTCTCGTGCAAAAAGGAAGAGATAGAGATTTCTAACACATCTGCTCAGGTGTTGGATTCTTATGAGTTGTACCATTCTAAATGTGCAAGTACTCAACTGTCACTAACTTGTTCTCTTACTAACCAATGTCTGAGAGGAAAATGTACTGACAAATGAAATTAAGAGAGCCAAGGAATAGTAGTCAACGGTACAAGCAACATTTTCTAATGCTTCATCTTGTCTTCATCAAGGTGAATATTGACGTCACAATTGACGCAGTACTTAAACGCTACGATTAATATGAGACTTATAAATTTGCTATAGTCTTTCTCAATCTGCTTTGGCTCTTTTAATCTAGCAAATTCAACATAGATTTGTCTATTTTCTTCTCGCAATTCTGAAAACTCAGTCGATATGCCTCAGGTACCAACTTATAATCTTTCAAGATAAAGTCATCGGCGAATCCATAATCAGCAATTTATTCAACTGACGTATAACTATAATCTTCACGATCCTAATCAATTAAATACACTAAGAAATAACAAAATCTGGTGCCCTCTTGGCCCTTTTAAGTTTTGAGATATTTTTTACAAAATGATAAAAAAATATCGATCTACTTCTTTTTCCTGAGAATATGTTTTTAACTTCATATTTCTGAAAGTACTAAAGTCTGAACATGTAATATTTTCTTTCAAGTGTTAAATAGTCCAATTTCAATTGTATTTTCATCTTATCTTCTCGCTACATTTAGATCTCGCTTTCGTCGTTAGAATTTGCATATGTCGCTGTTCCTTTATTTCCTGACATTGTCTTTCTCTCTATCACTTACGTCTAAATCCGCATCTTTTCTTGCTGCATCCGGAAATGCCTAAGGTGGACAATAATAGAGAATTTTATAAAATAGGTCTATTAGTATCTTATTAGTAAAGGCTTTACCGGGAGAAGGGTCCCCAGCTAATTTTCATTTTTATTCAAAATATATATTCAGAATATATGTTTATTTTTACCTGATTCAGAATATAATTTTACTTTTATCTGATTCAGAATGTATTTTACTTATATCTCATTCAGAATATATTTTTACTTTTATCTGTTTTATAATATAAACTTATTATAACAAAATCACTTTTTATGAATTTTAGTCATATCTTCTTAATTTGATAGGTAATATGCTGATAAAAGTTGCAAATTCCGTCGGATTTTCTAGTGCTGACGGCACTTAACAATGTTGTGGCTTTGAACAGATGTTCTGACTTTCACGGGTAATGATCAAGTTGTCGAATAAAGAAGAGTTACTTGCTAAAGATAAAGACGAGCGTGACTCCGACCATAGTGATTCTGACACCAAGGACTCTGTCACTAAGAAACAAATATTTTTGTATCAGAATAATTCACTTATGTTTCTGATAAAATCACGGTGTAAACAAAAAATATTTATTTGACATCTTTTTTTTGCTTGGTGTTTTCTGCCGTGATGTAAACACGGGCTACGATGACGTTGATGACGAAGTCATTACGATTTCACATACAGGTTTACATTTAACGACTATGACCTAACATTGAGTAAGTGGCCAGACTGGTCAGTAGGTTTAAAATGTATCCGTGATAAAAGACTACTATGACAAAGTAGATAATCCACATTGCTTGGTTTTTATACAATCAAAGAAGAGCTCACCAGTGATTATATACTTATGAGAGAGTGATACTGGCATTAGGTAAAGGAAATATATATGGAAAAGCTACCTTCCATTGATTTACAATGAAGCTATAAATAAATGATAACAAAGCAAATCTACTTTCTTCCGTATTCAGCACTAAGATAATATTGTACTGTTTGATATTTGGCCATTATGAACCTCACCTGGTGCATCCCTTTCCAAACTGGAAAAAATTACTGCTGACATCTCGGGAATAATTACAGCTAGTTTCATGTTCCTTTGTAGCATAACTGCAATGGTTACCATGTTCACAAAATGCAATTCACGTTTTTAAATTAGCTCATTTATTATCATATGGTGAGGAGGGCTGTAACTGCTTGAGGCTGTGACACTAATAAATACTGTTTTGAGAGGTGAAATGCAGGACATTTATTCAAAAGGACAGTTTTGATGCTTTCGACTTAAATATTTCAGCCATATAATCAAACATTATTCATACAACAATGATACCTGTGTGCTCTTCATCGAGCGCTCACTGGTTATCATATACTTTTGTGAGAATGACGTATGTAAGGTGAAATTGTTTTCATTCAGAACATGAACAGTGTAGAGAAGTTTGACTTCCCTATATGCTACTTTGATGTAATGTGACTGTCATTTCTTGGATATTTTAAATCTAGATATTTTAAATGATCCTAGCAGACTACTATTTAAAATGACTGCCGGAATCTGTCTACAGGGCACTATACCTAGCAGGTATAAGAATAGGTAATATTAATTTTGCCAGACTAGAAAATACCACCTTCTGAATTTGCAATGAATGACCTACTAAATGTAAAAAATATAAAAATGTTAAAGCTCTTTTTTTCTATAAAATTTACTTCTGAACTGTAAAAAGTGAAAAGGAGCAAGTGGAACTAGCACCTTTTTGAAAGGTGCACATTTGCATTAAGGTCAAGCTGTATATCCTATAACCTATATTACACCCACCAATCAAATAAAGGGAATTATTTTTTGTAACAATACCTAAGATATAAAAATGTCTTTTGTAAATTGCCAGCATGACTAGTGAGTTCTTGTTCTATAAAATTATAACCCTATGCAAAAAAATCACGAAACCGTAGAGCGCCACCTTAAAACATGTTTTCAAATGTATACAATTATTTGTCTGATTTTAATATTATTATGTACGACATTCTAAATAAAATGGCACCTTAACAATGACTTTAGGCATTAAAATAAGCTAATTATGCTTATTTTGCTGTTGCTTATAAAAATTTTCCATGAGGAATATTTGTGTGAGTAGTGACCTTAATTATGTAGGAATTAAAACTCTTAGAATGTAGAAATAAAGTCAACTTATATTTATAATATTTGCATTAGGTAATATATATATATATATATATATATATATATATATATATATATATATATATATATATATATATATATATTGAGAATGATACTTTTCCTTTATTTGAAATGAAATTAAAAATAAATGATGATAAAGCAAATATACTTTCTTCCATATTAAACAGAAGTCAATATTATACCCTTTGATCTTTGATCTTTATGAACCTCACCTGTTCATTCCCTTTTCAAACTGTAAAATGTACTGTTGAGATCTAAAAAATAATTACGGCTAGTTTCACTTGCCTGTGTAGAAGATTAACACGGGATGCTATGTTAACAAAATGCAATGCACGTTTTTTTTTTTAAATTGCTCACTTTTTTATATTAAATTGGGGGACTGTAAATGTTTGAGATTGTGACACTAAAAATATTGTTCTGAGAGAGAAATACAGGAGAATTATTCAAAAGTACAGTTTTAATGCTTCCGACTTAAATATTTCAGCCATACAATCAAAATTTAATCATATAATAATAGTCATACTTATGTACTCTTTATGGGGCGTTCACTGATTATTATGTTCTTTTGGGAGATTGACGTATATAAGGTGAACTTATTTTCATTTAAAATATGAGCCGTGTAGAGAGAATTTTTACATACCTTTATGCTACTTTAATTTGTACATTTGTTTGGATATTTTACTTTTGGAAATTTTAAATGATCCTAGCAGACTGCTAACTAAAATAACTGCCGGAATTTATCTAAAGGGAACTATACCTAGCAGCTATTAAAGTAGAGAATATTAATTTTGCCAGACAAGAAAATACCCGCTTTCAAAAGTTCAATGAATGAATTACCAAATACAAAAAATATGAAAAGATTATCAGCTCCTTTCTTGCAGTTTACCTCTGAAGTTGAGGAAGTTAAAATGAGCAAGTGGAGCTAGCACTTTTCGAAATGTTCACATCTGCAGTAAGGCCAAGCTGTATACACTCTAACCTATATTACAAGCCACTATCATATACCAAAATAAAGGTAATTAAAGGTTCTTTTAGCAAATCCCAATATATAATTGGCATTTCTTTTAAATAGCCAGTAGAACTGGTGAGTTAAATCATTTTTCTTTAAAATTATTATTCTATGAAAAATACGAAACCATAGAGCGCCAACAAATAACCTGGTGGGACTTGAGTGGTTATCTAGTAGAAAATGTATTCATGTTGAGCATAATTGGATTCATTGTTGTTAACTTCATAACTACCGTCAATAGCATCACATACTAATTTGTCCGCTAGCGTTGATGTGATGCTGACAATGCCAGGTAAGATACGACGACCGCCTCCATAAGATTCGTTGCTATATCGGAGAATACTTGGTTTTGTTATCATATTTTCATGATTAGAGTATTGGAGGAAATATATCTGTGATTTTAATTTTAATATTTACAGTAGGTAAATCATCATTGCGGCTATAATCTTTATCAAAATGTCCGATTATAATATTTCAATCACCGCTGACAACATAGACTCGTTTGACGGTAATAGTTATTGTAGATTCTGATTTGATTCTACAGAAGACTTTTTCATTGATATGCCGTATTTGATAATTACCAGTGGGAACGCTAACTACTTGCCAATGTGTAGTTCCATCATCGCTGTTTTTATTCGCAAGCACCGAAGAATTATTTCGCTGTAGTCCACAAAACTATTTTGATCCAAGGTTGAGCTAACTATGATAAGCTTTTAATTGTGACAATCCTATCTCGGAAAGTGGAATTGCGCATGGAAAATGAATGTGAATTTCAGGCGAAGTTACACTCGCCGATATCATTGTTGTTTTTACCGAAGCAGTATTAGCAACCACCTATTGCAATAATTCATGCGATCGATGATCGAACGTTGACATTATTATATCATTGTTGTTTTAAATTACTAAAGGTGACACAGTCACTGACGTCAGTAACGTCGTTGACAACGTCGTCGTCGAATAATTTATTACATATCTATATTACTGTAATGAATCCTTTCTCGGATATCATTCCATCATTGAACGATGAAGAAATTAACAACAACAATGACAATTTACAGTATGCGGTCGTTGCTTTGTGCAATTTCTTCGTGTACTCGTTCAATTTTTGATTCGTGCATGAGTTTATCTTTTTCTGAATTATATTAAAACAGAGTCGCTAGAGATGCTAATACTACGCCGGTTCCCAAAACTAGCGTAGTAATCGAAAAAAAGACGATATCAATGACAGCTGCACGTCTACGGTATTTCTTTATTTTTTCTGTATAATTATCGATGGTTTTTAATTTATTCTGCAAGTTGTTACTTGATCGTATATGTATATGTTAACGTCTATGATTATACTGTATTAAGTCTTTGACTAAGACGGCGCCAACGGAGGTGTTTAAGTTACGAATTCTCTGCACCACACATAAGACGCCGAGATTAATTTTTTAATAATCTGATACCAGCATTAGCGTTTCTTAATTATTTTTAATACTACAGATTGAGTCACCGAAACACTATCGGTTGAATAACGCCATAGAAATGTAGTACATATAAATTTTTCAGAACGGACAACTTGAACACGCCAGTGACCACCTAGGCATGTTTCATTGTATTATAGCCAGTTGTCCATGGTGATGATGCTGATGATACAGTGTACACAATATTGTTAGCTCATCAGGGAGGAAGTTTAACAAGATTAGTTTTTTGAATGGTATTATGATTATTGATTGGTTATTCTCGCTTTAATATCGGTAAGTTTTATTTCAATAATCAGTGGACTTACAAATAATTCATTAATGTTTATTTTTCTATGAAAAAGCAGGAGCAGTTCTTCTCTTAAAATTATTTTTAAGTTTGGTCATTCCATCATTGATTGCAGTTAAGAATTTGTAACAGGAATTTCTTTATTATCGAAATTTCTTCATGACAGTATTATAATTAATCTGTTGGTTATCCAATGTTAATAAGTGTATTGTTATTTATGTTAATGATGCCGTTCATGATATCCTCAAATTTTAACAAACTATCACTGATCGACAACAAAGTAACAATACTAGGAACAAGTTTACCCTCGCTATCATATACAACAATATGACATCGCAATGATCGATTGTCAATAATAATGTTGTTGATTGAAATATTACTTTTCTTCGATTTTCCTTCAGTTTTGAAATGCAACAAGGTCATTTGGATCAATGTTGACTAGATTCAGCATGACAGATAATTCATCATTGAACTGTCTTGTTAATTGCCTGAGTAAGTCACCACCTGGTGCTTTTTAATATTTGGTTTTAGCTTATCTGCCCTAAATATCAACCTTTATATTTACCTATGACTTTTCAATGTATAATATTGTACAGCTTTAAGAGGTGGTTTCATCGATCTTGGTACAGCATCTAGTAATGCTAGTGCTTCATAGCTACACAATGGTGAATTCATTGATTCTTGTGTTGGTAGTGTTAAGTACCATATTGGAATATTGCCAGTGATAGAGTCGGCAGTGACATACTTTTAAAAAAAATATTTTGGTGGTGCCAGTCCATACAAAACAAAATAAACAATTCCATGTGGATCATTTGCACCTGCAACCCAGTTAGTGCCATGAATGAGCAGCCGTTAAGATAAATAATACATGTTTCTGACAGATTCGGATTTTAAGGTAATTGGTCCACATAAAAACACCTCTGAAATTCTTTATATGCAATCACGCAGCAGCATCGAGTAAATAAAAAATTAACAGTGGAGTTATTGTGGGGTCCCTGGTATTTGAAATCTTTTTTTTACAAGCATTGTCTGGTCAAGATCTTAGAAGTCTCATGCCGAGTCATGTTCGGGATCTCTTTTTATTCCATGTCCAGTTGCTTTCTTAAGACCCATTCCAGCATCTGTCCCATCTGCACCTAATGCAATAGCTTTTGCAACAGCTGAAACTGCTGCAGCTATGAATGCTGAGGTAACTGCAAGAACTGAAAATATTCCTATGGTTTTAATAGCATTTTTGATTGCACCCATGGAAAGAATTAATCATATTCCTTTATTGGCATGTTTATTTTCATTGAATATCTTAAACTGAAATTTGGTCAATGATAATTTATTTGCAAAACTCATTTGCAGTTGTTTTGATGATATTTATGTTCTGTGTTATGATGCTAAGAGTGATTATAATTTTTAATCTGACCCGATGTTATACTGACACTAACATGATGATAAGACATTTTTGATATATTGCTGACTTCTAAATGTACTGATTTAAATCAGCACTTGCATATTCTCTACGAGAGCATCAACAGATTGCATTTCTTTTCTTGTATGTGTTTTTTAACCACATTTCTTCTGCAGCGTATATGCTAAAAATCCCCAAAACTATAACAAATAATTCAACATATTACAAAAATAATGATCCCACTTTAACATCTACTATCCTAACAAGAAACCAAAAACATATGTTTGAACCAAAACAAATTTTGAATAATTCTACAGAAACTGTTTTAAGAGTGTTTGCGAAAACAGTCGCATCTTTTTACAACAACATTATGATGCAACCTGGAAATATTAATTTATTATTATCTGATGAAACAAAAAATGGAGAGGGCAAGTTTCCAGAGATGGATCTAATTGGAGGAGGGCCAAAATGTAACAGAGGCCCTCTAGCTACCACAGACCCTCTCTCCTAATCCAGTCTTGAGCATATATGTGTCATACAACTACGATTTAGGTATCACAAATTTCCACCTTCCATTCAACAGTGATATGTTAGATAATAATAATAATAATAATAATAATAATAATAATAATAATAATAATAATAAGAAGAAGAAGAAGAAGAAGAAGAAGAAGAAGAAGAAGAAGAAGGAGAAGAAGAAGAATATCAATAACAATATACCAACCTTTAAACTGTATAATCCAAGTAAATTTTTCAATGTTGAAGATATTATCCCACTGTAGACGAAATGTATGATTATCATCAGACAACAGTTGTAACTTGTAACATGCCAAGCGAAATCTCAGCAGAGTCAATATAAAAAAAAAACGTCATTTTACTAACCATTCAAGCAGAGTAACATAATTGTTAATACTGGTGGGCAACTTTGTTAATTTTATACCTCTACCTTTAGCCGATAATCTCACATAGACAATATGTGACTCATGTTATTGGATTACATGATGGAACAATGGGCTTCATGGAAACAAAAGTGTCCTATGCAGCATTAAATCTGTAAAAACATGCAAATTAACTATGGCAACAGTAATTAACTTATCAATGATATTAGTTAACATACATATATCATTTTTTCAAGAAACAACTGATAACAAAAATGCAGTATACTTGACATATCACGATAAGTCAAATCGAAAATAAATATGTACAAAAGCACATATAGTGAAAAGTATTCTCTCTATGGTGCTGCAAATAAGCTCCAGGGATGCTGGAGGTTCGCCTACAATGTAGACGTAGAAGAGCACCTTCAAACCCAGCAGACAAGAGATCCACCCGTCGGCCATGTTTAGCAATAACTTTAATATGCTGCTTAGAAAGTCATTTAAAATACTTCTTTAACTGTTTAGCTCTGTTGTATCCTTCTAATTTCAAATTCTGTGCTCTTCAAACGTCTGCTCAGTATTTGCAACTTTGTGTCTGCTGATATTTGTATGAAGTCTTTGTCATGTTCATAACCTTCATTAATAATGTCCCACAGGTGTGTGCTAAAAAAAGCTTTCTCGACCTTTGCTGACCAAACTCCAACTTGAATTGCCCTTTTCATTTCACATTTATCAGCAACTTTCAGATGGAAAAAGAATTCAGGGTACATTCCATCTAAAGAATCAGATTTTTGTTTGAATCTTTCTACAATATATTCCTCGCACCTGTACAGAATTCCTTCATGCTTGAATCTGTGAGAAATCATTGCCACCTGTTCTAAATTAGCATCTGAAAATGGAAAAAAAACCCACACATTTTTGTCTACAGTATTGGTTATTTCTTCTAAGTGCATTTCATTAAGACATAATATCACAAAACAATAAATTATTTGCTTAAAAAATCAAGCTCGTCCTAAGATTACCTAACAACTTTCATATTTTCATGGCCTTTTAAAATAAAATATCTCACAAACTCTGCTTTGATAAAAAATATCTCTCAGTATAAAAAAGTTAAGAACGTTAAAAGTTTTTAGCATGAAAGATAGGTAGTATAGTGCCTAGGGTCATAAATTTATTTGAGAACAAAGGTGACAATCAGTACCAAACACTGCTTTGATCAAATTATAATGAATAAGTTGTGAGATTCTTATTACCCTTAATACTTCACCATTGAATACACAAGTTAATGATATACATGTATACAGGTGTAAATATCAGAAGCCTAACTATTTTATTTTCAAAAGAATAAAAAACACAAAGAAGAAAAACAGTATTGAGACTGCAAGAATTCCAGTAAAGGAATCCCTGGGAAAATTTGGAGCTTTCTTTTCATCTGCTTCTATATGCACATAATATGTCCCTGTCTTCCTAACTATTCTACAATAAAATTTTGCTCTGGCACTTGTTCTCTTTACCTGTACCTTAATTGATTTACAATAACTATTAAGTGGACAATGCTGAGTCACATCATTTATTATGTCTTTTCCCCATTCAAAAAATCCATTAACTAATCTTCTCTTTCTTCAGAGCAAAATATCATGGGGATACATCCCTAGATAATGATGGTTTGAAATATTGAGATAAAATTGGAGTTGCCAATAAACAGCTTTATCACCATCTTGAGCTGGTTTTCAAGGCAAAAAATTACACTAAACTTTCAAACAACATAGTTATAAAGTGTAATAAAAAGGTTGCCCTGTATTCACCCATTTCTACTGAAAGATTCAATATACTGTTTTTAAATTCACCTTATATATTTTGTAAATGAGCATGTTACGGGTGTGTGTGATTTAGAATTTTAATGTAGCTTGAATACTTTTTCAGTCATATCGCTATGATGTCTGCAGTTTATAGTGATGTCTAGCACTGGACATAATGCTGCAGACATGTGGCACCATGTCCCATCAAGTCACATTATCCTGACACCAGGTCAACCAGTCCTAACACTAAACTCTTAATGCTGAGTGCCAAGAGAGGCAGTACCATTGTTTAAAGTCTTTGTTATAGCTCAGCCAGGGTTTGAAACCATGACCTTCCGCATCTGAGGCGGACGCTCCAACCACTAGGCCAACGGAGCGGTTCATAAGCATGTTGATGATATCTGGCAAAATATGTAGAATGAAAACTCAAAGAACACATGCATGATGATGTAATTATTCTTCTGATTAAAATTATGGTAAACTGGCATGGACAGTCAATTAGCATCCATTTTATTTTCCTTGTCTGCTAAGATCTAACCTCTACAACTTCCTTTAATCACTTTATGAAACATTGACACAAAATGAGACTGATGCTTAATTTTTTTTAGAAATGGATGACTAAGCTGTTCAAAATTCATAATACATTTAAAAATGAAAAGGATGCTCATTTATTTGCAGTTTTGTCATCCCTCCCAAAAATCCCTGTTGTTCCAGGGTTAGTTGGTATTGCAATATAAGCTAACCTAATGTTGGTATATGATACAGCAGCAGGGAGGGCGAACCCTACACAATTTTGCGACAAAATCGATTAAAGCCTCAGAATGCCAAATGGAGCCTTCCTACGAAATCTCATATTTTAACCAAAAAAAATAAAGATCCCATTTGTAAAATGGAGCCTTAGCGATTTTGTCGTAAATATGTTGTCATAACCACCCTCAAAATTGCTGCCAATTGCTATCATCTACGTCGCAAATATGTTGTCATCTCGCCCTCCCTGCTGCTGATTAATACAAATTATTTAACCAAATATTTGATCAAGTCCAATACGATATCGTGACCGAGGGTCGTGTAAATTTATTGTTATAAATCCATATGGGACTGACTGAGCATGACTAAAGTAATTTTTAAATCCATTGAAGTCCATATCGGAACACCATGTCTGCCAAATATTTCGTAGCGTATGTGTATCAACGCCATTGAATACAGCAAGAATATTACAGTTATCGCGAATCACTTTTGGAATCTGAGTGTAGCGTTGAGTGACATATATCACATCAGTGTTTTTATGCCTACCTCGGGAAAATATTCTAGCAGGGTTTTTTGATTATCTAACATTACATCATCGTATACTACAAGATTGTTTATGTCTCCATCGAGATCTTCTACTGATGGTGCATCACTAATATCAGTAATAAAGTCAATTACACTTTCACCTTTAATTTCTGATGCATTTTCATTATAATCTTTTAGCACTTCATAGCACCGTTGATCATCTACGGATGGTGCAATTAAATATAATTTATCCCACTTCATAAATCGCATTATCAAATTAAGCAGCAATTGTGTTTTACCCGATCCAGATGGTCCGATTATAATGGCACGGACAGAATTCGGAAGCGCTGCGTGGTGTTTTACCGGTTCTCTTCTTTTAGTCGCTGAAAAATCAATTATATTCATAACGCTATACATAAATTATGGATTTATATTGTGTTACATGTAAACAGCGTACTGATAAAACCGATCAGACAACCATTACAACTAAAAACAATAGACTAGCGCTTACTGGTAAGTGTGTAACATGTGGTACAAAAAAATTTAGATTTAAAAAAAAAAGCAACTCGGAGGTGATATTGCCGCAAAACTTGGAAAACTCCCCGGAACCACATGGGCAAAATACCCCGAAGAAAAAAACCTTCCAGGATATAGCTACTGTGGTCCCGGAACGAGATTAGATATCAGACCTGATGATCAAAATCAGCCCGTGCCTGGTGAGTATCCGATAAATGCTATTGATAAGGCATGTCATGCTCATGATGTTGCATATAAAAGTAATAATTTGCAACAAAGACATCTCGCGGGTGTAAAATTAATTCATGAGTTAAATGCTATTCCCGATAAATCCTTCAAAGAAAAATTGGCTTCATGGTCGGTCAAATCAGCTATGAAAGGCAAATTAGTGTTAGGTGCTGGAAATTGAAAACACTAGTGTTTTTATAGTATGAAATCTATTTATTATTCTCCGAAAGGATACTGGAGGGGTAAAGCAGCAATTAGTAAACTCGCTAACGTTGCAAAAGTGAAAAAGTCCACCGCGAAAGAATGGTTATCCAAACAAGCCATATGGCAAATTTATCTACCACCGCCTAAACAAATTAATTATTCTCATTTTGATGTTACCGTACCCAATGAAGTTCATCAGGCTGATTTATTGTTTTTACCACATGACCATGGTTACAAATACGCGCTAACTGTAGTTGATATTGCGAGTCGATTTAAACAAGCAGAACCATTGAAAATAAAGTCAGCTTCTGAAGTCGTTTCTGCATTTGAAAGGATTTATAGACGAGGTCCTCTAAGATGGCCAAATCTATTACAAGTTGATCCTGGCAAAGAGTTTCAAGGTGTTGTTCTATCAAGAATGAAAACTCATAGTGTTACAATACGACGGGGACATACTGCGTTACATCGTGATCAGGCAATTGTATAACTATTTAATCGAACTCTTGCAGAACGGTTATTTGGATATCAATATGCAAAAGAATTCATCCAAGAAAAACGATCTCGTGAATGGGTCCAAAGGTTACCGAGTGTAGTTGCAGCGTTAAATAACGAGATTACTCGAACAATTAATATGAAACCAAATATTGCAATAAAAAATATATACCAGAAGAACTAAAACGGGTTAGCACTCAGCCACTTCTCGGTGATGTTACTGTGAGATATTTATACGAACCAGGAGAACTTGAAGGTGGTAAAAGAAGAGCTACTGATCCTATATGCAGTGTTACTACGCATAAAATTTCAACCGTATCGCGATCAACTGGTAGACCTCCAATCTACAGATTGGATTCAACTGCACCTCAGCGTGGTTTTACACGCGAACAACTACAAGTCATTCCGGACGATACTCAATTACCGCCATTTGGTCTTAACTAGCTCCGTTACGTCTATTACACTCAAGACAGGTCAACATCACATTGTTTCTGACATGACCAAGACTGTTATTTTTTCTGTCTACGGTGAATTGTCGAGAGTCTTTATCCGAATACTGCCAGTGCATTATACAATTGCAACTGGCGCAGTGATTATTCTGTTGTTCTTTTAATGCGATTATTTCTTCAGCATCAATATCAAATTCTCGTTGTTTTTTTTTTGTCCTGCTGTTTGTAACCAGAGAGTTTTTTATTAATGATGCTAATATCAGTGTTATCAACGTTTGCATTAAAATCATCATCGAAGACAATCCTTCGTAGTTGATTTATTCGTCGTACTCTGGACACTGCGAGATAGACTAAATTTGACCATTCAATGCGATTATCAACTATCCAAACAATTGTATCCGTGATGGTCAATCCTTGTGACGAGTGTATTGTTGTTACATAACCAAGCGTACATGGTGATTTATCAGCGCATAATGCATCTTTTACAGCATTGATATCAACTAGCACAGTATCATTTAACACTAGAATCTGTTTCTCCGTCTGGCCTGGAATTTCAACTTCAATATTCTTCTTTCGTGTATCCAATGGTCTATAACACAACGGTACTGGAAACGTTGGGAATTTTTTCTTGTGTAGCTCAAACAACTTTTTCTGAAGTGCGTCTCTGACTATCTTTCTACTTGCTACTACAAAATCATTTGGTCTCCATGTTTCCCAAAAATCATTCATAAGCGTTTCAGAAATTATTTCACGCCCTACTTCACATTGAATTCTATCGGGTTGTAATCTAATTAGTTTTTTAAACTCACGTAACTGCTCATCGAGTGCACTATAGTCAGTATCAATTTCTTCGTAATAATCAACAAATCCTTTTAACCAAATATGTGGACTTCTACCAACAAATGGTGGTGGTTGACCATGATCGCCGCACAATATAACTTTTGTATTATTTTGCAATATCCAATCAAGAAACATTTTAATACATCTTCTGAAACAGTACATGCTTCATCCCAAATAATAACCGAAGGAATAAATTTCTCACCCATTCGCTCAAGAGTCCAAGCATCGCCCTGTATCGAAAAAACTATGATAAGTGCAAGCTTCAACATTTCGTTGTTTTATCTCTCTCGCTAGTCTATGGGTTGGTGTGAGTACAATCATGGACGTTCTCTCTCGATACAATTCTATCACACGTGTTGTCTTTCCAGATACACCACAACCGTTTAAATAAACTGTTTTATATCTACAAATTGGATCTGATATCGGTGGTGCTTTAGACATTGAAAATCCTTCGGATTTTTCATTGATAGAATTATCGTTCTTCAGGTAACTATTTTTAATCTCAACGTCTGCTGATTCAGAATAATCGCATTGTATTTCACGTTTAATTCGCCATGTGACCCAAGTCTCTTCGCTATTAGTAAATTTAGTTACCTCTTTGATATATTTTTTTATCGACATACATTTAATCAATTGCAACTCTAACTGCTATACTAGGAAATCTATTTATCATTGCAAATAAATTGATAGATGCATAACCCAGCATAGAAGCCCTTAAATGTAGATATGCAGAGCTTTCTCCATCACTGTAAGTATCAATTCTACCTAACTTTGTTTTATAGGACAAGAAGGCTGTTTTACAATTAGCGTATCTATTTTCTCTACTGCATCATTAATAACGAAGTCGTATTCGGCATCATCTATAATCAATCGTGAGGATTGTCTTTAAAAGTTGAATTTTTTTCCACCTTGTGTAAATTTACCGATTATTCTTCGGCCGAGATCCTTTGCTTCACTATTTCGTCGATTAAATATCTTTTTTGACCATTCAATGATGTACTCCACGTCAGCATCAATATGTTTTCTAGACTTATCGATTATACTATCAAGACATTCTGGTTCTGGTAACCAGACATTGGTTTGTTTTTGATATGAGATAATCGCTTCGCTGACAATCAACGAAACTAACATTTTACAATCAATCATATATCGCAATAACACTATTGGTAACCACATCCTTTCAGCCATGTGTCTACCAATCCAAACATAACAACACGGATGAGGTCCTTCAGCGAATTCAAATGATACTACGCGAACAAAACCGGTTTAATCAAAATCAGGCAGTGGTCCATTAATAGCAACGCGAGTCATTTCATTTGTGGGATGTCCAAACCGTTTAAAATACTCACCAGCGAATCCATATCCTAGAAAACTTCCTGGATAACAGGCAACGATATCAACTGATATCATACTTTCACGATTGTACTTAACGTTCCACAGACCGCCATGATAATATTCCAAACATCTGGATTGAACATCCTGTAAAAACTCTTTTCGTGTTGGTTTCCAATTATTTTTCTTTCTTGCAAAATGAGCTGCAACCGATGGAATTGTAAAACAATTTGTAAGTAACTGTTCGTAATCGTCGGATTTTCCATTAAAAACGCTAGCGTTATCACTGAGACTTATTGCTAGATTTTTCATCCTATTATGTAGACTTTCAGTACGATATAATTCACCGTTAGGTCTCACAAATTGATTGAATTGACATTCTTCATCTTCAAAATTATGAAGTAGCCATTTTGATACAGGGTCGTTTTTACACAAACTAGAAATAGCATCGAATAATCTTTCTTCAGTGAGAATGCCATCCTTGGTAAATTCTCCTGGGATATACTTCACTGTTCTGTCTCGCGGGAATATTGTAATCGCGGATGTCCATGCGTGTTTGTTATGATCAATAATTTTGATTGGAGCTCCGTTTTTATTGTATTTCGATTCGTATAATACTTCGCCAGTTATCGTTGAAACGGTTATCGGAAATCTCAACGACTTTTCCAATCTAGCAATATCGGAAATAGTTGCTCCGTTCTCTTTCACTGTTAGCTCCCATTGATCTATTTTTTACGTCTTAGATCGGTTAATTTATTCCCACGGAGTGCATTTGTAAAGTGTTCTATGACACGTTGTGCCACACTATTGAGTGGTTTTTCCACTGACGTTGACTGTTCCATTGGTGCTAGTTTTCCAATGTCAGGTTTCTTATTTAACGGATACATCCCATAAACAATTGCAGTTTCTGGATACGCTTTTTCATAGTATGGTTTATCAATTCCAGTTAACAGCCCTGGTCTGGAATCACGGCTAACAATGACTGTTGTCCTATCTTTGAGAATTGGCTCAAACTTGTCTCTTATAACCCAATCGCCCGATTCTAAATTGATAATGAATTTCACTCTGAGAAAATACCGTTTATTGTCAAGTTGTGATAGTATCATAGCTGCTGTTTCATCGTTCATTCTAGCATCAACAACGCCATCAATTTTAAATGTTGACCAGGTGTGTGATGCACCGTCCTGTTTAAACTCAGTAACACAATCTCGTATTTTTCTAATCAGACTTCTATTATTTATTCTCTCTTTTGGTACATCTTCGAGGGTTCTATCAAGATTGAATTTAATATTTTTCCAAGGCTTGATTGCCGATAATCTATTGAATTCTTAATTCACATAAATAAAGCAAACATTTAAATAGAAAATTTTGTTTATATATAATGAATCATTGCAAATGGGTTATGATAGGATCAGTAACCCCATGCAATAAATCGTGTAGAGGTGAATTATGTGGACATCACTTACAGAGTGTCAGAAATAATTCGACAGGCCCGTCCCCATGCATAAATTGTGGGGTGGGTGTGAGAGGAAATTCACAATTATGCATCAATTGTGGGGGTAAGCGGTTTAGAGAATTGAAACGTTATTATGATAAAGGAATAAAAAAGCTATTATTGACCCTAACCATGACTCTGTCAAAGACAAAATCATAAAAAACCAACAAGACTACATTAATAAATTTATAAATAAAGCAAATAATGAATTAGACAAATAGTATTATTATATATAAATGGAGCAAGAATTCAAACCACATCCAATACTCGTTAATTATGAAATATCTGCTGATGGTGATGTTAGAAACCGGAGACTGAAACGCCAATTGGTTTTGTTAATAATCAAGGATACTTGCAATTTGCTGCTGGAAGAAAGAACTAATACGTTCACAGAATTGTCTATGAATCATTTAATGGATTGATTAAAGATGGTAATGTTATTGATCATATTGACTCTAATCCTTTAAACAACGCGATTTCCAATTTACAATGCATTTCTCAAAGAGAGAATACAAAAAAGGAAAGACAGGAAAATACTCAAAACGACGCAAGGGAGTTAAATCATTTGATACAACGACGAATGAAGAAAGAGGTTTTCATTCAATGAATGCTGCGGGAAAATATTTTGGAATATGTAGTTCCTCTATACGAAAAGTTGCTGAAGGGATTTATCAAACAGCTATCTCAAAGAAAAATGGACATAGAATAAAGTTTTCATACGCATGAAATGACTCTCAATAATTACTATTAATGAAATATATTTTTTTATTTTTTTATTTTTTTCCGTATTTCCCCTCATTACTACTGATCGTCACGTGACTATCCTACTTTCGATATTGATAGAACAGTGTTCCCGGATATGTAATTCGTGCGAGATAAACGTAGAAAACACATGTGAAATTAGATTGAATCAATGATGTGTGATCTCATGTACGTATTTAATGGTTAACTCGGTATATATACGTATCAGGTATGTACGGACTTTGATTTTGTGTTATTATTTCTTGTTTCTAAAGACTGTATTGAGAACAGCAGTTAGGGTTTTGTTGGAAAAACCTGTATATGGTAGACAATTTGACAGAGTTTTGTATGACCGTGATTCCAAATTATTATTACGGTCATTATAAAAATTAATGAAAAAATATAAAAATATTTATTATTATATAACAGCTGTATTCTTTAAAAAATGTTTTATTCAAGTATTTAGTTTCATTTAACGCCATGAAATGTTATTTGTTAAGTATTTAGTGGTAAAAATAACACACCTACACATTGACATTGCATTATTAGTCACCTTATATATAATATGAGCCGTAAACATTTGGGGCTTTAAACGAAGCCCAATATTGCCAATCAAAAATCCCACGCCACTGACATGGTGTGTGGTTGATTTTTTTCAACTGCAACCATGGTTAATTTATTGGGTTGCTTTTGATTGGTAGATTGGGTGTAGTAAGTCCGCCCCGTCGTTTCATGTTTGTATCGTCCTGTACTGTCCCTATCATTCATTCATTGTAAATATTACAATATCTTCATTCATTGTAAATATTACAATACCTTTATTCATTCATTGTAAATATTCATTCATTGTAAATATTCATTCATTGTAAATACCTTCATTCATTCATTGTAAATATTCATTCATTGTAAATACCTTCATTCATTCATTCATTGTAAATATTCATTCATTGTAAATACCTTCATCCATTCATTGTAAATATTCATTCATTGTAAATACCTTTATTTATTAAGTTAATTAAGTACATGTAACGTATATACTACCTCATTTATTAAGTTAATTAAGTACATGAAACGTAGTGTCCCCCCACAACATATCTTCCGGAAGACCTAATATAGCCTTTGTTACGTTAGAGCTTCCAATTGGGAGATCTATGTTTGAGGCTATTTGGCTTATTTAATGCGAATGCACTCAATGAGTTCCAAGAATGTGCTGTCCCCCCTCTGGGCCTCTTTGACGTCGTTTGGCGCAAAAGAGTTTTCCAAATGAGGCTTCATGTTATATGTTCAATGTTTGTAAAGAAATCACTTGGATTTCACGTCTAATGCCCATATAACCCGCCCTTGAACTCGATTGGGGGGTTAGGGTATTGTATATGTCTTTAATGTATGCCTTCCTTGCCTCGGAACTCGAATGAGGAAGGGACAGGCATTGTATATGTTTTTGGGTTTTTTTTGTATATTGGGAGTCGATAAAAATATTTTAAAGATAAGAAAATACATTATTAATAATATTCAATAAATGGAATTTCAAGATATTACATCTATCATCACAGAAATATCAAATTTAAGAAATCAAGGAATCGTACTTTCTGAATTTTTAAATGAAGACAGACTTTTGAATGAATTTGAACAAATTAATATACAATTGAAACATGGAAGATATGTCCTACCTAAAATGTATTCACTGATAAAAAGAATCCAAAAAGCGGTTAATGTTTCTTTGTATAACAATGATATTAATTTATTCATTCGGCTATTTAGTATAGTTGAAGCAATTAGAAAGAAACTCGGGGAACAGTACCAAGTTCGGTCAGAGATTGCTTTGAAAGTGAAATCTATAAGACGTTTGATTGGTGAGTCTGGAAATGCAAGCATTGAAACCAACAATTGAAAAACGTTAGCATTTTCAGTAATGACATCAGAAGCATTAACTACCAGACTAACCCGTATGAGGTTAGCATTACTGAAAAAGTTTATACCAATTCGAGATAACGTGCGAGATAAACTACAACTTAGACAGCAAGCGCAGACTGACTTTTCTATTGGGAATGAACAGCTTTTTGCTCCTGTACCTAAAGCCACTAAAGATATGAAACTTGCAACAGAACGTGCTATATACGGCGACATCTCTAAAGAAGGAACAGTACCTATTATTGATATGCTGGGAAAGATTGCTACAGAGACTGAAAAAACTCAGGAGGGAATAAAACAACTTTCAGGTGAGTTACAAACTCAGCGAGAAATACAACAAATGGGTAATATTGATACTGATGATAACCCCGTTGAAGATTCTAGTGATTCTATTGAAAAAGTTTCCACCAAAAAAGGTATTCCTTTTAGCGAGAAATTCACCGATGAAGCTATAGCAGAAATCAGACGAATTCCATTGCTGAAACTTAAAGACTATGCGTCATTTGGAGAATTCGCTATAGAAAAATATTATAAAAAGGGGGAATTTTTTAAAGACGAGTATAAAAAAAAACATAATAAAACGAGAGGATTGGGTGGATTGGATATATATAATTAATAAAAAAAGACCACGGCAATTTAAAAAGGGATACATTGGAGTACAGAGCTTTTAAAATGGGAGTTGATGCGTATGGTATACAACAACAACAACAAAAAGAACAACGAAAAGAACAACAACAACAAGGTCGAGGTCGAGGTCGAGGTCAAGGTCGACAATCTCCAGAAATTCAAAACGTTTCCGAATCAGAAAGTTCTTCAGGAGAGGGTTATGGAAGTTCTCATCATGATTCTCATATATGTCCTAGTAATATCATTAATGATATATCACGACTTGAGGTTCTTATGGGAAGTAAGCGAGCTGGAAATAACTCAGTCGAAATAACTAATGAAGCATTTGATATTTGCAGACGATTATTCCAAGGTGGGATAATTGATATTCATACGTATCGAGAACTCTTGGATGAGTTAATGGACGGAATTCCAGGGGAATTTAGTGGTTATTATAGCGATTGAAATTTCTGAAATGCCTGCATTTAGAAATTACAAAGCCATTTCAAATAAGATGATAGTACACTATAATCACGATAAACCAACAAACGTGTATGTGGTAAACTCAAGATTGCCCGTTTATAAGGCATACTATGGAGACGGCCTTGGAAATACCATAGCGGGTTTATTCACAAGAATAGCCCCAAAATTAGCACCAATTGCTAAACAATTAGCGATGAAAGCCATTGATGTTATTCATAATAAGGGAATTAACGCTGTTGGAGATCTTGCAGGAACGGCCTTTTCTACCGCAAAGAATAGAATAACGTCATTGGTGAAATCTAGATTCGGACGAAAACCACCACAAATGGTTTCAACACCGCTACCTTCAACAACAATGATGCCTGCAAATGTCAGTAAAGTGATAAATAACGCAGTGAAACAAAAACTCGCATCATTAGCAATGACTTCACCAGATAGTAGTAATATTGTAAGTATGATAGCTGGAAGTGGTCTTGGAGGAAATCGTACAAATGTCAGACGAAAAAGAAAATGATAGCATTACTACATTTAGAAAAACGATAACGTTTTAGTATAAATGGCATTTTAAAAAATTGCTGATCCAGCGTTTGATATGGCAGCACCGGTAAATAAAGATGATTCTAAAATTAACTATCAGTATTATGCCTATCCTGCAAGAGAGCCTAATCAACGGGAGAGAGTTGAACTTCAAGTTCAAGATACAAGTAGATACTTTTTGCCGTGTGAGGCATTTATTGAAGTAGAAGGAGAGCTTGTAACAAATGTTGCAGCTGATACACCATATGGGAATGACCAAAATATCCGAGTGGGTTTCGTAAATAATGGCATTATGGCGCTATTTAATAGTGCAAGATATATCGTTGATGGAAAAGAAATTGAATCAATAGAACAAGATGTTGATATTGCAACAACAATAATCGGACTTGCGAGATATTCTGATGATTATACAAGGTCGGCTGCTCCGTCTATGATGTTTGCTAAGGATATTTCTGATCATGCTCACCATATTAAGTTTATTAAAGTACGAACTGCGAGAGCTACTGCATTGGATGAGAAACAACTCGATGCTAATCTAGAACGTGAAGACCAGCCAGCCGCTGAATTCGACATTTTAAAAAGGGTCAATGATGAATTCAATCTAGGATTTGCAACACGAAAAGAAGCATTGAAAGGACAGCATCGACGGTTTTCATGTGCAATTCCGTTACATCACATATTCGGATTTTGTAGAAATGTCAGAAAAGTCATCTATGGAGCAAAGCATACAGTCGTGTTATCGCGAAAGGAGAATGAAAATGATGCTATCTGGCGTGCTAATGCTGTTGATGATGGTAAAGTCAAATTAAAAAAATTCATTCTATGGATGTCTGTCTTGACTCCAGCAGTCACAATAGAGCAACAATTACTATCGTTTATGGACACAGGTGGAAAATCATTGCTAAGTTGGCTAACAACAACGACTGCTACGAAGCAGGATAATGTAGATGGCACATTTACATGGCACTTAGCATCAAAACAAGGTGTTTCAGCTCCACGTCATATCTTTATAGCATTACAGGATGCAAATCGAGTGAGTCGTCAATTATCTAGTCATATGATATTTGATAAATTAGGGGTAAGTAAAGTTTTGTTGAGAATAAACGGACAACAAGAACCAACAGAGATTGTACAGCTTAATTATGAAAACAACAACGTAGCACGTGTATATCATAGAATATTGTTGTTTATGGGTCGTGATCAAAGTGTTGATACTGCTTTGCAAATACCGCAAATTGATTTTGAAAAACACTATCCGATTTATTACTTTTCATTGGAACATCTTGACATGATGAGACAATCTGTTGTTGATATATACTTCCAAGCTCGGGTACAACGCCCTGCTGGTATAGTTGATTATAGAGCAGTTGCTGTCATTCTCAGTGATAAATCAATGTTGTTAGAAGGAATTGGCGGACGAATGAGACTTATTGATGCACCAGTAGAAAACATGTAGTTAGGATTTCACAATAAGATCAATTAAAAGTGTAAATTACATTTTAGAATAGAATGACATATAGTATTGTTAATGTCCAGTTGACTGATGGTCAGGTCAAGAAATTGAAATCAAAGTCGGCTAAAGAATGTGGAACTACAATAACGCTGAAACCCACTCAAATGTCCGGTGGTGCACATAAATTATCATCGACAGATCGTCAAATAAAACATTTCAATGATGCGCTAAAAAACAAACGAGTTCAAATTGATTTTTCGAAAGCTGCAACCCCCAGTATGATAAAATCAGGTGGTATATTCCCGCTGTTAGCTGCTATTCCAGCATTGATTGCAGCGGCTGCCCCAGCGGTTGCGAAGGCGGCAGCGTTAGGAGCCGTTGGTACTGCTGCAGGAATGGCCCTGAAAAAGCTACTGGGAATGGCTATAAAAAAGGGAAAGGGTCTAAGACTGCCAGGAACTCCACACAATTGGTACAAGGGCACGGACCTAAGAATAACAGGAACGGCTTATTAGTGGAAAAATCCCTTGGATTTTCACCAATGTCCGATTTTGATTTAATTGATGCTGTAAAATCGTTATCAATAAAAAACTTTAGAGGATTTTTCATGAGAGATCAATTACCGTCAAAACCAATGAAAAATGAAACGGGTATTATCCATCTTGATAACAGCAGCGGAAAAGGAACTCATTGGGTCGCATATGCAATTGATCCACGTGGAATTGTATATTTTGATTCATATGGTTTAGCTCCACCAAAAGAATTCATGCGATATGTATCCACAATAACAAAGTCATCTCCAATTTTTTATTCCACGCTACCAACACAACGGTTAAATGATCCACCGATATGCGGTCATGAAGTATTAAACGTCCTTGAAGAGATATCTAGATTTCCAAGGAAACCACCACAAGTTGTTGTTAATGAATATACTAGCAGGCAATGGCAAAAACGATAGCGTTATGATTTAGAAAAACGTTAGCGTTTTCGTATAATGATTGATATTTGGGGACGACCTTTGTCAGAGTAAAAAAAAAACAGAAAACGATAGTAAATTCGCTGTCAAAAATGTAAAAAAAATAATCGAAGATGAAATCGCCGAGACATTAAATTTGTCAAGTGTAGATCCTGGGGAAATAGTTGTGTTTCAAGATCGGCAGGGCAAATTGAAATCTAGTAATGTGTCATTGGATGATATCTTAATACGAAGACGTGACGTCGTTGAAGATACAATAGTGTTATATTCAAATGATGGAAAACTCAAACCGGGGATATTTGTTTCGACGATCACGGATAAACTAACAACAGTAGATAGCACAGCAAACGCGTTAAAATCATTCAATGATGAATATAACAATCATAAAGCTGAATTTAATAAATTGTATGAAGTACAAAAGTCAATCGTAGACAAAATCGACAAACAGCTGATAGAATTCCTTGGAAATCCACCAGTAACCACACCGAATATTGCAGAGATAAAAGCATCTATGTTGGAAATTGCAACATTTCAATTAAGATATGAAGAACACGTAAAACAGTTTTCAACATTTCGTAAAAACATTGTTGATAAATTTTTGGGAGGTCCACTTGATAAAATAGATATCAAACTTCCAGATATTAAAAAATCCATCGAAGAAATACCAGCGATTAATCGGCAATTGGAAGCTATCAACACGGATATTACAACGTTCACAAACAATCTTCCGCTACTTGAAAAAATAAAGATTCCTGATGAGAGGAATATCATAAATATGGTATACACAGTTCTCTCTGGATCATTAGATTGGGAACCTAAAAAGAATACAATAACTCTCACTGTGTCAAACAAGGGTATTTATCGATTAACAATAGTGTCACTGAACCAGTTTAATATATCATCATCGACTTCATATGGATACAACAACGTGATTTCAACGACTATTGACGTGGGTGAATACAAACGATTTACAATAACAAGCACTGATCCTAATTTAAATAAGACATCATTTGTATGGTACATGGAGTTTGTACCTGATCTAAATTAGAATTTTTAACAATTAGAAACCACTTGAGATTTTAAAATAATATGATTCCGTCATCGCAATATCGCTGATACCGTCAAAGAGTTTTTAACGAAACTCAAAACACTCATTGATGAGTATGAAATAAAAATTAAAAAGTATCGCAGGAGAATTACCGCGATTGATGTTACAGTATACTCGGTATCTGGTATAATGGCCGGTGCTGGTATTATACTATCTTCAGTAACAATGATAGCTCCGATTGCTGTCCCAATTGCTATTTCCGCGGTGACTACATTTGCTGGAATTGTAAATGCTATTACTAAAAAAATATCATCCTGTTCTCAAGAAAAACTTAACGACTATATAGAAAAACATCAAGCAGTATCTAACGGTTACTCACAATTATCCTCGTTGATGTCATCATCGATTGATGATACGATAATTACCGAAGACGAATTCTCCGCGATGATACGTATTTATGACACTACGATTAAAAACGCTAGCGTTTTTTCATCTATTGCAAAATTAGACATTGTAAATAATAATAATAATGTCGCAAGAGATTCAACTACTTAAGCGGATAGCAGAAAATACCACTCCGCGGAAAACAAGCATGATATCAATATCGTCAACAAACCCTAAATTCAGTGTGAATTTTCCATTCCCTGTTTCAGTAAAGGAAATCGCGTTGGCAAAATTACGAGTGTATCATAGTTGGCCTAATATCAGATCAGTTCCATTTGGTGGTCAGAGACCTAATAATTCCCTGTTATTTGCATATAGAAATAAAAAAGATGACACTCCAGATTGGAACGTTGTTTCAATACCAACTGGGTCCTATCAAATTGAGCAAATTAATAATGAATTACAACGTAGAATAAAATCCATTACTAGAAAAGAATCAAAAATTGCGATAACAGTTCATGAATCAACACTATCATCTACAATTGAAATAGGCTCCCCTGGGTATGTTGTAGATATTTATAACAGTTCAATAAGAACAGTATTAGGATGGCCCGAAGATCCATCTAGAAGTGCTGGTAATTCCACGCCCGAGCCTGTAAAATATGATTATATCACTGAGAAGTTAGCATCCGAGAATATAGTAGAAAGTAATAGAGATCGCAGGAGTACATCTTCTGATGATCTCTTTAGCAAGGCGATCGCGGGAGCCGCGGCTAGTATTCTTTCTAAGATCATAAAGGAGAGGATGAGGAGATTAAAAGAAGAGAGGGATGAAAAGATGAAGGAGAAATTGAAAAAAGAGTTGAATGAAAAATTTAATGAGGAGTTAGATGAACGTCGTATTACTGATAAATTCACAACGATAAATAATGATCTTTCGTTACTGCTAGTATCTCTAAGATCCGGTTCTCTCACTAAAGACGAATTCATCAGCGTGGTAGCTACATGTAATAAAATTATCGATGACGCAGAAAAATATCATTCTCGAAACATTCAAGAAAGAGCAGATGATCCTGAATTAAGTAAATTTTTTACAGATAAATATAAAATCCGTGTTGAAGATATTCCAACGTTTAAACTACCAGGATATAATGTACCAGAATTGAAGAAAAATCTCAGAGCGGCCATATACGAGGGATTCAGAATAATCCATGACGAATGGGAAAATAAACAACCCAAACCAACTATATTGACTCACAATAATTCTCAAAACGGCGACGGTAGACATATCGCACCGAACAATGTGGATATTTCATCGGTGATCGCGCTTAATTTAACGTGTGATGTAATCGAAGGAAGTTATCAAATTAATATGAAACAATCAAATCAAGCCCGACAAGGTTACATTCTTTATTCATTTGCACCAACAGCTCCTCCAGGATTTTTAATTGTTGAAAATCCGACTAATCCAGTATATATGCAATGTCAAAATGATTCGCTAACTAGAATTAATTTTACGCTCACCGATCAGTCAAATAATTTAATTGATCTACGTGGTGAAGTATTATCGATTAGTCTGTTTGTGAAAAGCTAACAAATATTTGGTTAAATAATTTGTATTAACCCTGAAATTCTTTCAGCAGCAGGGAGGGCGAGATAACAACATATTTGCGACGTAGATGATAGCAATTGGCAGCAATTTTGAGGGTGGTTATGACAACATATTTACGACAAAATCGCTAAGGCTCCATTTTACAAATGGGGTCTTTATTTTTTTTTGGTTAAAATATGAGATTTCGTAGGAAGGCTCCATTTGGCATTCTGAGGCTTTAATCGATTTTGTCGCAAAATTTTGTAGGGTTCGCCCTCCCTGCTGCTGATACAGTCTCTAATTTGTTTCTAATAAGATTACTGCTAAGCTTTCTTATATGATGCTTACTGTTATTATTATTATTATTATTATTATTATTTTTATTATTATTATTATTATTATTATTATATTATTATTATTATTATTATTATTATTATTATTATTATTATTATTATTATTATTATTATTATTATATTATTATTATTATTATTATTATTATTATTATTATTAGTAGTAGTAGTAGTAGTACAGTATTTTTTTGTTTTTCACATGGAAAGGTGGAAAGGCCTAAAGCTGTTCCAATTGGGGCTCCCCCATTAGGTGACAAGACCAAGAACACATCATGGTACATGGAATGAAACTTGAATGCTTAATCATTCATCAAAGATAGCTACAATCCATGTTCATTGTTTTGTTTTATTCACAGACCATTGGAAATATACAGCATGCTTAACAAAGACAGCTTTTCAAGTTATTAGTTTCTTCAAATTGATTGCATTTATGATTTTATTCAGCCTTGTCATGTTTATAATTACTAAAAATATATAATGAACATAATTAACTCATAATGATTATTATGCTTTACTGTTAAAAAGGACCATTGTGTATGAAGTTCTTTTTTATGGAGGTGTTACTTTTGACATTTGTTCCGGCAGTGAGATTTAATTTTACTTATCTGGTGGGTAGGTGTGAGAAAGGTTAAATATCTTCAGCCCTGCAGAGAACACATTACATATTCATGTGTATGTGTGGGGTTTTTTTTGTGTGTGAGTATGTTGGTGTTTGCTTGTGTATGTGTGTGTGAAATAATAGAAGCTTTAAGACACCATTAATGTATGTACAATGTTATGTAGGTTAGATGCAATGTATGCAATCAATATCTTTCTTTAATTCTTCTTATATGCAGAAAGTATATTATCTGGAGTTTTAATTGATAATTTGAAAACAAATATTAATAATATTCTGAATAAATCCTTAAATCACAGTATTGTTCCCATATAATAGCTGCATAAATATGGATGTTATTTCTGCAATGTTTCTTGCTTGTAAAGTACACATTACATACTTGAAATTTTTGATTAACATTTCAAATTTTCTCATATTTATTCTAGTAAACATTTATTTATTTGCATGCTGCTTATCTACACAAAATTGTTATGACATTATCATGAAAGAATCTTAAAGTGAAGCAAGATTATCTCCACTCTCCTTTCATTACTGTGCCATCAAAAAAAACAACACATTCACTATCACTCACTGACCTTTAAAGGGACAAACAATATTTTCTAAATTATCATCCATCTCCACTGTAAAATATTATTAAATACCTGTAATGAGCCGTAAAGTTTTTGGATGTAGACATTCGAGGAAATTAATCATGTCACAGTAAGTTACATCATCCAATTCCAGTCGTGATTTGTCTTCACTTCCCTTAATCATATTGGCAAACACTGTAGATCCTGCCATTAATGGATGCTTGGCAAAGTGCAGCTCTTTTCCTTCCACAATGAGAGTGATGTCTGTATATTCAGATTTCTGGAATAGTTCTGGTGGTTCTGGATCATCCCAAAGTTTTGGCTCCTGTGATATGAGATATTCATATTTTACAATCATCTTAAATGAAGCAAACATAATATGTTTATTCACAAGAATGACAAAAAAATTGACTGAAAAGAGATGTTATTCATTCACAAGCAAAAGTGACATATTAAAGGGAGATCTGGAGGTACTGAAAAAAGTTTATATTCCGTGAATTTTGAAATTCTTCAGAAGGTGCTGCATTACCTACTCAATGTTTATTTGTGTATGACCACCCTCAAACCATGAAATGTATTTGTGATTGTGCCACTATTCCAGGTCCACATCAGATAAAGTTTATATTTTTTGTTCATGAGATTTATCATTTGTGACAATATGACCTGAATAACACTTTTCAATTTAAAATTTATGGCTCAATCAAAAAGAGAAAAGAATCAAAATATGGCCTTGTTTAAGTACCCTTCAGATCTCAAGTTTAATCAGATTGCTGCGTTTTGATTATACCAATCAATGATTTCTCTTCTGTAATGCTCAAAACATGAACAAAATTAAAAAGTCTTTTTTTAGGAATAACCAATTTTATTTTATTATGCCACACTGTATTCAGTGGTTTTAAATCCAAATAAATCCAAACTGAGACTTAGAAAAATAGGTTTCTACAATCTAAATATACTATTTTTGACAGCTCCAATGACCTAGTGGTTGTGGTTAGAGTGTCCATCCCTGGTGATTAAGGTTGCAGGTTCAAACCTCAGCTGAGTCCTACTAAAGGCTTATATAAATGGTAATAACAGCTGCCTTGCTTGTTCCTCATCATTAAGAGGTTCATGTTAGGACTAGTCGGACAAGTTGTCAGGATAATGTGACTGGGTGGGACATCATGCTACGTGTCTATGGCATGATGCCCCAGTGTTAGAAACTGTCACACTGCAGACATCGTAGAGATATGACTGAAAAATTGTTAAATAAACTATGTTGCAAATCTAAATCATTCATGTACACACTTGTTACTATAATAGAAGAGTAGGGTTAATGAAAAGACCAGGATTTAAAAGCAAACTTGTGAATATTTTCTACTCATTTTTAGATATACTTTCAAGAATGCTATTGTTTGATATTTATTGAACAATTCATCTTCTTGACATGTGTGTATAATTATAAATGAAACCCTTGTTTCATGAGAATGCCTTGATGTTTTTTCATAGTCAAATTTGTATGTGTTTTCCTGTATATTACAATGAAAGGTGTGGTTTCAAAATAGCATAGAAATGTATTTAAATTCATCATCAAGAAGTTAAATTTCAGAAATATGAAGAAAAAAATTCTTTTATTGTAATGATATCAAACTGTTATCTGCCCATCCATGGTGCAAACAATACAAATATATAAACATTCTTCGAGCTGTGTGCTGTTGATTATATTTCAATAGATCAATGCTGATTTTCCTCTTATTGATCATTAGTGACATATGAAAAAAACAAAAATAAATCTTTTTGGAAATAATCTTAACATGGTTTCATCACATTCTTTTTCTTTTTCCCCCTCACCTCTCATTCATATGGGACACAATATTCAGAAATCTAGACTTACATTGAAAATTAGTTTGCACTAAACAACCTGCAAGAAATATGGTTTGTTGTAACAGTATGTGTACCCATCCTTTGAGATCTATCGACAGTGTTCATATAATCATTGATACAAAGTTGCAATAGCCTGTCTTGGTTATGGGGCACAGAATGATTTTTTAATGATTTGTTGTTGTTGTTTCTTAATCCTATTTTAATGTTTTAAAACTAGAACCCATTTCTCTTAACCATCCAAGGAAGATGGGCAAAATCCATGAAAAGAAGAAAATAGATGATGTTCGTCTGTGTCTTGATGCCTCTGGATCTATGAAGAATGATGGTAAATGTTAAGCCAAACTCATTAAAGGAAGAAGAAGACAAAAAAACAAGTTTATGGTTAGTAATAAAGTGAATTAAGGCAGAACAACGACTTAGGTCAACTGTAAATATATAAAGATATTTAAAGTACCTGTTGATAGTTCATCATTTTGCATTATTTCTATACAACACTAAATTCCATGTGTGTGTATGTCAATGACTGACTGTTGAGTGTTCAAGAATATAACCATTTTTTTAGTGCTGTAATTTCTTCATTAAAATCATTTATTATGTATAAATCATTACTCTCTCTTATCTTGATTTAATCACCCTAAAAAAAACAACAGAAATTCAGAAAAGAAAGCAATTAGCTTATCAACATAGCAAAGTTATTGTGAACAGTGAAAAAAAGCACAAAACTATGTTTTGTAGCTGACACTTCAGGAATGTGAGTTCATTCACTCAGTCAACACAGAATTGCATTTCAAATGGTAAATATACGCATTTGTATATTATATAAATAAAATATATGTAATGTACTTATGGTATGTACAATGTATCAATTGTACATCACTTTTGTAAGCCACATTTCCTTTAATGAAAAATATACACAATAAGGTAATATTATAAATTATATCTATCTATCTCACTTTACATCTACCTATCTATCTATCTATCTTCATATATATATATATATATATATATATATATATATATATATATATATATATATATATATATATATATATATATATATATATATATATATATAAACTTTATGAATTAATAGAGTTAAACAATTAAGTAATATTTTCATCATCTAAAATGTAGAATTTTATAGATATATATTATACATTGATATATTATTGAAGATTGTCCATAAAGACTCATGTTGTAAAATACAAATTATCTGCATAATAATTACAATAACATAAACAAGTAAGTATTATATTAACAATCAATCACAATGTACTGAACATTTATTTCATAATGCGTCTTCTTTTTAAGTCAACTAGCAAACTTATTTTTATGATATTAGTTTATCACTTTTACTATCTAAGTTATTCTGTAATTTAGAATCTAAAAAACATTCTTTAGAAACGTAAAAAGGGGACATATTCAAAATACCAAACATGGATATGGTAAAGAACAATACCAATTATATATAAAAATAAAAATGATCAATAAAAGTCATATAGAATTTTGGATGTAAACCTTTTAGATATACTGTATTAAGACTTTGAATCCAATATTTTTCCTCAAAGACATTCCATCTTAGAATCACTTATAACAATAGGGTGAAAAAAAACTTTCTAAGTATGGAAACTGTCATTAAGATGTGTGGCAACATAATATGAAAATGATTGAACAATATAAATTTGTATGCCTGATCTATGTTGGTTCATATGTTTGTATATTTATTGAATGTCTTGTCCAGTACACAGGATGCTTATTAGAGTCATCACATCTTATACAGTTGTGTTGTTTGCTCTTTTATACTAAATTACAAACAGTAATATTAAATGGCTATGTTCAAGACTCTATCTGCAACCAAGTATTTATACAATTAAATTACATCATACAACTCTTCCCTGTTTCCACACCCTTAACTATCATGCAATTCTGAATACAATTGAAAACTATTATTGAACATTTGACCACTATCATATTGCATACAAAATGTGCATCAAATTAAAACAAGATAGAATTTATTCCTGGGTGTCTTGTTATATATGTCATAATATAATGCTTGTTTTGGACATAATGTGCCTGGTAGTTATGGAACAATATTACTGATTTTCAATGAGAGAGATCTACATGATGATACTCTTAAATATAGTTTGTAATCAAATTCATCAAATTCTTTCATTTCTATTATAAGCCAGTTCAAGAAAATAAATATTAGCTAATAAACAGAAACAACTATCACTACCTATAAACCAACCATAAAAAATATTACAAGAGGAAAGGTTAGCTCATCAAAAATTACATATGAAGTCATACAAGGACACAGTGACTATCTCAAAAAATAGGAGCAGGATTTTAAGTGATAACCTCCAGAAAGATAGAGAGTCAACCTCCAAAAGGATAAAGAGACAACCTCCAAATATAGGAGCAGGATTTTAAGTGGTTCATTTCAGTGAAGCTGGTTTGTTGAGCAGCACATGCTGCATGCAGACAAACCTATTGAAACTATCATTACAAGCTGTAAAATTCATATAAATGAATGTACTGTCAGCTATCAAATATTCAACTGTCATCAGATGCTTCTGTGGATTTGAGAAAAAGAGAGTCTATCTCTGCACTTAGATTTTTCAATTGGAAAAATGTTAAACTCTGTGTATCTGGAGTATCTGTATTAATTGCACAAAAAACAATTCTAGAGAATGTTTTTTTTTCCCCCATGGATATCACTTTTAATGTGAAAATAAAACATCTGTTTTGAAATGAAATACATATTAAACTCCTAAATAATTTTAACAGAGATGAAAGCCTTTAATTTGCTTGGAAGATGTAGTTTCTTCATCATTGACAACCTTATCAGTGTTCATTTACACGTTTTCCAATTTTATAAACTTTTACAGGACATGCAGTAAATTAAACTAAGACATATACACATATAAACACAGTCACATTAATAAGGTGTAACTTCAAATATTTGCAATAGTAATGGCAACAATGACAATACTAATAATAAAAAAAACAATGTGAATAATGATGTTATTGATTGCCATAAAATGGTATAAATGAGATGATAACAGATAAAGTCAAAAAAATAAACAGAAAGGAAATTACAGTACCTCAAATGAAACAGGTGTTGACTCACGTTCTATATGGACCTGAAAGCAAAACAGGAGATAGCCAACATTTATATTTGCACTTCCACCTTATTGGAACATAATTAATACTGATACTCATTTTTCCTCAGTTTTTGGATGTGATTAAAAAAACATATATATTTTGATATTGCTCAGTTAGTGTCACAATGCATTTTTAAATGTTTCTCTCATATTGCTACTATTGATAGAAGTATTTTTAATAATGAACGTTATGTACAGTGCAAAAATCCAGGCCTATTGCATTTATTTAACTTTGTGTATCTAGAATATTTATATTTATTGCACAAAATATAATCCTAGTGAATGTTTATTTTCCCCATGTATATCACACCTAATGTGAAAAAACGTATATGTTGATGAGATACATCATAAACTTCTTCTAAATAATTTTCTTTAACAGAGACAAAAGTTTATAATTTGCTTGGAAGAGGTAGCTTCTTCATCAATGACAACCTTACCTGTGTTCATTTACATGTTTGCCAGTTTTGTAAACCTGACACAAAAGGCAGTAAATTAAACTAAGATATATACACATATAAACAGTCACATTCATAAGGTCTAATTTCAAACATTTGCAACAGTGATGGAAACAATCACAATACTAATAATAACAATGTGAATAATGATGTTATTGATTGCCATAAAATGGTATAAATGAGGTGATAACAGATAAAGTCAAAAAAAAAATTATGGGCAGAAGTAAACAGAACAGAAATTACAGTACCTCAAATGAAACAGGTGTTAACTCACGTTCTGTATGGACCTAAAAACAAACCAGGAGAGAGCCAACATTTATATTTGAACTTCCACCTTATTGGAACATAATTAATACTGATACACAATTTTCATCAGTTTTTGAATGTGATCAAATAAATATAATTTTATATTGCTCAGTTAGTGTCACAATGCATTTTTAAATGTTTCATATTGCTACTATTGAAAGAAGTATTTTCAATAAATAAAATTACATACAGTGTAATAATCCATTCTTATTACATTTATTTGATGATCCCTTTTATATGGTGTTTTTCCTAGTTTAGAATTTATTATGAACAATTTTTAGTCTTTTATAAGCAAGCATGAGTTTGCTTTTATGTAGCAAATTTAACACTAGCATTAAATGATAATTGTAATAAATTCCAATATTTGTTAATAACCTTACCTTTTTAAACAAACTTGTATTATATTAAATAATAAAAGAATGATATCTACAGTTTTGATCTTACATTATTGTTACTCAAGCTGTGTAAGAGAAGATACTTTATGAAAGCAGTATGAGTGATGTCAATAGCATAATTTTATTTAAAAAATATTGACCTAACTCTATCAAGGATGATTTAATAACAGTGTCATCCAAAATAATTATTTTATGTCTTTGAGCCTGACTATATGGTATCACATTCTTATTTGATTTTGGATGACATGAAGAATATTCAACATATTGATGAATATTTGTTTATTACATGAACCATATAAATGGTGTATTTTTTAATTTTTTTATGACCTTTACATCAAGAAATAATACTTTAGTTTTAGACAGATTTAATGTAAATGTTATTGTTGTATGTAATTTATTTAAAGAGTCTATAACATAATAAAGGTCTTTAAATGAATAACTCCAAACTAAAAAGATAACATCTAAAAACCTTAACCTAAAATCAGGTTTAAAGAGGCATTTATTTAGAAAGTCTGTTTTGAATTTTCTGATAAATAAAGATGCACACAAAACATTCTATGTCTTGGTGTTGTTTATTTTATCACACACACACACACACACACACACACACACACACACAGACACAAGTTAGGAAACATCTTTCAGCACTCAACTCGACGATGACAATTAAGATGCAGATCGCTGAACAATTAAAAATACACAAGGTCCTGTAACGTTAAACATGTATTAGTATATGATATGATCAATAAAGGGACATAATATCTTGATGTTGACATGCAATACTTATTTTAAAACAGTCAATTTATATTACAGTTTAACATATATTTATTTAATCATGATTAGTTATATACCGTCGACATAGCACTGTTGCTATGGACAACATGTTATGCTAGAAAACTTTACAGTTACAAGTTCCAGTGTTTATCAAAACCGATTATTTAGCGGCATTAACGCAGAATCACTAATCCTTTGCGAAAATAACATTACCTCAGCTTCATCACTCGTGTCTAATTCTATCATTTTTCCAAATTCCACTTCATCATAAAAGTCATTAATTTAGGATTAACTCTGCTACCCGGAAGTAAAACTATCAAATCCCAGTTTTATTCTACTTCCGTTATCTTGTTCTTGTGTTGAATATAGTTTTCTCCAGTTCGTCTTGGGAACAACCTCAGACTTGTTGGCGGTTTAAGTTTATTTTGGAGCGGTTTAACGCCAGTTTTCAAAACGTTGCAGGTTATAAATGTGGCCACTGCTCCAGGAAGAAACACCCATCAAGGTGAAGTCTATGTCCAGCCTCTTTATTTATCCAAATTGGTCGAATGGATTCCCGAACCCTTGCGGATAGAGGTAAAATGAGTCTGATAAATCATTCCCCAAATCAGTGTATATGCTTATGGATGCTAATAATCAACACTAATAATAATAATAATAATAATAATAATAATAATAATAATAATAATAATAATAATAATAATAATAATAATATATTGGTGATTCTTCTGGGGGTTTTCCTGGTTCTTCCTGCAACATTGATACTGGCCTATGTTGTTCTAAAAAAAATGGTGTTAAACCCTACAACAACAACAACAACAACAACAACAACAATAGCAACAATATATATATATTGTGTGAGAACCTGATATTGGACTCATTGTACTAAATCAGCTCCAATATGCATATACCTATTCAAACAACATGATATTAAAAATTTCAATAACTTCAAATTTCTGAGTGCTCATAAATCCTATGTTTATCAGTATCTGATGACACCTGGATGTCATCTTCGGTGTAGAGAAATATGGAGGAGGATTACTGCCATAATTATATGCATGTATTTTCTATCTTTCCTTTATGCTTTATTGTCAATGACTACTTGCATGTAATACTTTCACAATTCTATCCATGTATAATGTATTCTTCACTGATGCAAACAGTATATGGCAGTTTGCATTGTGTTACTTTTCTTCTGCAATATTGTAAATGGTATCATTGTAACATGGTATAACATAATCTCACTTGTTGCCAAGAGGCTCAACTTTTTTTGAGCTTAACAGAAAGTACAACTCTTACAAAATGCACAAATCACAGCTAGCGTTGTTGTTCATTTCTAAATGTAATGATCCCTATACCTTAAGCTCCAGCCACCTGGAACTGCGCAAATGGTACTGTTATACCTAAAGAAAACCTTACTTTATCCAATAATCTATGAAATAGTTCAGGACTGTGTAGGTAACAAATGTACTTAGTCTCACTTGTCAAAAACAATTTGATGAGGTATTAAGCTATGTCTTATATGAATGTCTATAGAAATGTTATTGAGCTGTATGAATGCTTGTTTTCATACTTTTGCTTCATTAAAAATTCATCTTTTGAAATAAAATGAATTCTTTTACATAGGAGTTGTGTGTTTTTTGTATCATTGCTTATCTAACTTCACTTTGGTGATATGGGATAAATCACTTTATGTCATATTATGTAATGACAAGGTCAAAGGTCAATGCTGTACTTAGTATGTACCTGCTCTACCCTTAGAAGGACATTTTGATCTAAAATAAAGGACTTTATATTTGTTTCATAAACACAGAACTTATCATCAGGGACAGGTGGACATGGCCTGATCTTAAAATAGAGTCTAGGCTATCAAACCCTTTCACTGCCTCTTTATGAATGAGGTAATTTACCCCATTCCTGTCACAAAGTAAAACCTCGACCCATCCTTTCTTTTACATAAACAACAAACTTTCCTCCCTTAAATAGTGAAAAATATTCATATAATGAGCCACTCTATAATCATACCTTGTACAATACAACTTATATGCACTCTGGTTTGGATTTTTTAATAATTTTTGGGAAGTAGAACAAGAAAATGCCAAGAAAAACTAATAAGTCTAGCAATTTTAAAGGAATTAAAAACAGGAAGACAGCGAGTTTTCAAAAGGAACATGTACATTACAATAAAGGAATCACATATGAAAACAACAATGAACAGAAAACAGAATAGAAAGTTTATTAGACTTACATTGGATCAGTATGTGGGTGGAAGCTGTACCAAAGCATAGCAATGCACATCCATTGGCACCAGTATTGTTACGTCCCCTACCAGCATCAAAATTTCAGATGGGACAGTGTGCATATCCATCTGAAATAAAAGAGTAAATAATTTAAAACAAACAAACACATGCTATTTGTATTGGTCCTACACATTAAGTTGATATTAATTGGCTTCAATCTAATCAGGGAAAGAAATAATTTAATAAAAAAAAAAAAAACAAACAGTAAGCTTTGCTCTGACAAGTTATAAAAGCAATATTACTGTAATTTGTAAAATTAATTAGTGATACTGTAATATTGTATTATTAATCTTCTCATTATTGACAGAAAAAGTATTGAAAATGTAACACTTTATTTCTTGAAAAGATATATTCTATGAAGGGAGAAACCTATACATGTGTATTTATTTTCATTCCATACCTTAATTCTCCATGTCATACAAGTCAGTTCACACAAAAGTGATTTAAGTTAGATGTATTAAATCAATGAAAACTACAATATCATAATGAGAGTGCTTACATAATCAAAGATCTATACACTTATCTTATATAAATATAGCAGAGAGCCTGAGGGTAAATAATTTTTTTTCTTTCAGAAAATGAGGAGTCATTTCTCTATTTGCATCATAAATATGTACCGGAATGAAGTAATGTAGAACACCATTTTCTAGGAGCAAGTAAAATATCCTTAAAGTGTTTGGGTTTTTTGCAATGGGACCAACAATCAGAGGAACAATGGGGCCTTGGTTGGAGGTAATGGGCCATATGTAACAGATGTATTTATAAAACAAAAATGTTCAATATCTATAAAGAAGTTTATAATCAAATCCTGGATGCAAAGCAGTAATATAAACAGAAGGCTACAAGTGCAACTGACTCAAGTGTCCATGGGAAATGATGACCTAATCAAATTACTCTAGTCTGCCAGTATTCCTTCCTCTTCCATAAAGGTATGCAAAAGGTTTCAAACAAAATTTGTAAACAGATCATACAAGAAAATATTTTGGATATGAGAAGAAGGAAAAGGGAAAAGTAAGACCATATATATAATAAATTACCAAAGATAATGTAATCGAGCATTTCTCATATTGACACAAAGCAGTCTGTGACAACCGGAATATCTTCCTTGAGCTCTACAATGTTGTCTATCCTGGTTTACAGCATGCTGTTCTAGAACTAGATATTTAATATTTATACATGATTTATTATGACATATATGTGATAGATGACCATAATCATCCATATGTGGAATATTGTGTTTAAATAAATTATTTTGTCACATGTATGACAATCTATAAGCAGACTCCAATGATACTAAGCCTTCTGGCCATACAACTATCTATCTGCCATAGCCATCTTTATCAAATGCCACCTCCAAAGCCAGCATGTGATTTTTTCTGAAGACTTTGTACATTTTCTATGTAAAAGTCTGTCAATATTAGACAACAATTTCTAAATATCCATTGTTTTACCAAATGACACCATGAAAATTTAAAAATGGTGTCTAAGTATACTCGTTACTATGGACACACTTTGAAGTTGGTATTACCTTTAGGTATCACAGTACCAATTAAATGTTGATGTTTGGGGAAATAAATATATTATCTATCCTAATTGTCCATGCAAATCACAAACTTTTCAAGAGAACAGTGACAGATTGTCAAATTGACAATACCTAAACCAGTTACTTCATTCCATTTAAGAGAGATAACTCCGCTGGAACTTGACAGAGGAATGAGTTATCTAGTCACAACAGACACATTTTCTTTCATGTGTACTACATTATAATAAAATCATAAAAAAATACAAAATATAATCAAGATAGGAATTACTATAATCTCACATGTTGCCAAGAGGCTCAACTTTTTTTAAACCTAACAGAAAGTACAACTAGTACAATATGAACCAATCACAGCTAGTGTTGTTGTTCATTTCTAAACTAATGATCCCTACACCTTAAGCTCCACCCACCTGGACTTGCACAATTGGTAACGTCATACCAAATGACTACTTGCAACTGCTGCATTCATTATTCCACCCGTCTATATTGTATTCTTCATTGATGCAAACTGTAAAGGGCTAGTTGCAAATGCTAAGATCTACTTTCCTTCTGCATCATTGAATCTTTCATTTTGCTAAAAATGAATTCAGTCTGTAATTTGTTGAATGGCAAATACTATATCAGTCATTACATGATTTATCTTATATTTATAAACTTGCCATATTACAAGTTATGTCATTACAACTTATGATTTCATTTAGATTTGGCTTTGCAACAATCTAATTTTGTCTCTATCGTCTTTGTTGTCTAACTTTTGTCACCATCTGTTGTCAAAATGGGATACTACAGTATTAGCATGGCATTAGGACAACAGATTTACAAGATCTGCCCTCACTGAAATTAATGAGTGCTCCTCAAGGGATGTTAGATACCCTTACAGCACTAATTTTGTGGGGGCATGGGTCAGTTTTCACGTACAAAGTTAAAGCTGCAATCAGTTACACATTATTAAAAAAAAATCATTAAAAATTAAATACAGAAGTGAGATCAAAAACGTCCATATTTGTAGGTACCTATATCAAAACAAAGCACAAGAATATTATCCATTTGACCAGAGAAGTCAATGGCAGTTCATAGCAGAAGAAGTTTTTGCACCCCAACCCCAAATTTATATCTGCAACTTTCATATCTGCAGTCATTATTGACACCATGTGATGCTCACATTGCAAACACAAGCCCTAGATTACATTTCTGCAAAACAATGTGTACTAAATAGGCTGACTCTATTGAAAATAGAATTCATCCAAGCCATTTCTGAGATATTATACTTGCCCCAAATCCAGGTGTTTATGGCTATAAAAGGCAAGCTCTTCCTCCTAGCCGACTATTAGTATTTCACTATCAACATATTGCAGAGTAACTTTGGAAGGTGTACATGCCTGACATCAATTTCAAGAATGGCACAAACCTGAAACATCTAGTTCACAAATATGTTCATATTTTTAATTTATAAAAAATAATAGTTAAAAAAGTCATACCATAGACTTAAAAAATTTGCCAATGGCCAATAAAAATGAAAATGAACCCTGCCACCTGTGTGACTAACAGCATACAATGAACTTTTTACTTAGGAGATATATATGTGTGTAAAGAAAAACAACTTGTAATTCTTTTGTCCCGTTTTTTTTACTGTAAGTTAGCGACAAAATTTTAATAACTTTATAAAACCATGTGTTTTTTAAAAGATCTAAGTGAGATATTACAGTGGCCATTTTTGTGACATGAGGATGATTGGATGGGCCTCAGCATAGAACATCATTAAGTGGTCACTCAGCTCGTCTTGTACGATTGTGGTGAAGTCAAGTTTGTATCCAATAATTTCAACACACCAAGTTGTAACCAAGAATAAAATAATTCATAGCAACACAATTCATACACTTGGCAGGATAATTTTGAACTGCACATAATGCCATCATGTCCTGCAATTTGTGTGTATACTTTAGGTTGGGATTTATGCATGTAATATGGTGGCATTAGTAATTATGTCCTGAAACATACACAGTTTTTCATAATTATACAGAATATTTTTTTTTCTTGTGAAGATGAATAGCAACACAAAAAGTTATGTAATTTATTTTTCATTGAAATTAATGTCTACAAATCCAACCAAATTTAACTTATCAAAACACTTTATGGATTATTATAAACACTTTTTAAAGGTTTTAAGTAACATTGATGGAGATATCAATATAACATTTGTATGTCAACAAAGTATGTACTATGTTAACTATATATGTTTAAGATCTATCCATCAAATATATTTTAGGCGAATAAACTAATTATCTTCTTCTTGCAGTTTTAACATTTAATAACTTTATTCAGACCTAGAATAATGGTCTCATAAATGTTGTAAAAGGTCATAAAGTGGCCACCAACACCCATGTAAATTTTAAATTAGCAAACAAAATTTAATTTTTTTTTTACAAAATTTACCAGTGAATACGCCAATAGCCCAATTTTGTGTTTCATTTAGTAGCCTTTGAATATTGATTTATTTGAACAGCCCTATAGTCCTCCTTAAATAATTTCTTGCATCTTGATGTATCCCTCACAGGCCTCAAAATTGACCGACCCAATTGCCCACACTGGTATTGTTGTTGTGTGTGAGTTCGGGTGACAATGGTCATAGGGTGCTCTGTGAGGGAATTTATTAATCTGTTGTTCTGTTTCATTTTCAACACTTGTAACAGCCATCGAATATCACCAAATCCAGCTTCAGTCGATAATATTATTTATTTTAAAACTTTGTCATCTAATTGTCAAAAAAAAATCTGAAAAAATTGCAGTAATAAATCGCAGTAATCGTACATTTTTCTCTACTACGTAGCAAACGAACGCTAAATTGTATAGTAAACTACACACTTCAATCAATATTAGAAAATGTATCAAAGGGTACAAGATATATTTATATGCTGAACCAAAAATTTTAAAGATGAACAATCATTTCATGATGACGTTTCTGTCATGTTATTTATACTGCAAACCGAAAGTAGTCTCATAATTTATCAATGTGTAAAAAGTTCCAAACCAGTATCACGTGACCATTTACTTCCAATCATATTGCTTAAAATCCGTTTCATTCATAAAAATTAGATTTATATACAGTATTTATACAAGCAAACGCTGTCACTATTTCAAAACGTTAAAAGCGGGTCAATGCGTAATATATATATATATATATATATATATATATATATATATATATATATATATATATATATATATATATATATATATATATATATATATATATATATATATATATATATATATATGCATCATAGACCTCTTGGTTTAGCATTGTTGCTACGGGTCAGTAACCATCGGTATTGACCAGAGTTAAGTAAAATTATTCTTGCTTCCTTTGAAGGCTATAAAGTGCTGCGTTAGCAAAAAAATTCTATTTTTGTCGGAATAAAAATGGCAAAGAACGCTAAAAGTGTCCAAGACTGATTTTTTTTCAAGGGTTTGCTGTTTATGAATGCCAACAGTTACTTTTACAAATGTAACTATTTCAAGAAGAGATGCGAATGGAGGCATGAGACTTACATATAAATCCACTGGACGTGAAAAAATATTGTACAAAATCAGAAATCAGAAAAAGCACAATACAATGAAATGGCAAAGCAGCAATGCGTAAATATAACTGTTCCGTTATGGTTATAGAATGTGAAAAATGAACATAGGACAATATAAAATATCCACACAGATCAACTGAATGACTAACTTAGTGAACTTTTTGTTTCTGTACACAAATGTGACTGTTTTATATAGATCTTTTCCAAAATGAAATTTAAATAAAAATCTTATGTAACCATCACCTAAATACATTTTTAATAAATATCGACAACGTATACATCCTAATACTTAAAATATAAAAAACAGAGAGAGAGAGAGAGAGATTCACGTAAGCACTAAACATTTATTCTTTCTGAGTAACACTGTTTAATATCGTACTTGGAATATCTTGAAATGCTGCTACTTCAAAAATGAATATTAATGGTTATTTTAAGGTATTAATCAATATATATGGGACAATACCCAATAGACATCTATTAAATTTGTTGGTGAAAAGGTGGAATTTCAAATAGATGTGATGTGATGTGATTATGATTTTTAACGTAGATTTAACAATTTTCCAGTCTTATCGCTACGATGTCTACAGTGTGGCAGTTTATAGTGATGTCTTGCACTGGGGCATCATGCAACGAACATATAGCATGATGTCCCACCCAGTCACATTATCCTGACACCAGGTCGACCAGTCCTAACACTAACTTCTTAACGTAGAGCGTCAAGCGAGGCAGCTGCTAGTACCATTTTTGTAAGTCTTTGGTATGATATGACCAGGGACCGAATCCACGACCGCCCTCATTTGAGGCGGAATCACTAACCACTAGACCACCGGAGCGGTGAACTTTAAATATAATCGTGAATCAGGGAAAACCCCCACAATAATACAAACAGTTACCAAATTCTTTAAAGCTGGAGTGAAACCAAGTAAAAACATGCAGATGACAGGACACAAAAACAACCCAATTTCATCCATTGTTTTCCGTAGCAATATCTTCTCGCAATATTTTTCAAAACTGTCAATAATAGAGACACACAGACAGACATACACACACAACACTTACCTTAGGCAATAGGTTTTAACTGTTGTTCCCAAGGGAAAAATACGGTAGCCTACCTGGTATAATTCTATATTAAGACTGAACAGTGCAATTTAGTTCAGCGCGCTAATCGCCGAGCCACTTCTTCCCCTAGTCGTCTCTCGGGCGTGTGGAGTGGCAAATAGGGCCTATTACGCTACATCCCCAGTTACACCAGGGGTCGCATATGGACTGCGTAATCCGAGCGGAAAGGATGGTAAAATACGCGGATGCAAACCGATTACTATTTTAGAGTGGAGCTCAGGAAGAACATTTGTCAGGATAACACAATCAAGCTCTTGTTTCTCACCTACACCACTATAGGTTTGATTGCAGTCAAGCTTGGAGGATCTGTATTTAATTTAATTTTAGGGTAAGGAGAAAATAATTAAAACAGTGAACAAAACAAATATAAATGGCAGGTTTAGTTGGGGTTTAGCAGGAGTAGTAGCTATTGTAAATTCCTTATGCAGGAAATATTCTTGTACTTACTGTGAGGCGCGGGACCTTCCCTGACTAGGGACATGTATTGGTGTTCGGAAGTGGTGAACGTCACCATATATATATATATATATATATATATATATATATATATATATATATATATATATATATATATATATATATATATATATATATATATATATATATATATATATTTACAAGGCTGAGGTAATTAGTACAAAGGCACTCCTTTGTAACACAATCAAGCTCTTATTTCTCACCTACACCACAATAGGTTTGATTGCAGTCACGCTTGGAGGATCTGTATTTAATTAAATTTTAGGGTAAGGAGCAAATAAGTAAAACAGTGAACATTGGCAGGTTTAGTTGGGGTTTAGCAGGAGTTGTAACTCTTGTAAGTTACTTGTACTCATTGTGAGGCGCGGGACGTTCCCTGACTTGGGACATGTATTGGTGTTAGGAAGTGGTGAACGTCACCATATATATATATATATATATATATATATATATATATATATATATATATATATATATATATATATATATATATATATATATATATATATATATATATATATATACAAGGCTGAGGTAATTAGTTCAAAGGCACTCCTTTACTTTATACGTCATTGTTGACACATATATGATTGAAGTAAAAACTTACGTGCCTCTAATGGGTTGTGATCAACGTGATTGACCTAATACTCTTTATGCACGTCCTGTGAATATGATACCACCAATAGTAATTCTATGTGAAACATGACGATGTTTCGAAATACGACTTATACTGCCATTATATGGACTCGAAAACATGTTTGCTAAATGTAGCAAACAATGTTGTGTACAAAACAAGTATAGGCCTACGTGTTACAAATGAATTCAAATCGGTCGGAGAATAATACCTTATCTGTCAGCTCAATGTGCTGTAGATAATAAATACTAGATACGCCCAAAATTCCAACTGGCCAGACGTCCTGGATATTCATCGTTTGTCCTGACCTGATGAGAAATTTGCTGGCATTGGCCCGGCCTGCTGGCAGCAATTTTACATTCTGCAACTGAACCAGATCTTTTGGAGATTTATTAAACTTATGATGACATTTTGGCAAATATCAAAAGCAATCCATTCATAGGAACGTAAATCTCTAGATAAAGTTCTTTGCAACGTCAGTTTCCAATGACATGCGACTCGTGTAAATGTATGTTTTGTAACAGCTTTCAAGGTTAATAACATATCTGATATTCCTGTTTACAAAAGTGGATAAAAATGTACTATATAACAATTTTGTATGGCATTGAATAACACTGAGATTACGTACTGACGATAGACTTCTCCATTTAGCCACACATATTACTCATTAACACACTTTCCTCGATAGTATATTAGCCTCAGTCTTTAACATTGTCTTCCTTTCCTTCAGTATGAAACTAATAACTCTTCGCGAGATATGACATTCCAGAAAGTATTATCTAAAGATTGTGCGTGTGTCTTTGTGTGTGTGCGATTTTGATTTTTAACTTAGTCTTAGCAATGTTCTGGTCATATTCCTACGATATAAGCAGTGTAGCAATTTATGGTAAAGTCAAGCACTGGAACATGTCCGTGACATGAAGTATGATGTCCCACCTTGTCACATTTTCCTGACTCCAAGCCGACCTGTCCGAACTATAACTTCTTAATGCCGGGCGTCTAGCTACGCAGCTGTTACAACAAGTTCTGTAAGTCTTTGTTGTGACTCGGTCTGGGTTCAAACCTACCACCATCCATATTTGAGGCGGACGCTCTAACCACAAGGCCACTGGAGCGGTCGAAATGCCCAACAGTTTCTAGACTGGTTCAGATATTCTATATCATTATTATCTTGATTCATTATTTCTTCGTTGGAGAACCAGAGCTCAGTCATCAAATACATGAACAGATATTTCTACTTATATAACCATTTATGTGTATTTACGTTTTGTTATTGCATAGTTCTCTCAATCTCAATAAAAGAGAGTTGTTATACAAATAACACAGACACAACATATTTTAATACAGTTTTACGTTGAAATTAGTACTAAAGCACATCGTGCATGGTTGCATATGCATCTTGTATTTCAGACTGGGAATTCTAGCAATTTCTTATTTCCTTATTATGACTTGACGACTATTGAAAAGTATCTTTGTGCAGACTTGTCTATTTATGTTTCCATGGGCATAGCCTTGTACACATCACGTGAGTGTCCGCTATTACGTTCTGATTCACTTATGTGTGAAAGACAATTCATTCCCATTATTTGCTTCTGAATACCAGCGAAGCGATCATCTCAATCATGCCAACATAAACACTTATAACTCTAAGGTAAGTCATATTTGACAATAAAATTTTCCACAATATAATTCCTTAATATAAACGATTATTGTGAATAGGAAGTTAGTTCCATATAACATTTAGAAAGAGCCAAGTATGTTATTTTCTTATTTTCTTCCCAATTTGTTGGACCAGATCAAGTAACCAGCGGACTGGTTTAATATCCTTCTCACATCATAAAATGAGAGGTCGGTAAGGGTTTATTCTTGCTGGTCTTATATGAAAGCATTGCATGGAGCATACATAAAACAAAATAACAAAAGACATGCAATAAGTGCATTATAAAGAAAAAAGAACCTTAATATCAAATATAGTCTGGACAAAATAGCTGAGCAAAATAATTTCATGTATCTTAATATACATCATTACACTAATGTTATGTTTAAATATCTAACCATACGAAATAATTTGTTAAAGTTGTTCGATTTAAATGAACTCATTGTGTGTGATACTAAGCATGCACTTGTTATCATATACATGTTTCAAATCTTATCTCCCCTCTCCATTCTATCTCTATCTCACAGACACGGCATTTGTGGTTATCTTGCATTTTGCAACATACACATTCACCATCTTACGTCCCAGACTAAAATATTTCCATTCATTATTTTGATAGAAAATATTTTTTAAACACCATGAAGAAAATCAAACGTCAAACTTATTCTTGTTACAGAATCCTGTTACTTGAAAGGGGAATGAAAGAGGGGTGGATGAACATGTATGTAATAGCGAGATGACCTGCCAAATTGTCATTATTTGACAAGATGTAACATTAGCCTTTTTACTTTTCTGTTGACCGCTCCAGTGGCCTAGTGGTTTAGAAAGTCTGCCTTGTATGCAGGAGATCGGGGATTTGAACCCTGCAGAGTCATGTCAAAGACTTATAAAAATGGTACTAATATATAGCTTCCTGGCTAGGCATTAACAGGTTGGTGTTAGGATAGTTTGGCCTTGTGCCACGATTATGTTACTGGGTGGGGCATCATGCTGCATGTCTGCTACAGGATGCCCTGGTGCTAATCATTGCTATAAACTGTCACATTGTAGACCTCCCCTGTGCTATAGACATTCTAGCAGTATGACTGAAACATTGTTAAAGCCAAGCTAAAAATCAAAATCTCTTTCTCTCTTTCTCTCATACACACAGAGTTACGTATCGGCTCTTTCAAAATAACGCAATGAGTGAAGACAACAAGCTTTTTTAAATTTTAACAAAATTAATTTATTTTCTAGAACAAATGGAAAAAGGTGAATATATGAAACAAGACTTACGATTTATGAAGGAGATCCAAAATTTTGTTATAAAGTTACGAAAACATACAAGTTCTGTGATTAAATAGTTCTAAATTTAAACAGTCTGAATTCCATTTCCGGCTTAAGACGGCGGATGATGACGTCAGACGAATGCTAACACACAAGCCCCATAACTTACACTATGAAGCACAATTTGTATTGTTCTGTTCTAATTTATAAGCAACTTCAGAAAATGTATTTGTTCAAACTCCAGTAGTTTTGTTATCCAGGGAATATAATTATTTAGAATGTAGACTAAGTACAGTTATCTCCACTAACAAACCACATTTCAACTTCGTAGACATACGAACAGACAACTTCTTCTTCCACCATAAAAAACACCTTTATAAAGGTAATAAAAGCTATGTAACTAGATATTGAAAACGGTGACTAAACTGCACTTACGGCTACGACTGAACATTCAAACATAACTAAGCATATAAAAGACACTAATACCTCGTTTCATGTACACAATCACGAAGGACACGTGCAATTTCGCAATCCACCTGGATATTAGGAAAGCCTGAAGTAATATCAGCTAATAATTTACATAGCTACTTCTGAATATTTACTTGCGACGAATTTACTATCATTATAAATCTCGAGTCACATTTACGATTTAAGTAAACACGGTGTTTCTAACAAAATATTAGACCCATGTTAACAACAACAACAGCAGCAGCAGCAGCAGCAACAACAACAACAACAACACCAATAATAATAATAATAATAATAATAATAATAATAATAATAATAATAATAATAATAATAATAATAAAACTACGTTTAATCATATAAAATGAAATAACAATAAAATTAAAAGATTTATACAGAATTTATTCCTTAAAGCACAATTCAGCTACAGGGTCGTAATAAAACGCACACATATACACACACAAACACACACAAACGCACACACAAATATCTTTTTCCTTTGTGATGAAACATTTCCGTCATCCTTTTGCATTTGACATTGTTATCCAGGTTGAGAATCGTGTACAATTGTCGGTCATCACGGTGATTCCGTAAATTAATGACACACATCTACAAGGAATATATATATATATATATATATATATATATATATATATATATATATATATATATATATATATATATATATATATATATATATATATATATATATATATATATATATATATATATATATATGTATATATATATGTATATATATATATATATATATATATATATATATATATATATATATATATATATATATATATATATATATATATATATATATATATATATATATATATATATAATGTAAGTACTTTCTAACGGAAAGGTTTGTCCTAGAAGATTTTCTGATCCAAATATGCAAGCAGGTGTCTTTTAAAAGGTAAACCTGTCCGCGTGAGAATTAAAAAACGTTACAGACGTGTGTTAGTCCAAAGAAGTGTTATAAAACTGTGCATGTACTCCGAATTTGATATCAGAGATAAATAGTATTAATTTTATCTGCCCTTGCGTGTTTTGTAAATTGCATTCTTCCTGAGTAAATACTGCATACACATTATATGCTCCAACATAGGCGCACTGTTACAGAGAAATATTTGGTTTTGTACATTTTCAAACAAATTGTCTAATTCTTCCTTTGACCTATACGTGCTTCTCAGTTTTGCAATTTGTTGCAAAGAAACACATATAGGTTTTTAATATAGATCAGTAATACACTCAAACACACAAACACACACTTTTACATACATACATACATACATACATACATACATACATACATACATACATACATACATACATACATACATACATACATACATACATACATACATACATACATACATACATACATACATACATACATACATACATACATACATACATACATACATACATACATACATACATACATACATACATACATACATACATACATACATACATAGAGAGAGAGAGAGACACTCTTGAAATTTGGTACAAACCAAAATAGTGTATGTTAATTATCAGAAATAGAGGATAAGTACCTTGAATGGCGTTTCACCCACCGACATTGTTATTTTTGCCATCTCCAAACAATAAGCGAACCTTGTTCGATATTTTCATTCCACCTTCGAAACAAAGGTAATGTAGGGAGACGAACTACAAGGCTAGTTCTCTTAATACGATATAAATCTTGTTAAAAACAATGCGTCATTCGATGAGAGATCAAAATTATTTGCTCACGACACAGCATTACATGAGAATTGTACAGGCCTCCTCGTACATTCGTAAATCTTAAGATTATAGCGATCTAAGTATCTTTTAAGTTTTAGTTTTAGGTGACAGAGTCGTCATATAAAGCTTAAATCAACACTTAACGATTCAAACAGAGAGACTGGTATTTTTGTGTATATAAGGTCAAGAAAATTTTAAGGCCTAATTGCCTGTTGTTGTATAACGTTTCAAAAAGCAGATATGTATGTACGCATGCGTGCGTGCGTGCGTGCGTGCGTGCGTTCGTACGTACGTACGTACGTACGTACGTACGTACGTACGTACGTACGTACGTACGTACGTATGTATGTATGTATGTATGTATGTATGTATGTATGTATGTATGTATGTATGTATGTATGTATGTATGTATGTATGTATGTATGTATGTATGTATGTATGTATGTATGTATGTATATATGTATGTATGTATGCATGTATGTTTTATTTATCCAATTCTGATATGGATTTTTATGTTACCCGTTTTCAATGGAGCTGTTTTAGAGATTCACCTTTAGTACAACATAGTTATATTATTAGTTTACTAACACGTACTAAGATTAACGTTTAGCTGTGGCTTGCATGGATATAAGACTAGCATTTTGTCGTAAATTTATATTTTCTGTTCAAAACAGCTTTCTTAGTTAAATCACAGATACAGACTTCGCGCAATCCATGCGCAAACAGTTTATCAAAACCAATTATTCGGTAAGGACTAACAATGGGATATGATGGCAGTGGTAGGAATATTTCTTTCCCCTTCACATCGCGAGAATTACTTTTATTCATTATGATCGATTGAATCCTCTTCCAAAATATTCATTTTTTGTGAAAGGAAATGTATACTACGGTTTTGTTAAATAGGTTACACCTTCCTTTATTTATATATTATTTTAACTAAATTCATGAAGCTCGCAGGACACGTGAATCTAATTAGTTGCAAACTCTCATTCAAAATGTAGGTCACATATAATTATAATGTTTGTGCCATTGACACGTTTCAATCGCGCGTTTTTAGTTTATTTTGTTAAATTTAATCAATCAGAATATTCTTGCTAGATGACTTTTGGAAACGTTATTAGCACTACACCGTTACCGAAAACATTTATCTATGTGACATATATTTCACATTAATTAGTTTGTTTTTTTGCGGTTTGTTCATGACGAAATAGATTGTAAGCACCCTCTATATGAATAATTTCATGCCTAAGCTTTCCAAGTTGCTGAAGAAATGCATCATGATCATTATTTTGAAAGCACGTGAAAGCAACAAATATTTTCATTGTTCAAGTTCGTTACCGCTCTAGTTATTAAAATGGACTAATTTTACATCTCTGCCCTATCCACGTCAATACGAAAAAGAATATATCTGTGATTTACATTTCACATTTTACTGTTTAAGTTTAAGTTTGTTTGGCTTAGCTGAGAGCCATATGCAATTTGTTTTGCACTCAGTTTGCATAATATAACACGAAGCTTCTTGCTATTTTTGACGGAGATATGTATATTAAATTCAATACCCGAATCAAAGTAGTGCATTGCTGCGACTTGTGTGTCATGTACGCCTTAGGTTGAGTCTCTAGCATTTATACACCTTAACCACGACAATAGATGATTACATTTATTCTTGTTGTGTGTGTGTGTGTGTGCTGTGTGTGTGTGTGTGTGTGTGTGTGTGTGTGTGTGTGTGTGTGTGTGTGGTCAGCATTCGAATAAAATACTAAACCATTATAAGAACAGTAACATTTAATATATTACTTACTTTTGAAAAGTATTTCTCAGCTCATGACCGACCGCATCAGTGATTCATTTTCTGTATACCTATTCCTGAATCACCAGACATGGACAGATTCATGTTGATAAGCTCTATTCCCTCATCGTAAATTTAGGATACTGCGACTTATATTTCACTTTTCATTGACATTTGTTCACAAGGAATTTTCCCTATTTGTGTTTTCATCATTAATCTAGACGATTGCAGAAATTATATTTGACACACCAATACCAAAATAATTGTCATGATGACCAATAAAAATTAGATCAGAGTATGTATCAATTTTTAATTAAGAAAGTTTTAGCGTAACAGACATTATTTATATATATATATATATATATATATATATATATATATATATATATATATATATATATATATATATATATATATATATATATATATATATATATATATATATATATATATATATATATGTATATGATGTCAGGTCGGTCAACCACGAATATATCGTAGACGAAATGTATTTTGTCATAAAATATTCAATTTGATATAAATGTCATGTGTTTCATATATCAGTTTCAGCTGATGGTTGGGCAAAGCATGACAACATGCTGAAGCATACCTCGGAAGCTATCATCTAGAAGGTCCAGCACAAATAGTATAGTGAGTCGTATGATTTTTTCGAGGATAATCGTGGAATGAGCTCTTTAGAAAAACATTTTCTCTGTTTATACAGGAGGTATGACGATTGCATCAGTTAAGGGCACTGGATAGACTGCAACTGTCGTTGCTGAGTTGTACCTCCGTGATGAGACATATGCAACTCTACATTAGGATTTCAACATCTGCCTTTGCATAATATGGATGATCGGCTAATGATAACAGCTCTCAGCAAGTCTTCGACTGACTCTTCGAGTGAGTTATTTATCATTGTCAATGTCCGGAAAATTCCTCTTCGCATAGACGCTAAGATCGAAGTTGTACAACATCTTATCGATATCATAGTTAGTATTGCTCTGCTACTGGTCGACTAACTTCCCTATGTATTGTTGACGGACTGTTATTGCAAGTTACGATACTATACCACATGTTTTTTGCCAGTGACGTGTTATCGGTATTGTGGCTGTGTTCTGGGTTCATCTTAACTTTGATTACGCGGGAGTAGTCATGGGTGGCGATCTCATGCTTCAAGATGTAAATCAGCCTAACTAGTAGTTATGGACTCACGGATTGTCCTTTCTCATATTTTACAGAAGCACATTAAGATCATGATTTTCTCTTTTGGCTGTTAATGAACGAAATGATAGCGATTAATTTTAGTGCAATCCCAAAGGATTGTTCGTGATGACAAACTATTGGTGGACACCTTTTGCCTTTGGTAGTTAAGGAAGACTTAGGCAAGCACAGTTGAGTTATCCCTATTGGGGTATTTTCTTGTGTTGGTTGTCGCCTGTGAAATATTTGTGCAAGTATTGAAGGCTCTGCACAAATAGAACAAACCTAAAGAAGGATGATTTAATCGAGAGATGGCCGAGATTGTTCATGAGACATTGCTAACAAAAAGACGGAGGCTACGTTGTGTAATATTAAAAGGTTATTTCATACAGACACCATGTTCGAACAAACATGCAAACGACATTCATGGTATGGAGGCAGCAATGTTCCGGTTGTCCCATTAAAAAATGATGCAGCTGAAAGGGTACGACAATGAAGCTTGTCAAATTACCCTACTCCAAGCGGGCAAAATAGGAACCTCAAGTTCATTTTATTTTGTAAAGACTCCAAGAAGAGCGCCTTCCCCCTTTTTAAATAGATGAGGAACAAGTGGCTCTTTTTTATGCATCCAACATAAAAAGTCTGTGTAGTTTCTAGCATCCTAAAGAAGCGAAACGTGCCAGAGAGCCGTACGGAGGCCTTACTGCCCATGTCTTCACTAACTTAAATCAAAAAAGTTCTAAAAACTTTAATTATAATTGGCAAGACGATATTTCTGGTGCAATTAGCCATCATTCCATCAGAGAGAGAGAGAGAGAGAGAGAGAGAGAGAGAGAGAGAGAGAGAGAGAGAGAGAGAGAGAGAGAGAGAGAGAGAGAGAGAGAGAGAGAGAGAGAGAGAACCAGAAATTATCGCCTTACAAGATTCATTCAAGAGATAAATGTGTGGAAGCTCAGGAATAGTAAGAAAATGATGCCTACGTTGGATAATGTAATGGATGCAGTGTGAAAAAATGCTGGAGGATCATTGTTGATGAGAATATTGTATTCATGAAGTAAATTCAAATTATATGTACTGTCAGGAGCACAACTTGAAAAGAGCAAAACAAAGAGTTAGAACGTAAATAAAGGATTACTGAGAATTTAATTTTCAAGCCGGATGTCTTACAGTTTCGGAGTAGAAAGATTAGCAAGTTTTCGATGCGATGCCTAACGGAAACACAAAAAATCGAGGATAACTTGGCATACAGCTCCATTAATCACCATGACACTCTGACGTGAACACAATCCCCGTATGTCCATCTCATATCCCTCATAGTGACCTAAGAAAGCACAAAATTAAGACCAGCAAAGTGCTGCATTGTACCATCTGGATCATATGTTCTTTTTAAACATCCGCGGCAAAGCAAACACATAGTTCTCAGAAAACCTTTGAGCGTTCATTATATCCATCGGTTGATACAGCATCGCTAGGCCTGCACACCTAAGTGCGTTCCATAACGTTGAGCTCTGCATCTGGGATTTTTCTGCAACATATTTGTTCAGACTATGTCATAATAGGGGTCCATTGACTGTTCTTTATGGTAATTAGATTTGTATTTATGGTAGCTAGATTTGGTACATAGCTTGCCTCGACCACCCCCAAAAAGTATAATCTGCAACAGCCGTCACAATCTAGTTGTTGTAATTGCCGATCATCCATTTGAGAATCTACTTGTTTTTTGTGTCGGGTAAATGACCTAATACAAACAAAACATAGACGATAGAGCAGTCACAGTGATGCATACAGAAGTACTGCGCAAGCGCATTCAGAATGGCTCACAAGGAAGTGAAGTTTTTTATGCACAATACCGGCTCAATAATTCCATCTAATTTGCCTGGATAAATTTACCTACGCTGCTCTGACCTCTGCTTCCTGTATGTAGCCCTTAAGGAACAGCTTTTGGTGCTTTATGTACGTAGGAATATTCTCTCTCTCTCTCTCTCTCTCTCTCTCTCTCTCTCTCTCTCTCTCTCTCTCTCTCTCTCTCTCTCTCTCTCTATATATATATATATATATATATATATATATATATATATATATATATATATATATATATATATATATATATATATATATATATATATGTGTGTGTGTGTGTGTGTGGTTATGTGATTGTGTGCGTGCATGCGTGCGTGCGTGCATGTGTGCGTACGTGTGTGCGTACGCGTGTGCGTGTATGTGTAACATAACCTGAATTTTCCTGCATAACATATAATGTGTAGTAGTGAAGTACTAGTTTCCAAGTAAAATAAAGAACTGAATATTTAAACAAGTGCCTATCTTCGAAATCCAAACATATTCACAGTAAAATTGCAATTTAAGAAAATCATGGCAATTTTGTTAGGTTAAGCACGATTTTGACACATTTCTCTAGGTTCGTCCCCAAAGGGAATTAGCACACTTCGAAGATCCAAACAGCGAAAATATTGACGCGTGGATACCATTTAAATACGTTGATGAAATAAGACTTATTGCTAAACTAAAGTTTAGATTAAAATACAAATGCACTTGCTGCTTGCAATTCCATATAGATTATAGCAAAGACTGCAATGAATGGTGTTAAACCTTCATGAAATGTTACATATCAACGTATCATTCGAGTTTGTACCTTGAACGTATGATTAATAATATGGTTTGTTTATTTTGATTAGCTGTTTCAGTGAATTGATGTTATTCGTATATGCTACAAGGTATTATTTCATAATCTTCTTCATAACCGAGCTCACATAATAATCTCCCTTTTCGTAATCCAAACATTGAACAATCATGTCGGCTTCATATTTGCTTCCTGTTTAGAGACGGTACCGTAAATCACACAAGGTTGTACATTTTCATGCAAGGCGATTTCTCAAACAGATAATAGCCATTGAAATTACGAAACAGGATGTCGAAACATGGACCATGAAACTTGTACACATATTCCTATTCAACATTACTGTAAATGTTATGATGTCTATAAAAACAATACAAGTCACATTGTATCTTCATGTATAGACAAGAGCGCGACACCTCACCCTTATATATATATATATATATATATATATATATATATATATATATATATATATATATATATATATATATATATATATATATATATATATATATATATATATATACGTATGTGTGTATGTGTGTGTGTTATTTTGTTACGAATCGGTTCATTCAAAGTAACATAAAAGAAAGAGTGATGACAACAAGCTTTGTAAATTTTGACAAAAAAATATTTTCGTAGAAATCATGAAATAATGAAAAAATTTAAGGAAAACTTACGGTTTACATAAATGATCCAAATTGTTTGTTCAAAATAGAAAACGAAAGTCCTGTAAAAAGTTCTAAACATAGTCTTAAGTGTATGAAGTTCCGGTCCAAAATGGCGGATGACCACATCAGATGAAGGCTAACAAAAAATTCCAGAATTTACACAATAAAGCAGTTTGTTTTGTTCCAATCCAATTTAGAATATTTTCGGGAAAATGCCCAAATCAGTAATGTTTTTCTGCAGGAAAACAATTATTCATAATAACGAATTAAAAATGGCTCCTCTAACAAAGCATGTTGTTCTACGTAGACATACGAACAGACAACTTCTTCTGGCACACAAATACCTTTTTTTAAGTAATAGAAGTTGTTTAACTGACTTTACGACTCTACGATTTTGTATGACTCGACTACTACTGCCTGTCCGTGACAGTGTACGACTTACAAAAATCTCAAACATAAAAGTGAAGCTAATGCGTTATTTGAATTGCACGTGCACGAGGAAGCATGCAATTTAGAAATACTTCTGGACATTAGGATAGGCTGACCAGTATCAGTCAATCGTTCTCATGGCTATTCCTGAAATTATACTTGTAATGAATTTGTTATTACACACAGCACTTGCTCACATGAGTCACATCTACGACTCAAGTAAACACTGTTTATCAAAAACATGTTAGATTGATATTAATATAATTATATTAATAATTACATTAAATGAAATAAAATGAAACAAAAAGATAAATATAAAATTGATACTGTAACACAATTAAACTACAGGGTCGTAACAACATTACTATATATATATATATATATATATATATATATATATATATATAAATATAAATATAAATATACATATACAAATACAGATATATATATATATATATATATATATATATATATATATATATATATATATATATCCTTAAAGTAAACATTTCCTTGTTGCTATATGAATATAACAATATAACAAGCAGAGTATGAGTCAGTATCATTGAGTCAACTGAATGTCAAACTCCAAAGGAAAATCTGATTTATCTACGTTGTATTCCTAACAAAACTTACAATGTCCATAGTTCCAAAGATTGTCATGTGAAAAAAAAAACAAGTACCAGATTCGAACGGAAAGTACATCCTCTGGATCCGCTCGCTTAAATTATATCGTCGGTTTCCTAACATAATCAGAGTGAGAGGTTTCAAATTTTTTTCTGCTCCTTCTTATTGTATCAATGTATTCGCTAGAAGATCGGGCATTACTCTATCTAAACACAGTATTCGCAAAATTTAAATTATAACAAGAGGCATACGTTCAAGAGTATTTGTAAAGACTGCACAAATTAGGAATTAAAAGGGACATTGTGGGGAATAATATTAATCCATTGGGTGTTCGTTGTTGCAGAGCACTGTGAAATAATCGGCTAGAGGCTATATTTTGCAGTTACATGACTCATCACTTTCATTTGTTTGCATTTATCATTTCTTATTATTTCAAACCATGCAAACATGATCTAATTTTCGTCCTTCATTCTCCTGTAAATATCGTTTTATAATGCTTCACTTTTTAGAGTTTGATCTATTTTTTACTTTATTTGATTCAACATTTCCTCCAATATTATCTCTTTTTTTAATTCTCATTAAAGTATAACTATTTTTGTTTAGTGTTATACGGAAAGAAATAGATTGAGTGGATAAAGGGACTAAAAGAAGTGCATACAAATGTTGAAAAGGAGATTAGAGGACACACGTTACTAGTTGCATGGAAAAATGGAAACCAGCCTGCAAATATGTGAACATTATATATATATATATATATATATATATATATATATATATATATATATATATATATATATATATATATATATATATATATATATATATATATATGGGTTTGTCTTGCCAGGATTGGTTAAAAATGTAACTTATGTTTTAAGAAAAATAATATTTTGAGAGATTAAATAGAGACAGTCCGTTTTGATGTTTTTGTTCAGTCCCTTAAGAGTCTTCAAAACTTTACTCTTTGGTGTGGAATTGAAAGCATATGATTGAAACACATGCAAGTCCAATAAATTCATTGTCACATATCCTTTCCTACATACACAGACGTTGACATCCAGGTTTCATGTATACTGATAAATATACGTTTAATAATGAGGATGCGCATAATTCATTGTTCGGGATGAAACATCATTCATACTTTTGTGCCAATCCTATTCTTTGAATATCGTTGCTGGCAGATTCATACACTATTCAAGTTTTGTAAATTCAATAGTTCTATATCTTTCATGATAGGAGAAACTTTGTTCATTTCCTCTTGTTTAAATTCCAATCATTGCTTATTGAGAGTGATAGATCCAACTAACGATAAAACAATAATATTAATTGCTTTTAATGCGATATTTGCTTTAGATTACCAGTTTAAGTTACATGTTTTGATAAGTTCCAGCTAGTAATGATTTCATTTCCCTGTATCAGTTATTTAACTTTGTATGCACGATTATGCTTGATACTGTTAAATCCATTCTTCGACTTTACGTGTTCGAATCTGATGTCTCAGTTATACATCTTACAATTACATTGTAATTAAGCATCTCTTTTCCTATTCACGATCTTGGTTTTTAGTCTCTTCGAAAAACTCAATCTGACTTTAACCTGTTAAAAGATCAAGCGTACTTCCTAAAGGTGACATTAAACTAATATTAAAAATTAAACTTGTATCGAGCGAATCGGCAGACATTGATAGTCTTGATTTCCAAACGAATTTCAAAATGTAGCAGATATGTAGCTGGCCCTCTCGGGAATCGGCTGATTATGTTTTTGGCAGTATCCCTACAATTCCTATATATGAGAATTATTTACTAGGTCGTCATGCGAGTGTGTCTGCTACGCACGAGCTTATATAACACCGATTCAGTGCCATCATTTTTGGTGATGAGTGCTTAGTCGTGAGGGTATATGGGCTGGTATGTGCAGGCAAGGCGATGGGTGCCATTCACTCGAGGATCTGGGTTCGAAACTCCGTAGAGTACGAATTTAATTTTTCTAACCTGTATGCTAGTATTGTTTGTTTTAAACTATTATTTCTGCCCACTATTATCAAAATTTTACTACAGAATCTTGGGATACCACAGTCTTTTCTGTCTGGTATATATTTATAATACAAAAATCTTATATACCTTGGTTTCTTTCATAGCAATCTGGAACGATATATATGAGGATTATTTACTAGGACTTCAAGCGAGTGTGTCTGCTACGCACGAGCTTATCTAATACCGATTCAGTGCCATCATTTTTGGTGATGCATCCTTAGTCGTGACGGTATATGGGCTGGTGCGTGCAGGCAAGGCGATGGGTGTCATTCACATCGTTTACCTGGGTTCGAAACTCCATAGAGTACGATTTTAATTTCTCTAACCTGTATGATAGTATTGTTTATATATATATATATATATATATATATATATATATATATATATATATATATATATATATATAACCTTTCATATAAAATATGGTCTTATCTAATAGACTGTATCGTAAAATTACAATGTCATTTAACAAAATATCTCTTAACACCGCACAAAGTGTTCATACAAATTCATTGTTGTCTCCTAATAATTTAATTTTATCTCCACAAAGCCAAATTCTGTTTCACGTTATGTGGCGGAGTTTCCGTATTATCCTAAAACTGAAAAACAAAGATTAAGAGATTAAGACAGAAGTATAAACACGACGTGAGAATATTCACGGGAACAAGTAAGTCTTCGTATTACGTGTTTTTATGTTTTGAGTAAACTCACCTGGTCTAGCCTTAATTGCATACGTGCATCTCGTGATCTATACCTGGAAAACATATTTATGGTATGTCATTATACTTTTTCCAGCACAACGAGTGTACCATTTGGTTCAAGCATGGCGTCTAACTTGGTTCATCAAGCAACGGATACACTGATGTTAGCTGAAAATGGTCATTGTCCTGAATTATTCAGGAAGACGAAAGCAACAGACATAACTCTCTTGGTTGAAGGCAAGGAGATCCACTTCGCAAAGTATCCACTTACACAGGGATCTGATATATTTACCCAGATGATTGAAAATAGCGCAGACCAGTCAATACTTCAACTCGATGATGTGGCTTACAAAGACATAATAATGTTCCTTGAATGTCTACATCCCAAGACATTTCAATCGATTACAGGTAAACATTTTTACATCGGCGTTATTGTTTTGTACATTTAACAGTATGCAAGTTAAAATTTCATTATATTTGCTTGATTTCGTTTCTTTTAATATATTGCACATAGCGTTGAAGTAAATGTACCAGAATAATTATGCAAAGTTTAATATCAATGCGAAAAAGGTGACGTCAGTAAAACTGCAAGACATGGAGTTGAAAGTATATCTATCATGTATAAAATGTAGTAAATTAAAGATTATTATTTTAATCTATGAGTGTTGTAATTCCAAACAATATGATGGTCTGTGATAACCATGAACTGACAATTTTCTCTTGGAATATTGTGCCTCTTGCTTCAACAGTACGTAGTTGAAAAGCTCGACCCAGCTACTTTAACAAAAATAAAATTTTTATAGGCACTAATGGGGGCGACTAAGGTAAAACATATTTAAAGTTTACTTTGCATGTATACTGCAGATTGTTTGTTAATGCTTTACATATAAAGAGAGAGAAATCGTCGAGCATGAAGAGCATTATATAGAATTTCAACACGGCTTGATATCCACGTCTTAGCTATGTTTTATAGGAGTGCGAGGCCAAAATAGCATTCATAATCGACAATATGCACCCAGCGAATACGAGCAGTATGCCTCACTTTAAACGGAGTATAAAAATAGAATACATTACATTGAATCTTACCTGCTTGATATTAATATAGCGGAAAATCTATCTTCCAATTCATAGCAACGAAACTATATTATGTCTTGTAAAGTAAAATAACGAAATAGTTCAGTTTATTTATCGTCATGATTTACATTATACTATACATGTATGAGAGAAGTGAGATGAAGATCGGATTAACACCATTATGTTTGTATGTGAATTTTGTCAGTGGCTATTTCAAAAGTAAACACATGTTTTATGCCTCTATATACAACAATGTGTATGGCCTTTGTAACCTAACCTGATTGTATCGATATCCGGTTGAACGTGAAAAGGATAACATACTAACAATTGACAATTTAACATGGGATGGTGTGATCAGTCCTAATTGGGCACATTCAATTATATGCAATGAAGATCGATATACTAAAATTGTGTGTCTTAATTTGCAAGAATCATAATGGCAGCTGACTAAATTTAAATAATGCATATTTTAGCTTAAAACAAATATAATGACACAAATCACCCTGCCCAGCCCTAACTTCTATTCTTTATGGAATGAATATGTGTATTATGAATGCCTTGCATATGTTACGAAATATAAGGGGAAAATAAAGTGGACAATTAAGAGAAAGAACATCTTTATCGGGTCTTTGTCGATCACGCATTTCATTGTAAAACTGTTGTTTTGAATAATATGTAGATCTCACCTACCTCTATTAACGACAAATAAAGCAGATAATGAAAGGATAGATTTTCAACCTATATCATATGTGCCGCGGAAACCATTTTAAACAGATTTATGTCTTCTAATATATCCTATTACGTCGTGCTTGCTGAGTAAACATTTCTAATAGATCTGTTACATTGTCCTATAACATAACTTGTGACGTGGAAACGTTTCTCATATTGTTGTCAGCCATTGTATTGAATGAATTTATCATGACATTCCGTTCTAGTAGGTTGCTGTGTACTCCGTCCAGTTATTGAGTTAAAATTGTCATGTGCGACACAGTGGAGAAATTCAGTACTTATTTGCTTCAGTAAACAACAGAACCGATAAATATCAGATAAATCAAATCTAATATCAAACTTAATGTAAGTGGCGTGGAGCTGAACGTTTATGTGAAATTGGATGCATGACTACAACAATATTATTGCAGTATTATGTGTATTCTGCATGAAGTTTAGCCACATCTCTTTTAGCTCTATTGTATCATCCTCGATTTAAACATGTACTGTACATTTGTGCAAAGGTAGCTCTTCTGAAAAAATAAGTTTTTCTCGCGTCCAATTCTGAGTTATCTCCCTTATCACTGTTTTGGATTGACTTTCGTGGAGATATAATTTTAAAATCGCCTACTTGATTGTACAATATTAGTGCCGAAATTTCACAAGACCATAGTTCAGATATACGGAAATATAAATATTAGTTTTATACCACATATACGTGTCCAAAGTATATTTACAGTTACAAATTTGGTTCCATTTCACTCAGTATATAATACAATGATAAACTCCGGGTTGTAGGAAAAATATGATTAGTCTAAATATTTGCTATAATGAATTACCTGCCTTCAATTAGAACTATACCATGTATTTTGTATTAAATGAGAAAAAATAATTCCCACTGATATATGTTAATAGGTAGAATAAACATATATCTCATTGAGTTTGTATGAGTTTGTATATGTGTGTGTTTATGTGTTTTACCAAATACCAAATAGCTATGTGATCGTAATAAAATAAATATTGCAACTGAATTGTTCCCGTCTTTTGTTCAGATACAAATCTAGAACCAGTGTTGTCCATTGCTCACAGATTTGGACACGAAGGAGAGGAGTCCTAAACAGATGTGAGGAATACATTCTTCAACAATTCAATTTTCAAGGGAATCCTCCGGATGGAATGTATCCACAATTTTTCTTCCATCTTCAATTAGCTGAAAGATATGGAATGGAAGATGTGGTTCAGGTAGGAGTATCATCCGAAAGAGTCAAAAAAGCCTATTACAGTATGAGTAATCAAGGAATACTTCGTCTAGTTCACCATTCAAAAGGGTACAAAGATGAAGAGTCTTTCAAACAGCTATCCTACAGAACAAAATTTTTAATACTAAGTACGCGTCTTACCATTGCAGAAGCTGCCATTGATCTGGAGGATCTGTACCTAGAAAGTAAAAAACATTTTATTTAGGAATTATTTATGTAATGCAGAACTAGCTTGCTAGTAACATATGACGGTATTGTTAATTGATCATTAAAACTGCAGTTTGCAGAATTTGGCACCTTTAAAAATTATATTAATAAAGGATGGAATGTATCCACAATTTTTCTTCCATCTTCAATTAGCTGAAAGATATGGAATGGAAGATGTGGTTCAGGTAGGAGTATCATCCGAAAGAGTCAAAAAAGCCTATTACAGTATGAGTAATCAAGGAATACTTCGTCTAGTTCACCATTCAAAAGGGTACAAAGATGAAGAGTCTTTCAAACAGCTATCCTACAGAACAAAATTTTTAATACTAAGTACGCGTCTTACCATTGCAGAGGCTGCCATTGATCTGGAGGATCTGTACCTAGAAAGTAAAAAACATTTTATTTAGGAATTATTTATGTAATGCAGAACTTGCTTGCTAGTAACATATGACAGTATTGTTAATTGATCATTAAAACTCGTTTTTATTGCAAACTTTATAGTAATGAAAAGTTTCGAGTTGGCCTTCTGCATTATATTTACTTTAGAGACTTTCATAACAGTTCAGTTTGCAGAATTTGGCACCTTTAAAAATTATATTAATAAAGGTGCTACGTACAGCTATCAATAACAGCATTCGTGTATGAGAAGGGAAGTATTGATTTGCACCATTATTCGCAAAATGTATTAACAAAGGGATTTTGAGAATATTTCCAGTTATCGTATCGTTAAATAAATTTATTATATATTCTCAGATGCTTCATCTGTTTAAGTGCATTGTTGCTCACATATCAATTGTGCACAAAAGGCAAAATAAAATTTGTGTTCGTTGGCGTCCAACTAAGACAAGAGTGTACTTTAAAAGCAGTAAGGAAGAACATCTTCCACTTGTAGAAGAGTAAACTCTATCAATAGTAATGAAGACACAATGTAGGACAAAGGAACGTAAGCAATCATTGTAGGTCAATGGCATAACACATTTAAAACATCATTCATACACTATAAGGTTTTCAACAATTTGTGATGCTTATAGAGATCAACATTCTTGTTTATATCATCTAGTCAGCGTTTGATGGGCAATAACATTTAGGTGTTGTGCAAATTCTTTTTGGATTTCAGAAACTATATTACGTAATGAATTGCCTCAGAATACTTAACTTGCTGCTTCATTATATTATATTAGTCTGTATCTTTGCATAATTTGGAATGGACCATAGAGATCTGTGTGATGTCTTCTTTGTCTGTATGAAGTCTTGTCCTCTTGCATGTTGAAAATAAATGTTTTCGTAATTTCAGTTGTGTCTGATGACATAAGGTTGTAATATGTATCATATCAACCATTCTGACTTGTGTTTACTTAATTTATACCAAAATATTAGTCTGTGTGCTAATATTGATAGCTGCATAAATAAGCTTTATGTTATACTTGGTACGAAATATAAAATATAAAACTGCTTCTAGTCGATGATTTTTTTTATATTCCTAACCCCGTTTTAATTAAATGTGCATGAATCAATAGAAAATAGAGTGAAAAAAGCTGTGCATTCAGAATATCGTTCCAAACATACATTTGTCAGCTGGTACAGAAACTAATTTTGTTTACAGGTATGTCAATGATTTGGTATACCACACGACATGAAAGAAGTTACCAAGATTGATTGATCAATAACTAGTATAATGCTTGTTTCTGCTTTGATGTCAGAATACATCACCACAAGAAGGATATTTGGTATTGAAACAGGTGTACAATGATAACTTACCCAACGAAACACCATTGTAGGTGTTTCATTATTTGGATTTAAGCCCATATCTTTGTTTATTGCAAGATGAGTATATTAATCTTAATTCTCCAAAGTAATCACCTATAGAAACATACGGTATTGCATCTGTTTGCAGTTTACACACGCAAACCACATTGTATCTGTATTCAAAGAATCCATGTCTCTTGACATTTAATTAAAAAAATAATAAATACTTGTATGTATTGATTACTTTCCTAGTTAATAGATATGCGAATGAGAACACCGCACGTGATATGACGTAACTGGTAGAAGCTGTTATGTACATTTTCACTATTTAGAGTAAAGCTTACAATTTGTGTATAAGCATTTAAGATAACGTAATGATTTCCGAGTGAAATAATCATATGTGCCCTATATTTGGATATATTCTAAGTGAAACTGAACAAGTGTTATGCAGCATTCCTATGCAAATAGTAAACCTATCATAAAATTGCTTATTGCATGAAAAGGAGTTGCTGACAAGATCTCAATCGTGATAATTTAAGTCATACGGTAATGCCATTTCAGTAACACAAAACACATACATGCATCAATCCAAAATGTTATTTTTTCTGGAAAACAACTATGTAAATGTTACGTTTGTTAACATCAAAATATCATTAGTGTCGGGTGACGATAATTGGCTGACGAACGGACGGACATATCTGAACAGTTAAGTTTTGCACAACATACCTGAAATTAATATGGAAAGCAAAACCTGTATAAAATGATAACGACATGTGTCAAGATTTTGTGGGGAAAACTGGAATTTAACAGAGTAGTTCATAGTTTCAACTTAGCATTTTAGTATTAGGTGACAGTCTGCACTCCAAAAGGATGTCGTATGACGTCATATGCGTGTCACATGTGTGGTGAGTGACTGTAATTCTTAAGAATTTTTAAAGTGTTTTATATGTGTCCCAAAAAACAAATGGCGATTATTATTTGATGGATTAATATTGGGGTATTATTCACATAAGATTTAATAATAACAGATGATGTGTCTTTGATGGAGGAAAAAAAAGACGCATTAAACAAATACAGTTAAAAATCAACATTTTTATTAGGCTGTATTAGCTTCAAATCATGAAGTAAGGTAATTGATAGTCCAATGTTATGAAGTCCTAGATTTTAGGATTGAAAGATCTAATTCAAAGGATTTTAAAAGTTTTTAGGTTGTATTACACTCACAAAATAATCGAATTTTTCTTCGGATGAACCACCCTAGCATATTTCATCGAAGAACTCAATTGACTGTCACAATGCGACACCTCGCAAATACTGTGTATTCGCATATATGTTCATCAGTGTTAATTACAATTTAAATTTAAGGTAAGAACAAAACGATGAATATAATAATTGCTCGTTCTGTGCAAACCAAAGGCAATACTTTAGGGGGTTAGTTCGAGTTTCAACACATTGCGTCTTACATGATGGCCAGAATATTTGCTTCAGAAAGAACACGAGATAACCCATCAAGAGCTACATACCCATAGGATGCTACTGGCAAGGTTTCTTGCATACCTATCTTAAAGTAACACGAGAGAAGATAAATAACATTTGATTTAATGCATATAACTTTATAATATGTTTGCACATGTTGTTGAAATCTTTAAGAGGATTACGATCAAGTCATTTATGTCACGAAATATTTCAGGACTGACGACCTTGATGATAAATGTTCTGCCTCAAGCCACCATTACCATCTATAACCCATTCGGCCCATAAATGCTTGGTTCGTTTTGTTGCTAGAGGTGCAAACATCCGCACAACGCAAAAATGACAATCTTTGGGGTTACAGTCTAATAGGTCTGTCCGTAATGACATGAAAGTATATATTAGGGAGTCTAGAACGTCTCCCCCGGACATTCCCTACCCCAGACTTCCACCCCCAACATATCCCGCCGGACATTTTCCCCTGGATATATACCTCCCCAATCAAATAGGACTTTCCCCCAGTTATTTTCCCTCCATGATCTTAAAAATAAATTCATTCAATACTACATTTTGCCAATAAAATATAAAATCTTATATTACTTATGTTATGCTAAAATAACTAGGTTATTTTTGAATAAATTTCAGTAGCAAAATTTAAGCAAACCTAACATTTTCACATATTAAACAATTGTATTTTTTAAAAGTTAATGTTGTAAGCAATTACTTTTAAGTATTCCATTATGTCACGTTTGTCGAAGTCGGTGACTATGATGTTTGCAATTCTCTTGGAAGAGTCTTTGTACTTCTTCTTACGTTGCTCAGGTAAATGTCCACCGAAGATCTCATTTAGGTTAACATTATTTAAGCTAAATTCACGTTTAAATGTCTGAAGGAAGCTCCATGTATTTGGATGATGACAGGATAATGCGGACTGCATCTTTCTATGTCATCCTTCCATAGCATTGTTTGTTCGTGGCAAACTGTTGGCAACACGTGAATGAACACGCCTAATACTTTTATCGAACAAGGCTACTGCACGGCGTTTACGTTTACCAATGTAGTTGTCGTCAAAATAATCCATGACAGTAAACAACTCCTCTGACAATGATTCCTGAAGTGTTTCGAACTATTAATTGATCTTTTCGTTTGGAAGGAATGCTAACGCATCAATCATCCGAATTGACAAGGTAAAATCTTTATCATTCTGGTATCGATCCTGCAGTCCAGAAGATTGAACTTTTCTGGATAAGTTTTGTGCAAGATGGAAGAAGCAGCCATGTATTTTAACTTTTGCAAACCACTCGTTGGCCGCATTAATTGCAGCCTTTTCGAAATTTATCGCAATTGTTGTTGGATGAACTTGATGATGCAGCACTTTGACTTCTTCAGATAAACGACAGAGAGTAACCTGTGTTTTGTTTGGGAGGAGTGCATACACGCAAGGAACAATTGATCCAGATGCAACAGCTTGTACTGTATAAAATTAAAAGAAAACCAGCTCACCTTAAATGTTCCATTCATACACCAATGCTGTGAATCTTTAATATCATTTAGTGTGCGTTCTGTTCCAAAAAATCAAGATTCTGTTTGGGTCGTCAGATCCGCTGTCATAAAGTAGAAAATATTCTCCATCAGTCAATCTCTTGTATTCTTCTGGAATTTCAAATGTGCGGTCGACTGGAAGAGGATGAACTGAATTCTTCTTCTGTTTAACTCTTCTGATGTTTTTTTTCCCGCAGATGTCGAATTGGCACCATCTGAACAGCAGCTTGTTGGCTTAGTTGCTGCAATTATTGACACATAATTTGTTGTGGTGTTTCTTCACTTTCCTCTGCGTTTCGTTTCATACTTGCCCAGACCTTCAAAACTTCAAAGTGAAACGAATCAGCAGTATGAGTATGCTCACACAAGTAAATAACTACTGACAGATCTTCATTTAATTGAACTTTTGCCCTACATTCATTTGTAATTGTTCCTGCACATCGACGACGCTCAGACATAACTTATAACATTGCTTACTAAGCTTTCTTGTTTCACATAAACAAAACCATTTTACACATCTTTAATTGTCATCGAATTCTCGCAAAAGTTTCCAATTCCATCGCGTGGATTTTTCAAAAAATGAATGTTTAAATTGTTTGGAGCTTATAGAGATACAGAACAACTAAGCATAAAACAGAATGAGTATATATCAATGCTCAACTATAAAATTAACAAATAAAGCGAGTATCTGGCATCGTCATGGGCTTCAGTAATTTTGCAAATTTGTACATAAAGTGATATATATCGAGTGGAGAAATTTAAAGAAACCACGAAAGGAAGCCACAAACTTGCATATAATATTCGCTGAAATTTACCAGGTACATAAACCTATCCTTTGTTCGTAATGACAAACTTATCTTTACCGTGCATTATTACATCATAATCCGCTTATGTTGACATCTGTCCTGAGTTTTGTACTGAAATAACTACAATTATTTGAGCTATGGCTAATCGTTCTGTTGTCTATTTTAAGTATACAAATTATGCATAATAAATATGTTAGTGTCAAGCCTCTTCATACTTCAAAGAAACATGCTATACGGTGAGTAAAAGCTATATCCATTGATTGACAAAATAAACAGTGTGAATTTGTGTTCACAGTTGAAATGTGAGGTCTAGCCACCCTTAAGATCCATGATCCATGATTGTGTGTGTGGGTATGTGTGTGTGTGTACTGCATTTCTCTGTAGACAAACTTTAGTGAGTATTTGAATAGAAAACTAATTCCAATGTACTGGATATAATCACTCGGACATTAAGCCATCCAAGAAGGAAAAGTGACTCTACTGTTACAACTGTATGGTCTTAAACTAGGCAAATGAAATGAATCAAAAACATCAAGTTCAGTAAAATGCAACTGATATATTACCTACCTATATAGAAATCTAAAACTTAAAAAGAACTTACAGTACTGTGAACTAAATCACAAATACAGTGCTCCAAAATGATCTATCTTAAGTTCAAAAGTAAAGAGTATTCCAAACCAATTCTAGTGGTGTTCTCAATGAAATCCACCCTTTATTGTTCTGATATACCAATAGTCTTGAATAGTGTTGATGTGATAACTTTCTTGATGTATCATAATGATATAATCCAAACTGTCCTTGAATGAATTTACATAGTCCTAAAATAATGCTTTAGTTTGAATTAATGAATGAGCACTTTTCAATGCCAAAAATCAATCTAAATGAATAAATCATACCAGATAAAAATGAAACACAACTTGGAATATTAATGCAGATGTTAAGATATGCAATGAGTGATTCTGAAATAACTAACAATTATATAACAAAACTAAGACACAATAACACAACAAGAATGATAGTAACTTTACAAACAAACTCACAAATAACATGCTTATAGAAAACATTCTTAATTTCTAAGAAAACTTGACCTTAAAAACAACACCTGTAAAAACTGCTTTTCTCCAAATAATAATTATGTTATCAAAAGTTTACTTGCAGTAGTATAGATTCTAATATCTATTTTACATACAATTAACTAAAGTTTTATTCAGCTGACAAAGATTGTTTATTTTCAAGCATGGAAGACCAGAAAGTTTCAAAGATGAAACATTATTGGAGATTATATGTACAGTATATAGTATGTTACTTTTTCTACATTACATTCACCAAACCATATACTAGTTTTTTTATTACTTGTATACATAAAAAAACAACAATACATTTTTGAATATAAATTGTATAAACCTTGAATTTTAGAACTCTACACCATAGAGTTTGTTGTTGTTGATTTTGTTCTGGGGCTTCACACCATTTTTCAGCACATGATAGTGACCGGTATTAATGGTGGAGGTGGAAATTATGAAATCCCCCGAAATAACCACCAAACCACGAAAAGCTACTGGCAAGCTTTCTAACAAATCCATATTTTCCGAATCCTATATTTGAACCAACACAAAGTTGAGATGGCAATGACCTGTAATGCAGAGTCTTTTGACCACTCAGCCACTAATAGAGTTTCTTTCCATTCGGTCAAATTCTATTACATAACATGCAATGCTTGGGGTACTGTATGTGAAGATTTTTCACGGATGCATGCACAAAAAGGTGACCAGTTTGGACTGCTGATTTAGTTATCAGCATACCCAGATAGTATCTATATAGAAAATTTGCAAATATCAAACATAAAAACTGCACCTCCTTGTGGAGTGTGTAACATTTGATCCATGCAAGTGTGTCATCATTGTCATTATGAGGGTTATGAAGTGATAATGTCCAGGACATAATAAATGACATCAGGCTACTATAATGTAAAAGAAAATGGGTCGTCATCTTTCTTCCTGACTACAAAATAATACTTTTATTTACTGAGATGGTGTAAAATGACATACAGGTAAAACCCGCATTAATGTGATTTGTTTATAACGTGTGTCTGCCTATATTGCAATGGCATCATGGCTTCCATTTATCAAATTAAGGTGACCTCCCTTTTAAATATCCAAAATAAATGCTCTTGGAAAATCTAATGTTTTATAACCATAACATATATGTAATCCCAACACTGTTTAATGTTGCCTAAACTTTATCATGCACCATTTCCACAATATTGGTATGTATACAATTCAAAACTGAAGTATATTTGATGTCTGATCAAAATAAGCAATGCATGATCAATAGCATTAGTTATAATGATGACACTGAAATTGCAATGTACATTTTCTATGGAAAAGTTTTTTTAATTTTTTTTTTTAATGTAATCTTGCTTATATCTCAATGTTATTCTTTAGATTCTAAGCATCACATAATAATGGCTTTTACCATACTTTTTCTTGTCGTAAAATTTAAGTTTCATTATCATGCTATCAGTGTTATCTAGCACTTCTAAATTTGGTGTCATTTGATTTAAATACTTTTGTTTATGGCCATGGTTTGGCATTCAAAGCAAAAGTGAGTCAGGTGACCCAGGCTAATACTGAAGAGATGCCAGTCAAAATACTGTTGGGTCATTCAACCAATGACTAGTGTGGCACCTCAGAAATACAACAGTAGCAACTGCAATATTGACAAGCGCCTTGTTTAACAATAATAACATGCAAATTGCACATTATAATTATAGTGTTTCATTAAACTGAAAAAACAAATAAGATGACTTAATTTTAATTGAAGCATTAAACATTACCGAGACATGTATACATTTCCTTGACAAATTTATTTCAACTAAACTAGTGCAAAATAATTCCATTAGGGTACCACAATGGTGGTTTACATAGTTCAATCTTGCCCAGTGTACTTCAGTATGTATCCATCTTTTTATCCCATGATCACTCCATAAAGTATTTCTGAGGTGGAATTGTAGAAAATCTATAAAGTATTTTGAATGTCTACATAAACTGATCAGTTTTGGTGACACTGTTCACTTTTCTATGGTCTGTGTATATTTAGAAAGTATTAAATATTAACTGATTCTGGAAGAAGTATAAATGGCAAACTCCTATTATTTGTTAACTGGTTTTATATAACCATTTTCCTGGAAGTACTAAATTTCATTTTTCAAACATTCCAGCTTCAGGATTTATCCCTCAGCTGTGTATCATAATGTCACCAGCAAAAATTATATTAATTTTGAAACTTTTTCTCTGATAACAATACAAAATAGGGTACTGGAAAACTGTACCTAAAGTACAAAACTCTCAATACAATAACTTGTCGTTCTTAAATTTTGCATTCACCATCAAATAGTCATGGATAAAATTGTGCTTAATTAAATATATAAATTCCTTTACTTATCTTAATTTCAATTCAAATCAGTAAAGTTTCCACGGATTTGGAAAAATAAAAATAATGACCATATTCCATTCACTTTCTTCAATTCATATGTAAGCAATAAAACATGCTATATTCATAATTGTCTTACATGCCCATGTTCATGTAAATTTTAAATAGTTTCAGTGTTATCGATTGGAAATAACTACGTCAAACCAAGACAACAATAATGGTTGCGTCCCTTGATAAAGTAGTACTATCAAGTGGACACCATGACTGAGATGACTCATGTGAGATAAATGAATTGAGATAGAAAAATCAAGGTCAGCTAAATAAGTAGAGTTCTCTGTTACATGGGTGAGAAAATAAAAATCTATTATTTGTTGGAAATGATTAAGTTGCAATACTTGTCAAATCTTCCCATAGAAAATGTGACTCTTTATTGCAGTTTAGCATACAGTGTTAATAAAGTTTAAAAGTACAACAGCTATGAGGTTCATTAGTGAATAATGCATACAAGTATTTGCAAATTGTATTTTCCAATTAAGAACGGGACACAACTCAGTTTAGGATGAAAGGAAGTCAAAGAACTTCATCTCCACAGGCTAGGCACTTTGCTTGAAAGTGCACTATCAGGAATGAATCTGATCCCTAATTCTGTGCTCTTCAAGCGTCTGCTTAGTATTTGCAATTTTGTGTCTGATGATAACTGTATGTAGTCTTTGTCATTTTCATAGCCTTTTTCAGAACTGCCCCACTGGGAATTTGCGTTAAAATAAACTTTCTCAACTCTCTTTGATAACACTCCAGCTTTGACTGCATTTTTCATTTCACATTTATCAGCAACTTTGAGATGGAAAAAGAAATTGGAGTATATTTCATCTTTAGAATTCCATTTTAGACTGAGTCTTTCTACAATATATTCCTCACATCTGTAAAGAATTCCTTCATGTTTGAATCTGTGAGCAATATTTGCCACCTGTTCTAAATTTTTGTCTGAAAATGAAAAAAAGCAAACAAATACATACAAATGTTTGTTTTTTTCAGTATTGGCCATTGCTATTGACTATCTTAATCAAAGCACAAACAATGAAGTACTTGCTTAAAAGATCAAGGTACAAAAAATCTTACAACCTATGCTATAGTAAAATTGTCTCTTTGTATAATCTAGGTTGACATGTACAATTTCTAATAGAAAAAGGGGTGTAGAAGAGTAGTTGTGGTCATGAAGCAATTTGAAAACAAAGTCAACGAACAATATCAAATAATGTTTGGATCATGTTAGGACGAATATGTTCTGAGATTCTTGCTACCTTTAATTCTTCACCATAAACAAGACATATCAATGATACACATGTACACAAAGTACCACATGAGAATTTTAGAGGCTGTATATGACATGGCCACCCAATCATATCTCATTAATCCTGTATGAAAACATGAGAATATCGTCAAAAAAAGCAAAATAATAAAACAGAAAAAGGACAATAGAGAAAATGCATGGATACAATACAGAGAACACACTGGAAAGATTATGAACTTGCCATTTGTCTTCTTGTATATGGAAATAATACATCCCTGTCATGCTAACCATTTGGCAATGAAACTGAACTAATATTCCTGTTTAATTATGCTTTGATAGACTTTCAATGACAAATTAAGCTAACAACAAAGTCAAAGCATTTCTTTGATCTTACTTTAATCCAAAAAATTCCCTTTCTTCAGAGAAAAATGAATAAACTTGGAGCATCATAACATGGCCATATGCCAATGTGTTATGAATGACAGCTTCGAAACTGGAGACAAAATTTGAGCTGCCATTGCAACACCCATGACACCATCTTGAAAAAATCAGTTTTTACTACAAACTTACATTCGAACTAAAAGCTTTAAATTACACTAAAACCTATCAAACAAGAAATAAGTTATATATGGGAATACCTTATCATATTAAAAACCTGGCCTAATCTTAAACCTCACAACCCAATTGTATCCCATGGTATTACATAAACATGATGTGCTCATACAAATATGGAAAAGTATTTTGTTGTTGTCTGCCACGTTAACTTGATATTAAGGAAAGGGTCTTAAGCAGCCAATGCTGCCCTGCAGTTACTCAATTCTGAATGGAAGATTTCATAAAGTGACTTTAAAGTCACTTTATTGTATGTTGATGATACAAAATATGTGGAACAAAAAACTCCACATATAAATTTCAAACCCACTATTGGACAGTTACATTTGTCATTTAGAATAAATCACAGAAAGGGGATGTTGTTTTGTAGACTCTCGGACAAATATACTTGATTCGTGTACACCGACTGAAAGGTTACCATCAACCACACAACATGCATAACTCATTCTTGTAGCACATGTTGACTTTGATTGTAATGTTCTATTTCACAATTCATTCCACAAATCTCAGTTTCTTTGGGATTATGGTTTCTTTATCAAAACTAAATTCAGTTAATAATTGCTTTCAGCATATTTTGCTCATCTACAGTCTTGTGATTGGCACAAAAAAAATTACATAAAGCTACCATCAGATTACTACACATTACATGATAATCCTTGAAAAGGAAGGTACATTTCCACATGATACAGAAATACAGCTGACTTTTTGATGATATATCTTGTTTAATATGTGAATTTTAACACCTCTGACATACAAAATAAATCCTCATATCTTTCCACTATTCTTTGAAATACAGTATGTGATAACATGCAAATGGTGTGTAAGGATTTTTAATATGGTTGAGTAAAAAAGCTGAAAAAGAGTAAAAGAAGCTGAGTAAAACTTTAACAGAAATGTCAAAGCAGACATGAATTTAATTAAGCTTTTGATCAAAATGATCATAAATTGGCACTGACAGTTGATTAACTACCATTTTAATCTTGTTGCCTCTAAGAGCATTGGAGATCAAATGCATAACATGGGCTGCAAAATGAGCAGCTGACTTGGCTTACATAATTATTTACATGTATAAGATACATAGGTACATATCTATAAATATAAATAGTAGAGGGGTTATGAGAAGTAAGCTAATTTGCTATAGAGCTAGTGAACTTTACAAACAAATCAGATACACACTGATTATTTGAGCTGCCTTGTCACAGAAAAATGTTCAAAATAGCTCTTTTCTATCTAAATGACTGTAAAAAAGAGGGTTAGTGGTAGTATCAGTTCAGTAGAAAAGTCACCAGTTGTATACAGAATTACCCATAATTATACCTCAATTAGAATCTAACAAGAATCCTTTATTTTTTGTATTTGTATATTAAATGTAATGTTATAATCATTTTTCTGCAAAAGATCATTGTCAGATGAAAATTTGCCAAAAGAACGTTCAAGTGAGACCTTATGTGCATTTTGTCATCTCAGAGATCCCTGCTTTTGTGAATTTATATTGGTACTACCATTCTTGGTAAACTAAATATTTAAAAGGCTATAGTCTACACTTATTTCTCAGTATAAGAACTTCGGTTTCCCTACATGATTTTAATTATTATTATTATTATTATTATTATTATTATTTCTTAAGTGTTTTTGAGTGTAATTAAAGCCGAAACATGCCACAGTGCACAAATCAAAACTAGAATGCTCCTTTGATTCATTAAACATTAATACAATCCATAATATTTGTTTTGCTTTACTCATAGACCAGTGTAAATATTGTGTAGTCCTACAAAGGCCATTGGGTATCATGATATTACTGTTTTTGAATACATTCTATAAATAATTTTATTCAAACATGTCATGATTATAATTACTAAAAAGATATATATTCAATTTAATTATGTGAGAGATAAATATTTGGATAATTAGTTTTTACTGTTAAAAGAAACATTGTGTAAGCATGTTAAAAATTTTTTGAGAAGTAATTTTGTTCTTGGCAGTGAATTATAATTTTAATGAACACAACTATTTCAATGAAATACCCATACAGAAGTATAAAGATTCCTTCAAACTGTAACTATGACAAATTTGTTTAATAAAGGTATACCCAAAGTTTTAGAAAATATATGGATAATTATGGTTTACTATTAAAAAGACTACTGTCGTGACATTTTATTTTTGATGTGCAAGTATATTTTGTTTCTGGGCAGTGAAATTTATGTTTACTTATGAAATAGGATATAAAAGTGAAATACCTTGCATATAAACAGATTGAATATTCATATATATGTGTGTTGGTGTGTGCATATGTGTGTCTGTGCATTTTTATGTGTGCATGTGTTTGTGTGTATACATGTGCAAGACATGTGATAATCTGGTTAGAACTATAAAAATATTGATACTGTTATGTGGGCTATAATCTCTAATTCTTCTGATTTGTACAAAGTATAATATCAAAACATCCCCAACTACATTAGCTAAAAAACAATGAATGGCATCCCTACAACATATTTCTTGCCTGCAAAGTACACATTAACTTGCTTGGTAATTGTTACATAAAAAAATTCAGAGAATCAGTTTTCTCTCTTATTTTTTCCAGTTTGAAATGATTTATATCCATCTTTACATATTTCAGAAAAAACATTATGACACATTAATGAAAGAAACATTAGCAAATCACTCTCCACTCACCTTGGATTTATGTGTCATCAAAAAATAACACCCATTCACCACCATTCATCCACCTCCAAGAGGATAGACCATATTTCTAAATTGTCATTCATCTTTATTATAGCATGCAGTTTAATTACCTGTAGTAACCTGTAAACGTTTAGGATGTAGGCATTCAAGGAACATAATCATGTCATCGTAAGGTACATCATCCAATACCAATCGTGACTTGTCTTCACTATCCTTAATCATGTTGGCAAATACAACAGATCCAGCCATTAGTGGATATTTGGAGAAATGCAGCTCTTTTCCTTCTACTATGAGAGTGATGTCTGTTAATTCAGATTTCTGGAATAATTCTGGTGGTTCTTCACATTCTTCCTCAATATCCTGTGACATAGAATACTCTGATTTAATAGCTACATTAAATGAAGCAAACATTAAAGTAATCTTTCACAAGAAAGACAGTGATACTTTATAAAAGTAGAAATGGATGATGCATGTGAAATTTACCTAAGTTAGGTGATAAAAGTGAGATTAGACACAAGTTCATTTTCTGGTGACCTTTCAAATTCTTCAGGGGTAGATCTGGACTGACACATTACAGGACAAAGTGCCTGATGGATTCAGTGTCTACTTGTTGATGATCCTTCCCCGTCCCAATGATATTCTTGATTTTTTTCCTATGCTTGGTGCACATAAAGTTTTAATTCTTTGTTCAGGAGTTATTGTTGTGACAATATGCCCTGAATGACATTTATCAATTTAAAAAATATGAAGTCTGTGTTTTTATGGGTAGATCAAAATGTCAACAAAAGATTTCCTTCTGTCAGTGCCCATTAGATGTTAAATTTAATCAACCTGCTGCATGTACCATTCATAATATCAAATAATGAGTTTCTATTCAGTCATGCTCACAAATGCATGTTTTTATGAATTTTATTTTAGAATACTACAGTAGGCCTCTCACTGCTAAATAATTTAATATGTGGCCTAGAAAAACAGTCATTAAAATGAATATTTAATTTTCTATGGATGTTAACATAAACAACAAAGGATACATGAACATACATTCAAAAAAATACTGTTTGATAGTTGCAATCATAACAAATGCCCTTGCTAGAAATATCTGCATAATCATAACAAAAACCATGTTTGTGTTGTACACTACACTTGTCAAGTATTGTTTCAAAGTACAATTCATATAGACTTTGTCATTCTGTTGCAAACCTTTAATAACATACAAACAAATCTTATTTTATAGGTTTTTTTTCTTTTATTTTTTACCGCTCATAACTACTTGACTTTGCCTGTGTGTTAGCTTTGCATTTCAATATACTAAAATGCCTTATCTTACATGACATAATCATTTGACTCTTTGTATACAATGCAATAAATGAAAATACATTTAAACTAAAATGACAATTTATAATATTTATAAATATCTGAGATTTCTTAAAACAATTGAGAGAGAGAATTTTATGTAACATGAACCAGTTTCTAGAATGCTAGCAGAAATTCAATGATTTTGAGTGAAACAAGAATCTATTGAAAAGAACTGCTGTTCTACAGAACAAGAAAAATTTCCATGATTGCAAGATAAAACCATTTTATTTTATTTTGACTGCTGATAGTCTTCAGTGAAAACAAGATTTTAAAGACAGCAATCACAGTAGACATATAGGTTGTCAGACTGGCAATATTTACAATTGGAACACACCTATAAGGATACATCCAATATATGACTGGAACAATATTAGAGGGGAATGAACACCACTTCACCTGAAATTTTGGTGCCTATAAGGGATATTATCGCACAGGTGCCTTTGTACTCTTTTTGGAAAAATTGGGCACTGCCTCCATATATTTGTCCAAGGTAAAATCATCAAATATTCACTTCTCATTTTTTTCTTTGCAGCTTTTGTCTCCGTTAATTCTGTTATTATTAACTACATCTCCGTTTTGTTGTTGGCATCTGTTTTGGAGTCTTATCTCCACCGTCATGAGTGGCTGAAGAGTATGAAAATTTCGTGACAATCTTTGTTGCACTTGCTCTCTTTAGAAACACACCTTCCTCCTGTTTTTAACTCCATTTTACTCACTATACTTATTGTTTATCTTTGGCATTTTTATGTATTTTATTCCCCATATTTCACTCCCAAATCTAATATTTACCACTTAAAAGCTGTCATCTACTATATTTGGTGACAGACTGGCTAATTGCATCAATGCATCATGTATCTGCAGATAGTACAAAATCTTGAAAGCTTGTAACTTATAAAAAGATTGGATCATACCCACCTTTTTATGTTAAGTTCTGCATCTACCAAATCAATACAGTCCATTTTTTTAGGTGAATTTTACTTTCTAAGTTGAAGAGGTACATACTATTGGATACATTGACCTTTGACCTAGTTATTACATAAGGTGATATAATATGATTTATCCAATATCACCCATGTGATTTTCAATAAGTGCTAAAGTGAACAGAACAAAATTCTTATATTAAAGAGTCATTTTTTCCAAAATGTAGTTTGTTAGTAAAACACAAATATGAAAATAGAAGCTCAAATTGTTCAAAGACCATTATATACACATTCAAAAAAAGACAGAGCTTGATACATCATAAAATTGTTTTTGACAAGCAAGACTAGGTAAACTTGTTACTTGTATAGTCCACAAGCTATATCACAGATTATTGAAAATATTAAGGTTTGCTTTAGGTACTAAGGTACCAATTATACAAACTCATGTAGTCAGAGATTAATGTGAAAGGAACATTGCATTCAGAAATAAACCACAAAACTAGGTGTGATTGGTGCATTATGTAAGGGTTGTAGTTTCTGTTAGACTTAAACATAAAGTTGAGCCTCTGGGCAAAATGTGAGATTATGTTATTAATTCATAACCATATCACATTTTGTATTTTGTATGATGATTTTTAAAATGTGGTACATATAACTGAAAATGTGCCTGGTATAATTAGATTTCTCTTATGCATGTTCTACTTCCAGAAGATTTATCTCTTTTAAATGCAATTGAGTTCCTGGTTCTGTCCTTGTCAAATTGACAAATTGACAATCTAATATGCTTCTCTATGACAGTGGGTGACATGCATGCTGAGGTAAGATAGAAAGGATATTTATTTCTCAAAACATTTAAAATTGAAGTTTATGGAAAAACAATTGGTACCATGATACCATAGGAAGCAAAGATAGTAAAAAAATAAAAGAACTTTATAACTAGTGTTTGATTTTTAAAACTATTTTTAGTACGAAATGCTTATTATTTAAGCACTGATATTGTATGCAAATATATCACATTCATTTACCTTTCTTTAATCTAGGAATATTATAGCAAATTATTATTATTATTGATACTAGTATTGTTAGTATATGTTTTGATGTTTGCCACTTAAACAAATATGATATAAATCTGGTAATAATATCAATAAAACAAAATAGACTTACAGTGTTCCCTCACTTATCGCAGGTGTTCCGTTCCAGGTCCACCTGCGGTAAGTGAATTTCCACGAAGTAGGGAAACTATATTATTTTAATAGTTATACATTATTTTTAGACTTTATAAACCAAACCCACACTCTTACTGTATAATCTCACGTTGGCAAGTAGCACCTCATGCAGGTGCAAGTACTATACTTCGTTTTTGGTGTCTATTCATTTACCGAATAAATATGTTATTTACTGTAAATGGTAACTTTTTATGATTTATAATATTATTTTGCTGTCAGAATTAATATTTTAATATATTTTTTATACATTTTAAAACCTGCGAAACAGCGAATCTGCAGTAAACAAGCTGCGAAGTTGAGAGGGAACACTGTACTGGATATTGAAGATAGTTTTCAGTTATATTTTATTTGAATAAGACTGATGTGTTTATGTATTAAGTTTATGTTGACTGATTTTGCCTGCGTTTTTAAGGATGGATTGAAATATCTGTGGAAATAAATTACACAAACTGACACGCATAGTTTCCTTTCAAAGTTATATGATTATGTATGTATCTCGAATTTCAAACAAGTCTGTATTTTCTGCCTTTCTGTGTCTTGAAATTTTGCCATGACGGCCAGACCAAACTTCAGTTCTTTCCCAAGCATTAGTCAGCATTCCTGTGATATAATCATCGCTTCATGATTTGTAGCAGTCATGGTATAACGGTATCAATTGCGCAAGTCCAGGTGATTGAAGCTTCATGTGTAGGGAACATTGCATTCAGAAATAAACAACAACACTAGCTGTGATTGGTGCATAATGTAAGAGTTGCACATTCTATTAGGCTTAAAAAAATGGATGAGCCTCTTGACAGCATGTGAGATTATGTCAATTCCTTTCTAGATCATATTTTGTATTTTTCATGATTTTTTAAACATTGCATTCAGAAATAAACAACAACACTAGCTGTGACTGGTGCATAATGTAAGAGTTGCACATTCAATTAGGCTTAAAAAAAAAACGGATGAGCCTCTTGACAGCATGTGAGATTATGTCAATTCTTATCTAGATCATATTTTGTATTTTTCATGATTTTTTGAACATTGCATTCAGAAATAAACAACACTAGCTGTGATTGGTGCATAATGTAAGAGTTGCACATTCTATTAGGCTTAAAAAAATGGATGAGCCTCTTGACAGCATGTGAGATTATGTCAATTCCTTTCTAGATCATATTTTGTATTTGTCATGATTTTTTGAACATTGCATTCAGAAATAAACAACAACACTAGCTGTGACTGGTGCATAATGTAAGAGTTGCACATTCTATTAGGCTTAAAAAAAGGTTGAGCATCTTGACTACATGTGAGATTATGTTAATTCCTATCTAGATCATATTTTGTATTTTTTTGAATTTTTGAAAATTTAGTACACATGACTGAAAATGTGTCTGTTGGGACTAGATAACTCATAATCCTGTCTAGTTCCAGCAGAGTTATCTCTCTTAAATGCAATGAAGTTCCTGGTTCTGTCATTGTCAAATTGACAGTCTAACACTTTTTTTCTTGGAAAGTGTGTGCTGTGCATGCACAATTAGGTTAGGTATTTATTTCTACAAACATCAACATTAAAGTCTTTGGAAAAACAGTTGTTACCGTGATACCTTATTGTCTTGCCTTGGAATGATGCTGCATTCCACGCATGCGTCAGAAATTTAAAATTAAGGTCAATAATAGATGTAGATATAGGTGTTCTGTTTTGACAGTGATTATTGCTAAACTGTGAGTGTTCCGAAGGATTTGACCCCATAGGTCAATGGAAAAGGGATTTTCGTTTTCATCTGCATCCGGTCAGCCGAAAAAAATTTATTAATTACTAAAGAGCGTCCAATACGTCAGAACTAAAACAATTATAACACTGCATAAAACTATTTATAGTTTGGCTTAGCTGTCAGAAAAAAGCGGAGACCTACTTGTTGGTCTTTTAGCATTAAATTTCAGAACAACACTTAATATTAATATTTTAGTTAAGAACATTAAAGGCTCTTAATGAATTGGGATACTCTATTTATATTGTTTTAATACAGTCGATTTATATTACAGTTTAGCCTTATTTTACTCATGATTAGTTGCTACGGTAAACATAACTGTGTTGTTAAAAACACGGCACACTATTCTATCGCTAGCACAGGTGTTAATTACACAGAAAATTAGAAGTCTAACCATTAGGGCCTACAGACGAGAATATCCATACCTCTTCTGAACTATCTTGATTCAATTGTGGATCTTCTTCAGGTTCCATTTCATCAAAAAGACCTAATTTTCGGTTAACTCTGCCACCCTGAAGTAAAGCGATAAAATCCCAACTTTCACTCGGGCTATGGGAGAGAATCTGCCAGTCATTAAATATTCATTTATGCAAATATGCAAATGACTTTGGTTGAAACGATAGTTTTAATTGGACATTGTGATTTAAAGAAAATTAACATTGAAGCTTTTGTTACTAGAAATGTATTGTCTGACCGGTAGGTTATATACTCATTACTTTAACCGTTTAGGCGTTACTAATAATTTGTTGTACGATTCATTTTAGCGCTGCTAATTACATGCATTTTTTTTTTTAAAGCTTGATTTTAAATAATTGACAACCAGTGGTGGCGCTATCAAATTTCGGGGATTGTTTGAATTTGAACGTATTAATTTGTTTTCGCTATTACTATTATTATTATTATTATTATTATTATTATTATTATTATTATTATTATTATTATTATTATTATTATTATTATTATTATTATTATTATTATTATTATTATTATTATTATTTGAACCGATACTATGTATTCTTTGTACATTTATATATTTTAAAGATATTTTTTGGAATTGAAATTAAAACTATGCAGTATACACGCCATCCCCATTTGTTATCGTTATAAGTTTTCGTGGTTTAGTAGTACGATTGTATTATTTTACCTGCAGTAGTCGTAGTAGTAGTGTGTATACTGTAACCGTTATTTAGAAACTGTGTGAAACACAGCTCATAACCCTAGTGGATGATCTCGTCTAATCTTTAGACAGAGGGAATTTGTGTGACCTTGCTATCATTGAGTTCAGTGTTCGATTGTGTCCCCCATGAAAGACTCCTCGGTAAATTGAACCTTTATGGCAACAAGGGTAATACGCAGACATTGATCAGAGACATCCTGACAAAGAGATGGCAGAGAGTTATAATAGATGAAGCAACAACAGCATCAGACCCATCGCTAGTTCTTAGTGGGATAAATTAAGGGAGTATTTTGGGTCGCAACCTCGTCTTGGTGTTCATTAGTGATCTACCTGCGGTTTTCAAATCTGAACCATGACTTTTTGAGATGACTGTATAGTGTGCTGGGAAATAAATTATTCCAATAACTTTGAGATCCTCAAAGAAGACCTGAACCAACGGGTCCACTTAGAAAGAACTTGGGATATGTTGTTCTACACAGAAACATGTAGTGTCCTATGATTTTTACAGAAGAAATCACTAATCTTCTCCGAATATACGCTTAAGGAGCACAAGTTAGCCAGTGATCAGGCAACAAAATATCTCGGGGTTGAATTGTTTCGAGACCACTTTTGAAAAGGCACAGAGACAAGATGGTGAAGAAAGAGAACACAAACTTTAACTTCTTATGCCACAACCTCCAAATAAACAATGAAGTAAAAGGTGCAGCATATTTGACCCTGGTTTGACCAATTCTTGAGTATTGTGTGGAATCTACGTGATAAAGATCTAAGATAGATATGATTTAGAGGAGAGCTGTTAGATTCACCACAAATAAATCTTGAAACACTAGCAGTATCAGTGCATTGTTGAACCATCTCCAGTGGGAATCACTCGAATCCAGGTGAACCAAGGTCAAGCTGACCATTTTGTAGAAGATTGAAAAACACCTAGTGGACATACCAGCGGACCAATACCTGACTCAGGCATATAGTCAAACTATAGGGCAAACCACATGAAAGTTATAATTAAAGTCAGCATGGACAAATTGTTCCATGTTCAGCTTCTTTTCTTGTGCGATAGCGACTTGAAATAAATTATCATCAATGATTGCAGAAGCTTCTGACTTGGTATCTCACAAGCACGAGCTTTCCAAAATCACATTATAATGAACTAGTCAGCTACAAGAAAGACCTATTGATTCTGTGGCAGATGATGTTCTGTATCTCATCGCCACTGTGGTATCCGGATTGGTCTAATATGAAGGGTAAAAAATGTACACCAATACTCATTTACCTATTTGTGCTCTTATTATCATTACTCTTCTGTCATATAAGTTTCGTTTTTACTTTATCTTTGACCATGCACCAACGTATTTATAGACAGATAGAGATGAATTAATGTAAGTTTTAATGGGGGTGCTAGGAATTACAATTATTTCTGATTAGTCCACTTTAAGTTTTTACCATTATTGGTTGTAGAAGACTGGAACAAAATAGTCATATAATAAACTGATATGGTAGCTTCCTACGATATTGGTTCAATGGTATCCCATCACTTGATGTTTTATTTTATTTGTAGTGCCACCTATTGTGTACTTATCTTATTTAGACTACATTACAGTAAGTAACAAGTACAGTGTCAGTAGTTTTTTTTCAGGAAAATATGGGTATTGCTGACGAGCACACTCTTTTATAAACAAACTCATGAATGTCACTATTTCCGAATATTGTCCTTTCACATATATAATCATTATCTTCTTTAAATAGCTATCACAGTAACGAATTTGTTATCAGATAATGTCCATTGATGTTAAACAAGAGTTAAATAACAAGAGTTCCGTGTTTGTCAATGAATAATATATTGAATCTATGATAGCTAATAAGAGTCAAAATGTAAAGGATGTCAATTTTGCTTTGTGGTGGATTAACATATGTTGACTTGATAGCTATGTTATACGCAAATTATTACTTACGTTGACCTGTACTTTCAAGCTTATGTTGGCCGTCCATTCTCAGCAGGCAAAAATCTCACTGCAATCCCCCTTGTCATGGATGGTTACATATCCATTTTTCATGAGAGCCATAGATGTATCATTCATTTGTCAAGTAGATTTCACTTTATGCAATACATTCATTAAGTTACCAACAATAGGACAAGTACATGCCATCATCAGAATATTTTTGTCTTACTGCAATATCAGAGTAACTCACTTTCATAACATGGAATGGACAAGGCATCATATTATTGATTGTTTGTTTGATTGACTGTTTACCACATTCATCTGATTTAAAGTGCAAATTAACTTCATTTTAATACAGAGCAGAGAACAACAAACAAACATAGTATCTTGAACGTTTTGTTATTTACTTATTTGATGATTACAGACTTGATGACCTGCAATATCACATGCATCATATATAATAGAGATCGAGCATCAAAAACACTAGAAAACAAAAAGTTTACTTTTTAATCATTTAAATCAAAAACTGATTTGTCTGATTCTCATCAATTCTGCAACATAAATACACACATTACAAGATCAGTTTTGGTCTGCTTAAATGATATAAATACAGATATATCACTCAAATGTGTATTACCATAGTAGTTGTGGAGACTTTGCGGGGTCCATTTGCTCATCCAAATCTGACCTTATTCCATATGTACCAACATCCAACCAAATCTGCTAAACAAATATTACAACCTTGATGGTAATCATATTGATATTTTAAAAACAGTTGATCTTCAATATCAGAATTTATATATATATATATATATATATATATATATATATATATATATATATATATATATATATATATATATATATATATATATATATATATATATATATATATATATATAATGTGACAATAATCATTGTTGCTAGAGTTTCACAAACAACACTTCCATATAAATGTACATTTCCCTATGTATTATGTAATAATTTCTTTAAATCCTGTGATAGTGACATGGTTAATATATTATTTTTTAAATTTATTTCTGCAATGCTAATATGTTATCAGTAAAGTATGTATGCATGGAGTGTAGATGAAGGGTTTTTAAAAAGGTTGAAAAAGCATTAGCCTGTGTATACAGCAGGGCGACTCTTAATAATTATGTTCTGCAGTGGCAGAGGTTAATATTTTTTGATAACTGTTATGTTTATGAACATTAGTCAAGTTAGATATATAACCAGCGGATGATTTTTATGCAAATTGACTGGTATGCCTTGTCAAGCCGAGCCAATATCTACTGAAAATTATGAAATGTGATACATTGTAGATTGTAAATTCCCAATGCCGCCCTTTGTGGAAGACATATTCTCTTCTTTATTGTCTGACAGATCCTGACACCTAGTGCACATTTGTGAAACCATACCATGCCAGATTGGGACAGTGTATAGCATTTGGATGAACCATGATGCACATGGATTACACTTTGGGGAGGATTTGTCCTTTACTATTATAATAGTGAGATTCGATGTGCATATGTCCTGTGTTGGGATTGTTTTTTACCAAATCTAGGCCACTATGAAATATCACATGATCGCACACAGCTTACAAAAATTGTAACCATGAAAAGAACTGTTGAGGTTCATGATTTGGATGATATCAAATCTAACAAACAATAAAAATTGAATTCAGATGATGATAAGGCTGATAACGATTCAGTTATCAAGAGTAGATTTCAGCTGATTTTGGTAATGATATGGACATTTACAAATGGGCTTTGTCACCTTATAATCGAAATGATGTTCACATGACATCATTCTTCTGATAAAAGTTTGTAGATGAATCAGAATAAGGACGACAACCTGAAAACATGATGCCACAGAGGTATATTTTCCATCGAATGTATTTGCTTGGATGAGATGATCGGTACCTCTACTCTGACTGAACTTAGAGTGATATAACTATGCGAAAAGAGAAGCCATATGTTGATGTGTAAATGCAGCAATACTTGAAATACTTCCGTCATGCACAATCGGCTATCGAAGTATTCGCATCTGTTAAAAAGAGCACGATACTTAGAAAATTTGGACTATTTTCATAGTGACATTTTGTTACATTATTATCATGGATGTGGTTTGCAGTCATATAATGTAATCACCGACTCACTGCAATTTCACATCTGTCTCCAACGGTTCCAGTTTTGAATCTGGCCAATGCAGTTATTTGAGTAGCTTTGCAGTCGCTTATCATGGGTCATTTCTTATGTCCAGGGTTTTCATGGGTTTTTCCTCCACCATATATACTGACCGATAATGATTGTAATTGGTTAATTTATAATCAATAATCAGTTCCACACATATTACTGTTAATAGATTATAATCGGTTACTACAGGAAAATTTGTCATATGTTTATTCAAGAGCTTAAAATGTTAATAAATGTACAGGAGTAATATCATATATATATATATATATATATATATATATATATATATATATATATATATATATATATATATATATATACATATATATATACATATATATATATATATATGTATGTATGTAGGTAGGTAGGTAGGTAGGTAGGTAGGTAGGTAGGTAGATAGATAGATAGATAGATAGATAGATAGATAGATAGATAGATAGATAGATAGATAGATAGATAGATAGATAGATAGATAGATAGATAGATTCATACTTAAACCGCATACAAATATTGTACTTTTTATTGCATTGTGTGTAAATTTTGTTAAAAAGGCAACTTTTTTTGGCTTATCAGTTTTATGCAACTGAAAGACTTAAAATCCCCAAAACACTTTTTTGCATATTTGATTTGCCTTTTGTTTACAGTATAGACTGACGTGATATTCTTGCTTTTAACTAGTTGCTAGTACTAGTTTAGATTTAAATAAAACAAAAACACCGATTAAAAATATTTCAAAATTTATTATCTAAACAATTAATCAGCAAAAGTATGTAATTATGCAAAGATACAACATCTAAAGCTATAGTTCTTAAAATTTGACTAACATGTTATCTATTCTAAACAAAACCAAACTTCTCAATAGTACAAATCATGGCTTTTTTCAGAATTCTGATTATTGCACTAAAATTAATCAATAATACACATGTTCTATTTAGTCTGCAGCAAAACACAAAAACGTGTTTACATTTAATAACTTTAGATTTTAACAACAAAGGCACAGAATGATTTTAAAAATCTAAGACTAGAATACTTAAGATTAGAATAGAATTGTATTCATGTTACAAGTGAAACAGTAGTAACAATAAAATGGAAATCATATATATCTGAGTAATATTGAACACCAAAGTCATTTTTCAGAATTATGCTTATTCTCTTCTTTGTTACACCCACACTACTAATAATCAATGTTTTTGTTTAAGAATATTATCAAGCCCATATTGTCACAGCTTAAACGAGCCCATTTCTTGCTGATGAGATGCCCAGCCAGACTTAATACTCTCAATGGATACATATAATGCAAGAATACTTAGGTATGTGTGAATTTCACAATGAAAGCAATAAATGGGGACGGAGCTGAACCAATATAAGCATCAACGCCAAACATTCGTTCTCGACAAAGGAATACTTCTTTAGTTCTTATTTATTTCTTTAAGAAAAATAGAACACTGGACGATCTACCAATGTGTTTGGTCTTGAATCAATACTCCAACATCTTCAACGTCTCTTGCATCAACAGCCATTTGAAATGATTAACTGCAATTTTTGAGCAAACTATACCCACCATCTCTATCACATGACCTTTAAAATATCGAACTGCTTCTAATAATGTTCAGACCAAGGTAAAGTTTTTAATTGCTAAATACATTTATTGGTTTCACCAATTATAAAACATTGTAGCAAAACATTCGGGTGTGATTCACAATTATTGTGACCACATTTAATTATCTTCATTAAACCTTAGAAAGTACAAAGAAAACCTATCATCTCAACCCATGTTAGATTATATTGATAAAGTCCATACTTAGTTACGAATGCAGAAATTTCTTCTGCACTTTCAATGGGTTGAATTTGAAAACAAATCTTTTCAAAACGTTAAACACGGTCACATAGTTTGCATTTCCAGTTTGGCAGTGAAGGTTTATATATTTGGCAATTGTAAATAATCTGATTTTGTCGCACAATTTACATTTCTATAGCTATTGTAAGTAAAGAAAGTATTATCTGGTATCAACATTGAATTGGTTCTTTGTAATTTCTCTCCAACGAATACGGAATTCCTATAATCATTCATAATATTCAAATACATTTGATATATTCATGCCGGTGTAGATGTTGGAAGTCTATATATATATATATATATATATATATATATATATATATATATATATATCTCTATATATATATATATATATATATATATATATATATATATATATATATATATATATATATGATACGGCCAACATGTTATTAAAGCAAGCTTAAAATGTTTGTTTCTAAAGAATAAGATCAGTATATTGCATCTTTTGGTCGATGCCGAAGAAACCAATGACTACATGGACAGCTAATATTTTCGTTCCCTCTGCAAATTATTGTAATTTGCATAGGCATGTATTTTGACTTTGCAGAGTTTACATATTTTGACTTTAAACAAGTAAACCGTAAAGAACAAAGGGCAGTATAATGGCAAGAACAATGAAGACAATGGTAAGCTTAAAATAAATCCAGGCCTTAGCAACGTCCACTTCCTCTTTAGCCTGAAATTAAAGATAAATGTTTAATGACCTAGTGCTAATACGACTAATGTTTATAGATGAGTCCGAAATTTATTAAGGTTGGTGCTTCTAACATTCGACAAAATTTATAATTTTTACAGTTCTTCAATATCTATCTCGTTTCAAGCCCTTTAAAGTCTACGTTTTGGTCGTTATCGTCATCATCATCAGAAAAATCAATGCAAACAGCAGCAACAATATCACAAAGAACTGCAATTCAATACTTAGAGTATAAGCTGCTGCTGCAGTTGCAGTAATATCATAGATATGATCATTTACTTTAGGCACAACACTGTTTGGAAATTGTTTTCATTGTCTCATCAGGTTTTCTAATTAATTGAACATATCATTGATTTGCTGATTTTTTTGAAGTGCTGTCATATTCTAGGAACAAGCTAACTTGTTTCATATATAAACATTTGTTCTCGTTCGTTGACACATCAAATGAGAATTGTACAACTGAAACAAACTAATATATTAATTCATTGCATACTATTCTCCGCCGTGTCACGGATATTATATGATTCATTATCTTATTAAAATTTTCAAGAACATTTTTTATGTCGCGCATTTCTTTGGTGTTTAAAATCATGTATATTTGTATAAGTGACGTTGTTTTATACCAAATATCATTTAATATCTGTACCATGCAAATGCATATATCACATTGACTAACGCATCTTAATTAAAATATTTCCTCAATAAAGTTATATAGTTTGCTATTTTAAAACATAATGTGGTTTTTCTTCATATCTGCTGCAAGGAATAAAATTATTTCTTAGGGGTTTATATATTGTCAGTGGTCAAATAACGAAACACATATTTCATGCTTTTTATTTGTTTTCTTTCTTTAATATTTGAAGCGAATGCATAAAAATAAAAGAAGAAAAGGCAATTTACCAAATATTGCTATATTTCTTTTTAAGATAGTGATGTGTCGATAATGATTGAGGAATGTGAGCGGTCTGTCACATTTTCTTGATCTACATATATCATCTGTATTGATGTAACTATCCGGATGTGAGTTGCACCGTTACGCCCTCTGACGTTTACAAGGGGAGATCATAACGGTGAAATGGTCTATACTGACATATGATACGTACTATTGTATACATCACTTATGCGCAATTCACACAGTCTCCGTTTTAGATCTCATTTAAAATATATACAGCATACACTTTTTTCTGCATAGTAGAAATATATTCAGCTATTTATATCATTTCATCTAACCTAGTTTGATCACTTTAATATTTATCTGAAATCATTGCATGTCATATTACATGTTCGCTTTAACGTCTTTACCGCAAATGCATTTCAAGAAATAATTATGAAGAAAAAGTACATGCTACAAATAATTTCTTCCGTTAAACATGTTTTAGAACTTTTGCTATTTGCTTGCATATTATCTCCAACCACATAAGCTGCTAATATCCATTAATTACATGCATTGTTCAGTTAACCATTCATTGGACATTGTTGATTGTTATGTTTTTTTATTTTATTTTTTGCAACAGAATATTCTGTTTAGCTGCTGGAATGAAATAATTATGACAAGGATGGGTGATTTCCTTGTTTAGTCTTTTAGTACAAAAGAAACACCCATATAAGAATAACTTATGTCTCTTCGATTTTTAAGGTGTTATAATCAAGCCATTTTCAAATCCGTTTGCTAAATAAAACTATTTACAATAATTTGCAATTTCATTGAGACGTATTAATGATTTCCAAATTATTAAAATAATCCCATTGATATGGTTGATTTGGAAACAACTGTTTCATTTAATCGGTCACAATGAATCAACATGTCCTTTTTGATCTCTTTCTCTACTCTTGCTGAATTGTGTTGGAGATAATTTGAAAACCGTTTTAGCAATGCAAATGACATACTATACTAAACAAAACAAATCTTTGTTGAATTGCTTGCATCGCCAAATGTATTATTTCTGCTGCATTATTTTGACAAAATGAATAAAACGACTATGCTCCTTATATTTATTTTTTAAACTAAATATCAAACACCACTTTAGAAATACTTGAGACTCAATGATTTTAACTTTCATGATTTGCATATATATTTCATTTCCAGTATTATACTCATGTAGAGCCCTGTAGACTAGCTATGAGGCAAAACAATCAGCGGATGTGTTCTGGGTATAGGCTGTACGGGTGAATGTATATAAGCATTAAGGAATGAGGATGTATTTTCTTTGTAGCGATTGTCCTTCGAAAAGGTACAGTTTAAACTTGCATACGTTCTGGACAAAAGGAAAATACCGTTGTCTGTGACCATCATCTGAAATGCGCCTTATTCATTTATAGGTTCCATGAGGCTCTTGCTTCAGCTAAGATTGCAGATGGGTAGCTACAATCTAGAGCCACATTTGATTCTAGAATTTAGCTTATATCGACATGTATGTAAAATATGTTTAATACGTTTTGTATCCTTTAAACATCTTTATAAGCTTGTTTTTGTTAACTTTATTCAGCACAAAATTAACACAAGATATCAGAATACTATGTATGTAAACAACATAATATATAGATTTAATTGGTCTCATTATTGCTTTGTGGTAAGACGGTATACCTTATATGCAATAAAACAAAGACATAGTCCGAACGGCATGCAGAAACAAAAGCCAACCAAGAAAGCGCAGCAGAATATATCCGGTGGACGACTTTTAGGTTTGTCTTGTATTACCGTAGAGTTTTTCGGCATGGCTTGTACACTGGAACTTTTCTGTACCGAAATAGATCTCTGATTGTTCTTGAGAATAACAGAAGAATGCTATATAAATTAATAGATATATAATAAATAAAGAAATGAATAAATTTACAAATAATAAAAAAATCAATTTAAGGATTGCAATCGAGCTTAAAATTTAAGGTAATGGTTAGGTCCTTTCAAAGTGAAACCTGTTAAGGTTTGACCTTTTAGTGTTCTAATCCTTAAAACAAAAGGGAGACTGAAGAAGGGATAAACTATTCGGATCATGAAAAGAAAAAGTGGGGTTTGGCTATTTCGACGGTAACACTGTTTCCTAATGTTTGTGGACAGGAACTGTGCTTTACCGCATCGGATCTACAGTTACTCTGTAGAATAACGGAACTATGTGGTACCACATCGGATCTCTTCTTCTGTATAATAAAGAACAAATAAATAAATATATACATAAATGAACACATATATAAAAAACTAAATAAAAATATATTGATGAATAAATGAATAAATAAATTAAAAAATGTACGCGAAATTCAAGATAATGACACAAACAGAATTTGTGTGAACTGTAGGTTGAATATAACCCATAAAATTTAGTCTTTCTCATATTAGTATCCTTCAAACTGAAGTGAGACACAAAACATTATCATCATAAAAAGAAAATAACATATGTGACTATTCTAATTTATTGACCGTTATTTTGGTTTCTTCACAAGAAGATTGTTGTATGTCATTGGATTTCTAGTTGCTCTTTCGAACACCATAACTGCCCTGTAGCGCATTGGATTTCTGGTTGATCTTTCCTATACCGGAACTGTCCCGTACCGCAATAGATTTCTGTATGCTCTTTTGAATACCGGAACTGTTTTCTTTCTCATCGGAACTCATATTGTTGTATAAAATAAGTAATTATATATATATATATATATATATATATATATATATATATATATATATATATATATATATATATATATATATATATATATATATATATTTGTTTATTTCTTTATTCGCCTGAATATCTGCTTGTATGTATGTATGTATGTATGTATGTATGTATGTATGTATGTATGTATGTATGTATGTATGTATGTATGTATGTATGTATGTATGTATGTATGTATGTATGTATGTATGCATGCATGCATGCATGCATGCATGTATAAATTTATATATATATATATATATATATATATATATATATATATATATATATATATATATATATATATATATATATATATATATATATAAGGAATACAAATCATATGGCGAATAACAACCCTCTCAAGCGTACTGGATCCACCAAGGGATCACGTGTGTCAGGGATTAATTAAAATAGATGCAATAAACTGACGACGAACAGTACGAAACTAGTAACTAACTAGCCTAAGCGCTTTCGACTCTTAATGAGTCTTTTTCAAAGGCAAATACAAAACATAGTTCCACAAACAAATAAACACAAAAACGTTGTGTTTGTAAACCTCTACATTTCTGTCTTCACATGTGCTAAAACTATAAATACAACCAGCTTGTATAGACTAGTTGCGGAAACTGAAAACGTTCTATAATTCCCTAAAAGTCTACAAGCCAAAGCGACATCTATTTTTACATGGGTACATATGTAACGCAGATTATATCCCGGATATTTGATTCTATACCAGTTATTCTTATAGTAAAAATTGAAGGATAATAAGAAGATTTAGAAAATGTTAACTTCTACTAGTGCATAGTTTTCATTTTCTAGTCTTCTTGGTTTAGACCGCTTGGTTTCCATGTTCTAAGGCGTAGTATCCAGTATGATTCCTTTTCCTTCCTGGTTTCGGAACTCCAGCTGTGGTTGTTAGCAATAGCGATAAGTATTATATCACTGAAAGTGTGGCCAGGGGAGGAGAAGTGTTCTGCGACCGGGCTTCTGTACAGCTTTTTTGTCATCCAATCAGATCTATGAAGGTTTATCCTTTTGTGTAGCTTTTCAGTTTCTCCCACGTACTGAAGGCCACAGATCTTACATGTGATGAGATAAATCACATTCTCTGTTTTGCACGTTTTGTTTGGACCATGTATGTTTAGTTTTTCTTTAGTCACTGTGCTAGTGAATGTCTTGGTCTCTATCATATGTTGACAGGTTTTGCATCTTTTTATCGCCACAGGGTCCAGATTGACTAGGTTGGTTTTAACTAGCGATTGTTGTTAACTTGGCCCTGACTAGGATGTCCTTTAGGTTTTTTGGTCTCCGGTAAGCTACTACAGGTTTGTTCGGAAGTATTAGGTTTAGTATGTCTGACGATTGCACGGTTGGCCAGTGGTTTGCGATGATTTTACCTACTTTGGGATTGTCTGGGTGATAGGTCAGAATAAATGGTATCCTATCAACCTTTTCTTTCTGTCCATATCTGAGTAGGTCATCACGGTTTGTTTGTTTGGCCCTTTGGACAAATCAAAGGAAAATATAAGCTGCGACCAACCCACATTTAGAAAGAAAAGTAACTGGACCCCACCAAAAAGTTTAATTCCGAATCTGGAAGCCTTTATCAACTCGGTTGAAAACGATACTTCCAGACATATCAACCATACTATCAAATATTCTAATTTGACAAAAGAAGTAACAGATGCCCTGCACTCACTGAAAAGCAGAACAGATATAAAAATTAAGCCTGCAGATAAGGGTTCCGCTGTTGTCGTTATGAATAGGGAAGACTACATTAGTGAAGCAAGTAGACAACTAAGTGACGCTAGGTTCTATCAAAAACTGGACCATGATCCAACGCTGGAATATGCAAAAATCATCACTAATGTTATTGACGAGGCGTACCAAAGCGGACACATAGACCAGCAAACCAAAAACTACTTAAGCCCAGAAAACCCAAGAGCAGATAGATTTTATCTTCTACCCAAAATCCACAAACAAGGAAACCCTGGCAGACCTATAATCTCAGGTAACGGGAACCCCACAGAAAGGATATCAGAATATTTAGATCATTTTATGAGACCACATGTCCACAAATTACCATCATATCTTCAAGACACGACAGATTATCTCATAAAAAGCAAAGCTAGTGAACCAATACTGCCAGATACATTACTTGCTTCCTTAGACGTCACATCTTTGTACACCAACATACCGCACAACGAAGGGTTACAGGCATGTAGCGAAGCATGGGAAACAAGAACTGTAAACAATCCACCCACACACTTCTTAATCCAACTCCTGGAGCTTGTCCTAAAACTCAACAACTTTGAATTTAAAGAAGAAAACTACCTACAAATCAATGGAACTGCAATGGGTACTAAAATGGCCCCTTCGTATGCTAACATTTTCATGGGAAAACTTGAGGGAAAGCTCTTAGCATCGGTTGAGCGTACACCATACCAGTGGGTACGCTTTATCGATGATATAGAAATGAAGTGGCTGTATGGAAGAGAAAGTCTGGATGACTTCATATCAAAGGCAAACAACTTCCATCCTTCAATAAAATTCACAGCAAAAATTTCCAACTCAAACCATGTTTTCCTGGACACAACAACCAGACTGGTGGAAAACAAATTACACACAGACATCTACTCGAAACCATCCGACAAACACCAGTATCTTCTCCCAACCAGTTGTCATACAAAACACTGCATTAAGAACATTCCATATAGCCAGGCACTGAGGATACGCAGAATTTGCTCCGACGATGAAAGATTCCTAGAAAGGTCTAAATAGCTGACTAAACTTTTAATTTATCGAGGCTACGACAAAGACCTGATTGCGGAGGCAATCCAAAGGGCCAAACAAACAAACCGTGATGACCTACTCAGATATGGACAGAAAGAAAAGGTTGATAGGATACCATTTATTCTGACCTATCACCCAGACAATCCCAAAGTAGGTAAAATCATCGCAAACCACTGGCCAACCGTGCAATCGTCAGACAAAATAAACCTAATACTACCGAACAAACCTGTAGTAGCTTACCGGAGACCAAAAAACCTAAAGGACATCCTAGTCAGGGCCAAGCTAACAACAATCGCTAGTCAAAACCAACCTAGTCAATCTGGACCCTGTGGCGATAAAAGATGCAAAACCTGTCAACATATGATAGAGACCAAGACATTCACTAGCACAGTGACTAAAGAAAAACTAAACATACATGGTCAAAACAAAACGTGCAAAACAAAGAATGTGATTGATCTCATCACATGTAAGATCTGTGGCCTTCAGTACGTGGGAGAAACTGAAAAGCTACACAAAAGGATAAACCTTCATAGATCTGATTGGATGACAAAAAAAATGTACAGAAGCCCGGTCGCAGAACACTTCTCCTCCTCTGGCCACACTTTCAGTGATATAATACTTATCGCTATTGCTAACAACCACAGCTGGAGTTCCGAAACCAGGAAGGAAAAAGAATCATACTGGATACGACGCCTTAGAACATTGAAACCAAGCGGTCTAAACCAAAAAGACTAGAAAATGAAAACTATGCACTAGTAGAAGTTAACATTTTCTAAATCTTCTTATTATCCTTCAATTTTTACTATAAGAATAACCGGTATAGAATCAAATATCCGGGATATAATCTGCGTTACATATGTACCCATGTAAAAATAGATGTCGCTTTGGCTTGTAGACTTTTAGGGAATTATAGAACGTTTTCAGTTTCCGCAACTAGTCTATACAAGCTGGTTGTATTTATAGTTTTAGCACATGTGAAGACATAAATGTAGAGGTTTACAAACACAACGTTTTTGTGTTTATTTGTTTGTGGAACTATGTTTTGTATTTGCCTTTGAAAAAGACTCATTAAGAGTCGAAAGCGCTTAGGCTAGTTAGTTATTAGTTTCGTACTGTTTGTCGTCAGTTTATTGCATCTATATATATATATATATATATATATATATATATATATATATATATATATATATATATATATATATATATATATATATATATATATAAGGGAATAGACAAGCCAATAAATAAATAAACAAATAAGTAAGTAAACAAAAACTGCAAAATAAGTAAACGTGTTGGCAGGAAAATGTCTTATGCGAGTAGTAGCCTGCAATGAATCCTCGAAATAAAGATTTTCTTACAAAAATCGTTCTTATATCAAGGGTGATCCAGGTAAGAATGCAGTTACCATATGTTCGTTAGAAGAAGAATATAAATGTCGTCTGACCATTATAACTAAAGGACTCCTCATTATAGCTTGTGCACTTGAACTGTTCTGGACAGCATCAGATCCCTTGTCGCTCTGAGTATGATGGGACCTGCTCTGTACTGTATCGTATCCTCCATGGTCGCTCTATATAAAACAAAGAATGCAAAAGTAGTATACATCTAGCCTATGAGCTTTCTACTCTGAATGAGCCTTTTTCATCGATAAAAACATAACATTCAATCAAGACAAACAAATGTTACAGAAAAACCTTTGTATTTGCAAGACTTTGGTTCATTCTACAGGAAATATACGTTTAAATGTATTATATTTCAACAAGTTTATTTTAACTTGTTGATGAGGCTGGTAAAAAAAAAAGTTATCTGATCATGTCTGTTTTTTCTAGCCTTATATTTTTTGACCTCTTGGTTTCAATGTTCAAGAAAGGCACATGATGTAGGATTTCTTTTATTCTTTCCTTGTTTTGGTACTTCAGTTGGGTTTGTGAACGATTACAATAAGTGTTATTTCACTGAAGGTTTAACTATTGTATGATATGTGTTCTGCATTTGGGCTTAATTACAGCTTCTTTTTCATCCAATCAGATCTTTGAAGGCTGTTACCTTTGTGCAGCTTTTCAGTTCTCAGATGTACTGAATGCAACATACTTTTCACTGGTTTTGCTCGTTTTGTTCGGACCATATATTTTCATTTCATGTCTAGCTACAGTGCTAGAAAATATCTTGGCCTCAATCACATATTGTCGGGTTTATGAAACTTTCATCGACCCAATAGCCATATTAACTAGTTTTATAATTATCATTGATTGTCGCTAGCTTTGCCCTGACCAGGATGTCTTTTGTCACGATCTACCTAGGAGTACGGATGTTTATTCAACTGACACTAATCCGGTGTTTGATCTGTGGACAAACGCCGCGAGCAAGAAGCCAGCGAAACGTAGTCGCCAAAAAGTTCTTTGTGCAGAAGAGGATATCGTAAATTACACCTGGGGTGCTAATCCTGTAGTAGGACATCAAAAGTGCCTTTGTAATAAAATGATAGGCAACTTAAATTGACAGTTCCGCTGATTTACAACTTGGGAATGGTTAGTCCGCCGCATCCAATAAGAATTAAGCTAGTGGGTGGGCATACCTCAAAGATTCGAGGATACTAAACTGACTCCATTCCAAAATTATTTAGTAGACCGAGGCAGAATACATGGTGATTGCACGATTAAAGGCTACTCCGAGATACGCACTCGTAAATTTGGCAAGATTTGCATGGAAAAGATTGGAACAAAGAAAGCTTCAATAACGAAGCTTTCCGGGTGGAAAAAAACTTCAGTAGAAGTGGATAAGAAAGTTGAAGGAGAAGCTTTTTGGGTGGAATAACTTCAGTTAGAAGGAGAGTCACGAGAGTCTGAGAGAGAAGACTAAAGAAAGAATGTCGGTACAGTCATGGTCGACGGATTGGAGTCGACGGTTCAACGAGTAAATCGACGGAAAGGGAAGTAGAGGTGGAGAGGAACTTGGAAGAAGCAATGGAGAAGTAGAAGTGGATAGGAAAGTCGAAGGAGTAAAGGAGGAGTGCAGGAGAAATTTAGAGAGACAGATGAGTAGAATCAAGGACAAGGCGAAATTCTCTCACTGATTCCGATGATGAAATAGGCACAAAAGGGTGGAGCGATTGGGAAGCTCGCATGTTGAAAATTTATTATTAATTAAATTGTTTTATTTAATTCCACCCTTTTGTACTTTTGTATTTAACTGTTTAATTTAACCCTTTAATACCTTTGGATTAAACTGTCGGCATTGCTGACTGGGGGCTCAAAACCATGTTCACCTACTTAACTTCTGAGCCATAATCGAGCCTGGGTGGGTGCCATACCTAAATTAATTTGGAAGAACCCCACCCCATTTTCATATAACCAAAACCATACACGGGTATAGAAATAAAACACCCCGTAACACTGGGGCATAACACTCAAGGGTATAACTAAAACCCTACCGTAACATCCTTGAATATTTTTAGTTTACACAAATAAATAAGTAGACATATCCTCGCATACATGAATTAATAAAGAAATATTCAGACAAATAAAAAACAGTGGAGTAAATAGTCAAATAAATAAGGTAACAAATAAAGACATCAAGAGAGTTTCTGATCAAGGAAACTATCAAGTGCAGTTTTACTGGTACGGTGAATCTTTCTCCATATTTGTTTTGCCCCATCATCTGATTCTTGATGCAATTTGGAAAGCAATCACTATTCTGTTTATAAGAAAGATGTGAGGTTTACGTATTTAAAATGTGGACTATACAATCCCAAGAGGATGGGAACAGTTCCGGACAGCATCACATATCTGCTTTCTTATTAGAATAAATAATAAATAAATAAATAAATAAATAAATAAATAAATAAATAAATAAATAAATAAACAAACAAATAAATAAAAGGTAGATAAAGCAATCAGGTAAGCGAATTTGAAAATATATATCAGCAATAGATAGGAAAACCATTGTATATCTCATACAACTTATAAAAACAATGTACCTGCGCCGCTAACCTTAGTTGTCTTATATCAGCAACGATCGTCATGCTCAATAGTCTAAGTCGTGGTATCCTAGCGCTAGGAACAACGTTTGAGAAACAAAATGTCGTTGCTGTCTTTTAATGTTCATATTTAGTTTTGTTGTAGATTCATAAAACATCAACAGATATATAACATAAAAGAACTTTACTCAAAAATTAACTGATGGTCTATTCAACCTTAATAACACAACAAGCAAAACATTATCAGACCTACGTTTTCTAAACATCAAACATTGTCAAACAGCAGCAACCTGCCCAAGTTGAATCAAATATGAGGATGTAGTTGCAATGAAAATTCGTGCATTTATCCATCAGAATGGTTTATTCATAAGTCAGGATATTATTTCAGACAAGATTTCAATATAGCAGCCGTCTATTGTTGCACCAGTAATACACATTGATACCTTTTCAGGATATATAATAAAAATTTGGAGAAGAAAAAAAGAGTTTTAGGGGGTTTCAATGCGATATCTTATTTTTACCTTCATGCCTTTTATTTCCCCTTTAGTTATATTTATATTGCTTCTCACCCTAATCAGCTCTTTGTTTCCACGCTCATATGATTTTTGTGCATTGTAGTCTTCGCTTAGTATTTTAAACACGTGCTGATAACCTCTGAACTGTTGCTATGATGGCAAGAATATCGTGCATAGGGAATATGACATGTTTATGTGTTCTTTAGCTGTATCTTTTGATCCCGCCACTTGGAGGAAATTGAGATCCAGTATTATTCATACATTGGCTGAGTCACTTCTGCGAATTTATCGAGATGTGTACGGGATTAAGCAAATAATCGATTCATTGTAAAACCTACCGCTTAAAGGAATCAACTCCCAACTGTGTTTGCAGCGAAGTTGCTGCTCAAGAATTCGCTTTCACTAACACTGCTTATCAGGGTTTACAAAACACTAACACAGCCGCTATACATGTCACTGGTGGCTATACTGTTGCAAATACGCAGACCGATACGTCGACCGCCTTTCCATCCTAAAACTTCTACTTTTTGTCGTTCGCGTTTGATCTACATGCCATACTACTAGCACTATTTTTCTGACGACACCACCTACGAGCTAACGTTTACTGACTACGAAAGGTTGATTCTTTAAATCGCTAAGAGGACTTTGGAATATATAATCAATCATTCATTGAATAGAATTAATAACAAATATGCTTATATCATCTACTGCTCTGCCGTTCAGGTGGGCTATGCTTGAAAACAAATATCAACATATAGTCATAATTGTGGGTCGCCTCACATAAATTTCTTTATCTTTACCGAGTTGAACTATAAATAAGCATTATACATTTGAAGATGAGATTTGTGCAAATAATTCAAGGTTTAAATTTGTCTCAATACCTAACTGACATACCTGTTTATCAGTTGAAGAGAGATCAAAATGAGACTATCAATGTTTCATATCACGTGTTTTGCAGGTTAGTAAATCATGAGTCACCACGTCTGATGGGGTGAGCATCTGTCCTTAATTGCTATTAAGTGTCTATAACAACTACATTTTTTTGATAGGTTAATTTATTACATGGAAATATTTTCGTGACTTATTTTTTAATATTAGGCACCGATGCCTGAAGAAAGTGTGACTGTTAAATCTGTGTACTACATTTCCGGCTTATTTTGTTTGAAATTAATAATAATAATAATAATAATAATAATAATAATAATAATAATAATAATAATAATAATAATAATAATAATAATAATAATAATAATAATAATAATGATAATAATAGTAATTATATTAATATTTTATTCAGTAATTTAGGCTACTGGCCCATTTTGCAAAATACAATACTGGTAAATATAATATTAGCCATGGTTAAAATAAATTAAATATTGTGTTCATCAAGAGTATACATGCATAATTTCAAATAATCAGTGCTTTATTTTGTAAAATGTCACTACCTCTAAGCATATTATTTACCAGTCGTTTGAGTTATCGAAGATTGTCTAAGAAGAAAAACCAGATTGATGTAGTAAGGAAGATTTATTATAATTAATATATTGATATGACTCATTAGGAATGCAAATTCCTCTACAGACCTAAAAAGAAAACAAGCTTCACTAAGTATTTTTTCTTACTTGATCCTAAGGTGGATAAATATAAACACAAACGAATTCATCTTCTACCAAATAAACATTATTTTCCGGCATAATTCACAATATATATAATGTTTCGATCCTGCTATGTCTACCTGTCTTTATTTTCAGCGCGTGCGCTCTGTATCAAACTTTGGCACAAAATTTCCTAAGAAAATACGATAATCTACATTAAAAGTATTTTTCCAGTCCAAATTCGGTATTATACATTGCATAATACTCACATTTGTATGAGTTGTCAATATCATTTGGCCAGGTTTTAGCGTTCAATCGTTAACTCTTTGGAAAAATAGTGAGAAAAATTGTATTCGTTTTCAATATCATGATTTAGCCAAACACAAACATCAAAAGAAAATAGCATGTCTTTAACTTTAGTGGACAAGGTAACACAGTTTTGAGCCTTTATTACATCTATTTATAATTATGAAGACCATACATTGAATACTTTTTTTGCAAACAATATTGGATAAACTGAACAGTTATTGTGTCTATTCAAAGGCATGCTGAGGTAATATTTAAATACGCAACACAGTTTAAAATATGGTATGTACAAAAGTTTTATGTATAAATCCTGCGGTTTAAGTTCGATTGTTTTGCTGTCATTTATCTCTAGACAAAATTGATAATTGGTATTTGTGGCAAATATTGTCTTCCTAATTTAGCGCTTTCAGGTAAAATTTCTTTTATTTATATTGCGAATAGCTTGTAATATATATCTAACTTAAATGTGATATTAACTCTTTTCAGAATAAAGATAACTACAATGAGTGGAGTTATACAAGGAATGAAACAATACCAATATAGAGGCAACGTGACAATTTGACAAAAGAGTTAACGTGGCAATATTATTGATAAAATATAGGCAAGGTGACAATACAAGCAAATTGACATTACAAACAACTTGATAGCAGAAAAATACAGGCAATATAACAATGCAGGCAATCTGACTATACAGAAAACGTGGTAATGCTGAAAATGTAACAATTCAGTGAACGTCAGAATAAAGGTAACGTGTCCTTACCTGTAATGTGACAATGAGGGCAATGCTAATACGTAAATGTGACAATACATGCAATGTGACACATGACAAAGTGACAATACAAACAATTTTGAAAATACAGGACAGGAAAATATACAGGAAACGTAATAATGTGACAATATAGGCAATGTGTCAACGCAGACAACTTGAAAGGATGATTATATAGGCAATATGATAAAACATGCCACTTGCGAATATACAATGTGTGGCAATGCACATTAAAGGTCGTGTTGCGCATGTACATTGCATAATTCGTGTATCTTACACTAATTTCATTAATGGTCTTAAAATGTATCTTCAATTGTTAGATTATGTCTATCTTATTCATTACTCATTTGCCAATATTGAATCTATGTCAGAAGCACATGTGATGAAATATAAAGGATGGATCATAACACCTATGTCATCATGTTAAAATATTGATAATCATTTTATACTAGAGGGAATAATTGTATCCAGTGATAAGTATGTGAAATTCATCCAATCTAGAAAAAATTACAAAGATTCCCAGAGATGAAGCAGGAATCTTTCCTAAAAATTGCACAATTTAAGAATGCGTTTTCAATCTTTCACGCCTCTCATTGTTTAGAGAAATCTCGCTTGCTCCAAACTAAAATTAGAATTGATATTAAAATAATTAGTAAGAGTAAGCAGAAATCTTTGATAAAAACAAAGTCTGGAGTCAAAAGTCATTTGTTTGTCTACTTCTTTTTGGGAACGTATTTTTCGATCATCCAAGACATTAACGGACATGAACGAGATTTATACCAAGACACGGAATCACTAGACAGAATATCCTCTATCAGTAACTTGGTGTTAGCAATGCAGATCCAATAATGAGTACATATGGTGATAATTCAAATACAAATAAATGCAACTGTGTGTGCGGAGTTAGAGTTTGTGTTATGATCTACTATATACATTAGAGGCCAGAGACAATAAGCATTGCCTATTTTTGCATTAATCAAAGGAAAACGTCTACAAATGATTCGTCTAATCACGTATTAAAATGTCTGAACAGATTTTAGATATTCTTTAGGAATATGCAGTAACTGAGATTGTACTCAAAGACGTATAACATGTATGGTTTTTCACTTTAGGAATGAATTGTATATTGTACTCCTAGTTTAAAAAGATGTTTTTTTTCTCACCACAGTTATCACGATCAAAAGCGATTCTTCAGTATACACAGAATATCCTTCATTTGGCTGCTGATCTAACTCCTGAAACTCGACACTTTTTGCTTGAATGGTAGACAAAAAGAAATAAAACGTTAAAGCAAGGTTAAACTATTTATCTGGCTTTCTGGCCCTCTGCTTATATTTTTTTCAACTAGTCTTAAAAAAGGCATTTAAGCCTCTTGCGAATTGCTACAGAGACCAAGGAAGACTTAGAAACTGATTCAAGTCATTACTAATCTATACACTTAAGAATTGCACGACGTATGAGGAATGCGATCTCCCAGGTCGGGCATTGTTCTTTCATAGAAAAGAAAAAGGGAAAGTTATTACTTATACACGCATAGTACAATGACAAAAACATAATTAGTAACCAACGATTGTAATCACATATAAGATTATTCTTCTGTTATCAAAAACCAGTAAAAACAACATTTTTTAAGTTAATATTATCCAAAAAATCCATCCATACATACATACATACATACATACATACATACATACATACATACATACATACATACATACATACATACATACATACATACATACATACATACATACATACATACATATTTTAAACAAATAAGAGTGGATATAAATTTCAATACAGAGGTGGGATGAAAATTAACTTAAGGAGAGATAATGAAAAATACATTATAGTCTAAAATATTTAAAACTCAAGTTATCTAATTAAACAAAAATTTAGATTCATGTTATCAGAACTATTAGCTTATTACCCCGTTTCTGGAGAAAGGTAAATATTTTCCCCTCTTTCAGAAAATTGATGAAATTTTGAAATGACTAAGAAAGCAGTGAACTATATTATTACAAATTTCCTTCATTGGCGTACGTCGGTACCACAGGGTTCTGATTATAATGTAATTATGAATTGCCTCTTAAACTAGAAACAGAGGTATACCAATAAAAGCTTTGGAATGAAAGACAATACACTGGACAAATCAGTGTCGAGTTTACAACGTAAAGAGTACTTTCTGACCGGTGGTGCTCATCTAAGAAGTTTTATTAAGATTACGATAGCTTAAGCTGCTCATATTTGATGAGCAGCTAAAAACTTTAATCCATAATGATGTCAATAATTATCTTGATTAGCGAAGGTTTGAAATTTTGGAAAAGCTGCTAGCACAGCCGATGCCACTTCCTTAGCCCACACAATTTGATTGTCAGTGGGATTGCCCCTCATCAGCTTTATGGAACAAAATCTCAGTCTCACATAGTCACTTCCAGTTTTCAATCTGGTGCTTCTTTTAGAAAAAAAACTTTATGGATTAGACTGATCAAAAATCTTAACCTCTACCTATAAAAGACCGAAAAGAGATATTGCTATTTGCTGATACAGATTGAAACATGACGTGGTAAAGATAGAGCTATTTCAAATATCCCTATTTCAATGCTATCATGGTCACAGTTTTGTATTGAAAAAAAATTTTGGTTAGTCAAACAGATCCCAGTCTGATTATAATATAACATGTTATGCAACACATTGATGAAAGATTCTAGATCACTTATTGGTGATTCTGCCACGCCTAACCTTATCATAAAGACAAAGGGAAACGGAAATTCTCTGAGTATCTAATTATCATGAACTAGTATTCGATCTGTGGTGCTCAGCCAAGAAGGCTTAGTTACGATTGTAACGACGTAAATTACAAACAAAGTAACACAAATAGCGAAACCAGCTAGTTTTTTTAAAATTCAGCAAATAATGTATATTCCTAGAAAACAAATGAAAATATAAAATGAATTTACACTACCGAAATAGGCTCAAATATTGTATCACAATTCTTTTAAATAGAGTTCAAATGTAGTCAAGTTGTGTTCCAATAAATTTCACTAAGACAGAATACTAGAGCCAGGATGTAGATCCGTTTCTGTTTTAAGACAGTCAAAGTTGTCAACAAGTTAAAGACTTTTCAAGTGCAAAATTGATATCATTGACTGAGATTCAAATGAAAATATTTACTTCCAATACTAATAAACTGAATATTTAACACTCATGTTGAAATAGTAACCACGTATTATCTTGTTTACAAACAAATGTCACAAGCCAGGCTGAAAATCATCTTTTCGTTTTATTTTGGTCACTTACATAATAAAGATATACATAACATATAATCATGGAAATGTCAACAATCAATACAAATTAATATACATGATCAATTCCCTTAGAAAGAAAAACAAATATTTATACAATTACAATTTAGTCAAATATATATATGATGCTAATAATTCAACTTATATAGGAAGATGTCTTATGGATATTCCATAATGAAACAATATAACACTTCTATACACGTGTAAGTGCATGTTAAATTAGATTATCATTTTCTTTGTTGCCCCTGATGTCAAAATTGCACATCACACTCTACTATAATATTCTATCATTTCTGTTTTACATCTTGCTAACAAAAAATGAGGTTATAATTACTGACGACAATAGTCGGAAAAACAGCTGACCTAATATACGCTTCAAGTTGTTGCTAAAACTCTATAATACCAAACATTCCTTCTCGATTGCAGACGAATTTATCTATTGCTTGTTTATTGTTTTAGAAAAGGAAGCACACACTGAATGAAGTACATAATTTTTGTCTTGTTAAATCAATACATCACGAACGGCACTTGCATTAATATCCATTTTAAAATGACTAACTGAACCTTGGAGCTGCATTAACTAATTTGCTCTTAAATATGGCCTTTTCCTAATCACTACCCTCCTCAGAGTTTTAGATCGTTGAAACGTGATCTTCTTACTCAAGAAATTGGTTAATGTTTCATCAAGTACGGAAACATTGCAGCAATTATTCTGATAAGATCAAGCCATACCTAAAACTCGTATCACCTGCTATTTACTAATAAGCATAGGATATTCAGAAAAAGCCTTCGCCTTAGAATCTATAGGTTTACCTTGTCCGTGCTTCACAATATGCTCTAATAATGTAACACAATCCCAGGAAACCTCACGTTTGGATAAATTATTTGCCAAATTAGCAACATTAAAATGATCAAATATTTTCCATATTCTTTCCAAATGATCTTTCCATGTTTATTTGTAGATGACATCATCGATGTAAGCATACGTTATCTAGAGCCGATACAATTATATTCACTAAACAATGGAAAGTACAATGCGAACCTTTTTTTCTCCAAATGGGATCACTGTATATTGACAAAACTCTACCAGGAGTCAACAATGCCAAAATTTTCTTTGCCTTTTATATCAGCGGAATTCGCCATATTTGTTTGAAAACGTAAAATTTAGTGATATATTTTGCATGTACATTTTTCTAAAAATGCAATTATCAATTACTGACATTGGATATGAATTGTTTTTGGTAATTCTTTTCTCTTTTATATAGTCATGTGGAATGCGTTATCTAGTATTGATACAATAATTCATGGAGAACTTCAGTCACATATATTTGCTTTTATGAAATCATTCTTCAGAAAATACTCCCTTTCTTTTATCTAATATTCCTTCTTGGTTCATCCACTCTGGAAGCTGCTTCACATGCATATAATTTAAAATGTCAACGTCATGGTAGATTCCTTTGTTCGTGTTGTTACATCTGGAAATGTGTGCACGCATTCAAATAATATTCGTCTTAACGACATTGTTTATTGTGGCTGTGAAAGAAATTATTTACATGATTAAACACTCAGTTTCCTATGCAGTCATTTGGTCAGGCGTTGTAAGAATGGGCAAAAATTCCTTTTAGTAAAATATTGTAAAACATTAAGAGCTGATTGCAAATTTAATTGCAGAATAACTTAATACAACAAGATATTTGATGGTAATTACTTGTAAATATATTTACCAATAATGTATGCAGCATCAAATATAGTCTCAGTAAAAAAAAATTACTTGATCTTTCGATCTTATTTGCTTGGTATAAAACATTATATGGAAGATTTAACATACGAGTTCCTTATTATTGATAGTGTGTTAACATATATTCTGCCGATGAGAGTCAGCGCATATAAAAATGATTAAAATAAAAAGTATATGCTTAATTTTAAGCATCTTTAGACATATCGTTATCATGTAATATATCGACTATAAAATCAACAAATGTCATTACATCATCAGTCCAAACCGTTATTTATTTTTCAAAGTCGCGAATAACCATTTCAGTGGTAATTTAAAGCCTGATGTTTTAATACAATTGCTTATTATTTTAGATTTTATACCAGAATAACCTGACGCTGGTTTGATTGAATTAAATCTCCAACAAAGGTCGGATTGAGAATCACATTATATATATATATATATATATATATATATATATATATATATATATATATATATATATATATATATATATATATATATATATATATATATATATATATATATATATATTGTTTAATATGAAAAAATCTACTGAGCCAGAAACCTGGTACTTGGATATAAATTTCGATTTTTTGAGATAAGAGGAGGATGATGTGAGATAATAAATATATTTGAATTGAATTGAAGTAGGTGAGTGATATCAGAATATATTTTTTAAGCGGGTTGTGTCCAAATGTATCCATTTTGAATTTCTTTCATATAAATTCAACATATCCCATTTATTACTTCTACAAAGAATGAGTTTGATAAACGACAGCTGGATGTTGAATGTCATATCACTGGATGATAAACACTCCAAAGGTTTCTTTTGATGGTAGAGCATGGATAATGACTAGTCTATGGATGTGTTTAGGATAATCAAAAAGTGTTCGTAACTCCAAACATTGTATTGGTTGTTATGTGGAACATTGTCATAAAATTAATTGTGATAGTGTTTTTACACCAATAATGTTTAATATCTGAACATTACGCTCTAAGGTATAGAAAAAAAAAATCCATTCTTTTGGACCAATGAACAAATTTGCACTTTAGAGGTCATATAGGGACAAAAGCAAATCAACTATAGCCATTATGATATATTCCCATTTTTAAATTAACTAATGACCCATAATTCAAATATATTATCAATCTGCTGAAATCAACATTTTTCATATTATTTTCCATAGACTACACTGATCAAATGCTTGTAATAGTGTATTCGACAAATGATTTTCACGTGATCTGGTAATCACGAAAATGATTTTCACCTAAGATTGGCAAGTATTCAATGACTTTATTAAAAATATTTTAAAGATAACATATATCATATCAACTGTTGCTTGTTTAATCCAGTCTATAATACATCAGACCAGAATGAAGTCCGTCAAACCAGCCAATTGTTACAAATTGTAGTTGACACATACTGACATCAGTTACTGCAATGTTTCATCATCACCATTATTTTGGCAACTTTCCTTGAATAATTACGTCCCTAAGACCAACGTAACGTCTTAAACTGCATTATATTTGAACAAAACCCCTGACATATGTCTCCTTACCATGAAACATCTATTACATAATGAATGAATCGTACCATCACAAGATAATGTTAAGTACGAATACAGCGATACACATTAAGCAACCGTGCACATAAATTGTTTATTATTATTATTATTATTATTATTATTATTATTATTATTATTATTATTATTATTATTATTATTATTATTATTATTATAATTATTATTATTATTATTATAATTATTATTATTATTATTATAATTATTTTTTATTAGTAGTAGTAGTATTATTATCAACGTGTTTATATACATATATCCTATATATATATATATATATATATATATATATATATATATATATATATATATATATATATATATATATATATATATATATATATATATATATATATATATATGATTTGCTAATCACTACATTTCCTTATCCTGAATCTTGTCACTTGTCCCAGACCAGATACGTCTTTATTAAATGGTTGTCTCTTAGGCAAATGACCTTTTAAGTCGTATGTTGCTTACAACCTTGAACATTTTTTTTGCAAGAGAGGCCATTCATACCATGAAGTTTTAAACCAGACAGCTTACGAATTTGCTGAATTAATTTGTGACAGTTGTAAAGAATGCGAGCCCCACAGGCAAATCGTTTATTGTTCCGTTCGCGCTATGAACGTTTGAACTGGGACCATCTTATGTTCCTATCGGCCAAAACTGTTACTGCAGGCAATCTAATAAAAACAAACAAGAATATGACGGACAGGTTAATTTAATGCAATTTAGCAGAATTTTCTCCTCTCAATAACTAGTAGTTTCAACATAGTTTAACACAACTTAGATGTTATTAATTCTTTTTAGAATTGATATACTAATAATACTTTCTTGGTGATTTGAACCAAGACCTAGAGATTCTAAATAAAAATACATTACAATTATACATAAAAGTAAAAATATTAAAACTATAAAAAAATACATTGCGTTGATAAAGGTTGATAAGGTAAGGGTTGATTAAGTAGTGGGAGATACCGGAGATAACTCATTGTGCAAACTTGTTTTGTTATGATGCTGTGGACCCTGGATTTAGAGTTGAAAAAGGAATAAAATCCTATGAACCATCCCATTTTCCATCCATACCTTAAAGGGAAGGAAAGTGGTTTGCCGGCAGAAAGAAGAAACGAAATAAAAGGTACGATGAAAGAATGGAATGGAGGATATGTCTACATCTCTCCCATAATGCGAAGAAATATCCTTCAAAATAAATCATTTGGTTTCTGAGTCGTTTGAGTGACAGTGTCGGCTGTAACTGATGTAGTGGGTCGATAATCCCTAGGATATTTATAATGCTTAAGTGTGTTGGCGTGTACAAGTAATTTATCTCCCTAGTATAAGAACAACGGCGTAATATGTAGGTGTTATTTGGATATAATTCAGTGATGTAATACGGACCGAACTTCTCATCGGGGGTAAAGCTTTGTTGATAACCATACGGGTATTTGTGCGATTTGTAGGTGTGCATAAACTATGATAATACTAATCTATGCTAATAATAGTCCTGTTAGACGATTATAAAAAGTTAATATCAGCATGTAGTTCTTGTTTTCTTTATTTTTCTTTTATATGATATTTTACTTTTTTGTTACTTTTTAATTTTATTTTTATTTTGCATAGCATCAGCATAATATATCGGTTCCTACTGTTATTATTTTGCTTCAACGATAACCATAACATTTGTTCATTTGCAATCAATCCTTGACATATGTGTGCATGAAATAAAAATTGCATTTATTCTAACCTAGGAGCAATACCTGAAAATATCATTAAAATCGTAAAACTGATTCGACATGGTCTAGTGCATCACTAAAGTTGTAAAACTGAGCGTGTATTACTAACGTTACCTATGACGTACGAAAAGGAATGTCTCGCCGTTATCGTTTCAAACAAACTTTACTCAGAAGATGATCGTATCCAGGGAAATAGCTGCTCAGAAATGCAATATGCAAGGCAATCGCTGCTTCAAAACTCTGTGTTGATCAATCCCTCGAACACTTTAACTATAGAATACATATATAATCAGCAACACTAGAACGACTTTTGATGCTGCAAAACCGTAGAAGGAAAATCTCTTCTGATTGGTTTGAAGGTATTAGAGCCCTACCTTTAGCGTTTAACCAAGACAATAACATAATGTATACATTCATATGATTTCATTTGAAACACGTGAGAGAAAATCTCAATAACATTATTGAACACCAAAGAGCTAACAAAACAAACAACATCTGCATCAATATGTTTGAAACGGCTAGGCTGAAGTTACAATTTTCCTAAAGATAGGTAAATACGGTACGATCTGATATATGTGTTGGTAGCGAAACATGTATACAGTGGTTTGAGGTGTCAAGATGACCAGGTTTGATGCGTGATATAAATGCTAAGTGCATGAAATGAAACTTAAAGGTTCATTTACTCTCTGTAGTAGAAATCTTTGTAACTCTGACTTATGTTAATGGCAGTAGGTATAAAAAGGTTATGTACTCAAAGAAAAATAAACTATAGCATAATTTAGATTAGATTTTTGTTTATCGTTTGAAATTTACACACTAACTCTCAATTTGTATTTTAACAAATCCAAACTAAGATATAGCAAAAACATAACTTTGTAAGTATTACCACAATCCAGAAATATTTTTATATGAAATAATAGTAACCAGTACATATATTGTATCTAATACAGAACGAGTTCAAAATGTTATAGTCATTTTCACTGGGAAGAAAACAGTCAATGCTTTTGTCGTTAATCTAAGGAGGGCGTAAATGGCGCTATTGGACCCATGGAAATCTCTGATTATGGCACGGATAGATGTTATTAAGCCTGGTTTGTAGTTAGGTAAAATGTGGGGCTGGATTATGTACTGTATGCATTTGGAAAGTTGTAGTTTCAGGTGTTACTGCAAAACAAATTCTTATAGGCGATGTATGCATTTTACATCGTAATACTCTCATAGTGGTAATCATTTTCGTTCTCATTTTGATGTTTCTGGTTATTCTAGCCTCTAACACGAATGAGATGGTTCCAATCTGGGTTTTTTCTTTAGGATATGGTGGCACGGTCGCTTCTGGAGTTGATGTAGCATAGCCGGGCGGAGTCTAATATTGTTAAGAGTTTCGGCGCTAGTCTGTTCCATAGGTGATACTTATGAAGAGTGACATGATATTGCTCCATCACCTATTATATAAGCAACTTCTCTGCTGTTGTAGTTGCTCCTTTATTCAAAATATTCGTCAGTCATTTTTTTGGTTTATTCCCCTTCACTTGTTATGTAAGAAAATTTTCGCCATTTTAAAGATAAGGTGTCACTTATAATAGTATTGATACGATTACATCTTTTTGGGGGTAAAGCTCTGGCAACGAGAGGTAGCGGAGATCGCTGTAAAATACAAACAGACACACTTTTGATCCAGATCTGACAAGTAAGGGATTCACAAGGGCTCAGCCTTTTTTACACTCTGAGAATTTAGTGTGACATATAGGTATCTCGCGCGACCAAATCTAAATGTCACGTCTGTCCTTGTCTAAAAGTCAAGGACGACATTGTCACTTGTCCCAGACAAGAGAGGTCCATGTTAAATGGTTGTCGCTTAAGCGAATGACCTTTTTAACTCGTATGTTGCTTACAACCTTGAATTTTGTTGCAAGTGAGGACATTCAAACCATGAACTTTTAAAACATACAGTTTACAAATTTGCTGAATACATTTGTGACAGTTGTAAGGAAAGCGAGCCCACAAGCAAATGGTTTTTTGTTCCATTCGCGCTATGAACTTTTGAACTGGGGCCATCTTATAATCCTATCTGCGAGACCTGATACTGCGGGCAATCTAATGAAAATATACAATAATGTGACGGACAGGTTAACTTAATATATTTTAGCAGAATTTTTTCTCTCAATAACTAGTGGTTTCGACATAGTCTAACACAATTTAGATGCTATTATTTATTTTAATAATTGAAGCAGCAGAGAGGGTAGACCCTACAAAATTTTGCCAGTATCCTTAGCGAAAATAGGGGTTCCTACAACTGGCTGAAAAATAATTAAGTCAATAACGCTAAACAAAATTCTCTATCTATTATATTTCCGTACGTTTAAAAACCGCATAATAAATCCATGAGGTTAGCTCAGGTGTTTTGTTACTCTATGGTTGACTATATTTTTCACGATTTGTTTTCGGTTTTGTTTACTTACAAAACGACCCAATTGTTGTCATTCACCCCTCTCTGCTTCTCATATATATAAAGCAACGTAACTCCACAAAGTAAATTAAACGATTATTTCCCATGTCCAGGTGTGTTTTCGTCTGCGAAACTTATCCGTCTGTCTGTGATTAACTGAATCTTTGTTGAATTCCAGTATAAACTTATGACACATATCGTAATATAATAACAAGGTTATATTTTTTCCTACACACACATACACTCGCCACAAATAATCCTTAAAGTTTTTAACTGTGAACAATAACACAAATACCTATCTCAGAGTACAAAAACCCCTATATACATAGGCATGTCATTAGTATGTGTGCATCACCCCTCTCTGCTGCTATGGCCTCTGCCTTTTCGTGCAAACAAAATCACGTGGAGCGTACAATTACTACCTTCAAATTCCTCTTTCTCGGGCATTTCTAACCAAATACCTACATACAGTTTCCAGCACTATTATATGGGACGCAATGCATTTGTTGTGGGCTTGTTGTGAACGATACCAGCAGAGCTGATTCTTCCCCGAGCTCGTAGTGACAAAGCCCATGGTCGCTTTGGGACGATCGATTCCTCCTATGGCTTGAAATGAAGGGGAGGATATGAACATTTCTAACCAACTACCCACATATAGTTTGCGGCACTAGTATATATGTGTATAGCGAACTTGCAAACCGAGTAAAGCACCCTGTCTCATAGGTCGCTAAACGGACAATACCAGGGCTGTTGACTAGGCTGACCTAGGCGCTATCTGTTACAGGGTACCCCTAGGCTGCGGACGATCTGGGCTGGCAGGCAGGCAGGCAGGTGGACTTAGGCGACTAGTTCTGGCGTGTGTGGCTTGAACGTACTACGTATAGACCGATGCGGGCAGAGGGTGCCTTAAGTGCAGGCGGTGTAGTGTAGCTAGCTTGCGACGAGGGAGGCTCTTGGCTAGCTGTTATCGAGCGTCCGAACCGGGTTGTGGGCCGAATATATCTGGCGAACGAGTGATTGCATTATCTGGTGAGGAACTTTTAAAGTGATTCCCTGATCGCAGTTAGACGAGCAAGGTTGTTTGCTCTCGAGCTTATCGGTCAGTAATTGTGAGTTATCGTCCGTTAAAGGATGTGAAGTATCTCTCTGTGTTGCACTTTTGTTCACTAACACATAATTGTGAACAACAGATAATTAGGTAATAATTGTCAGAAAAAAGATTTATTTTATCGGTATTAAACCTCGACTTCATGCGCAAAGGGGAAATAATTATTTATTGCTCAACATAGATTGAGAGAATTTTTATCGCGCTTTATTATATACTCTAATACCAATCAATATAAAATGGTGTTTTTATGTGCGTTTTGATATATTTTTTTTATAATAAATTTGCAGATAGACATGATAATTAATAAAATATTAATTGTATCTTTGATTTGTCAGAGAATAAAAAAGTATTTTTAGCGATTTTGTTTACTTGTGAACCAGCACTCAATTCAATTAAACATCTATTAAAAATATTATTTAATAATGAATAATGGAGAACCCTTATCTCTTAAATTAGCCCAAGAGCGACTAAAGGCAACAACAAATATTTACCTGTTTGGGATGCCTTTAAGCAACAACTACAATCGCGTCAGGAATCTCAAGTTGAATTTGAGGGGGATACAAAACAGTTATTTAAATCTATCACTGAGAGCACTAAAGGTATTCAACCTGTGTTAGAAAAACAGGTGGAACTAATGAAAAAATAGCAAAAAGAGCTAAGAAAACAAAAAAGATTCTCGAAAAATTTCCAGCCGTAACAGCTGCTGAGATGCCATTCCCGGAAATGCCTGAATATGCAGACCAGGCAGAAGAAGGTGTTGAAGCAATAGCCACTGAACTAGAAGTTGAATTAATAGATAAATTTAATGAGGAAACTGTTAAGGTAATTAAGAACCTAAATGCACAACAATTAGCTGAATTTGCTGTGGATGGTTTTAGTCGAAGAGGTAAATTAATGAAACCTGAAGATGCTAAAGATATAAAACCCGTGAACAATGGCAGAAAGTATTATATCGTATACGCATGAATGTTAAACAACTTAAAGCTGATGATCCATTATATCGAAAGTATGCTAAGACAATTGATCATTTAGTCCAATCAAGAAAAGGAGAAAAAACAAAACAAAAAAACCTCCAAAACAAAAAGAACCAAAACCATTTGAGCAATCACAAAGTGATTATCCTGGATCACCAAAATCAAGAATACCAATTATATCTACACCAAGTAAAACAACACCACCGAATCCAAGTGAAGAACTAGTATTTCAAGACACTTCTGGTGCAACTGGAAGTGGTTTAGGAAGTGGTCTTATTACTCAGTGTCCTAATAATGTTCTTTCCGAAGTTGAACGACTAGAAATTCTCATCGGAGAAAAACGAGCTGGTAATAATTCCCCAGAAATCATTAATGAAGCAGCAGATATTTGTAAACGATTTTTTGGTGGCGGTATTATGGATATTGATGTGTATCAGTCTCTCATTAATGAAATTGCAGATGACTAATATAGTGACTAAGTCACAGTGATTAGATACAAATAGTGATAAAGTTAATTAATAATAAAATGATTGTGCATGGTGCTCAACGTGGACCTACCATGGTCAGGGCAATTAACTCTCGAATACCGATTTACAGAGCAACCTACGGAGATGGGTTAGGTGATGTTGTTCAGGGTCTATTTAGAAGAATAGTCCCAAAAGCAATACCAATTGCAAAGCAGCTGGGTATGAAAGCTATTGATGTTGTTCGCGAAAAAGTTATAGACGCTGCTGGTAATGTTGCTAGTAAAGCATTCTCAGCAATCAAAGATAGACTAGCACGATTAATACGCAGACCACAACCTGTCCGACCTCAACCAGTGAAACTGGCCAGCACTGAAGTGATGCCCGCCAGTGTAAGTAAAATAATAAATCAAGCCGCTAATCAAAAACTAGCAGAGATGGCTGATGTCCCGATGTCTGAGAAGGAAAAAAATATAACCGCTATTCTGATAGCAGGAAGTGGTCTCACTTCCCGAAGAGATCTTCGTTTTAGATAATAATTATAATAAATATTTTTAAACGTATAAGTGATCCCGCATTCGACATGGACGCACCAGTTCTCAAAGATGAGTCTGTGCGTGATTATTAGTATTATTGTTATGACGCACGAACAACAAATCAGCTTGGACGAATCGAACTACACGTTCAGGATACAAGTATATTTTACCTGCCCTCAGAAGCATTTAATGAAGTGGAAGGTGAAATTTTAAAAAATGATAATACTGAATATGTAGCCGAAATTAGTGTTGGTTTTGCTAATAATGATATTATGGCATTGTTTGATAGCGCTACGTATATGATTGACGGAAAAAATATTGAATCAATTCAAAAAGATGTCGACGTTGCTACAGCAATACATGATCTTGCAAGATACAGTGACGATTATTTAAGGTCAGATGGTCCATCAATGATGTTTGCAAAAGATACAACTGATTTTCCAGAAAATAGAAACGTAACCATTGGTAATGTGAGAAATGCCGCCGAGGACAATACTACCCCTGCAGTATTATCGATGAATGCAAATTTCAACTTGTGATTCACATCACGTCGATCGATGTTGCAGGGTGGAAGTAGAAGATTTTCATTTGTGATTCTACTATCACATATCTTTGGATTTTGTAGAAATGTCAGAAAAGCGATTTTTGGAGCCAAACATACAGTTGTGCTGGTACGAAAAGCAACCGACGATGATACAATATGGCGACCTGCTGGTGATGCTGGTGGAGTTATACTAACAAAATTTTCGCTCTGGATTTCAATAATGATTCCGACGATATCTAAAGATCAGTTATTATCTTTTATGAGTCAAGGCGGTAAATCAGCGTTATCATGGTTAACAACAACGACAGATAGTGTTTAAAGTACAATTAACGGATTGTTCACGTGGCAAATAGCTTCCTAGCAGTGTGTTTCTGCACCGCGATATATATTTATTGCGCTTCAAAATACCGCACGAGAAAATGATCAAACACGTATTATCATGATATTTGATAAGCTCGGTGCTTCTGATGTTTCATTAAGAATAAACAGACATCAAGAACCATCCGAAGATATTTTGTTAAATTCGTCCAAAATCATGTATCACGTACATATCATCGTCTTATGTCGTTTATAGAACGTGATCAAAACATTGATACTGGTTTACAAATATCGCAGCTGGATTTTACAACGCTGTATCCGATTTAATACCTTTCATTAGAACATTTAGATTCAACCAGATAATCAGTAGTTGATATATATTTTCGAGCTCGTGTTAATAGAGATGCTGGAACTATCCCTAGTTACAGAGGAATTGCTGTTATAGTTAGCGATAAATCAATATTACTCGAAGGTGATGGTGGACGAATGAGATTAATTGATGCGCCAGGGGAGAACATGTAATTAGATCGTTCATAATATTAATAGCGTCATATCATCACGTTAGTGTGAGTCTGACTTCTGTTCAGATCAAAAGACTACAATCGGCCTCAAACAATAAATGTGGAATAAAAATATCGTTAAAGCGAGATCAGATGAGCGGTTCAAATAAATTATCGTTACCCGATCGTCAATTCAAAAACTTTAATGAAGCAAACAAATTAAATAAAGGCGTCAAATTTAGTCTTTCTGCGGCTGCTATCAAAGATACATTTAAAATGGGTGGTATATTTTTCCCTTCTCGCAGCTATACCAGCATTAATAGCCGCTGCAGCACCAGCAGAAGCAAAGGCAGCTGCATTATGTGCTGTTGGAACTGCTGCTGGCATGGCATTAAAGAGAGCGAGCGGAAAGGGAATATCTAAAAAAAGGGAAAAGGTCTCAGACTACCAGGGACCCCGCCTACATGGTACGAAAAAGGCCTAAGACTTCCCGGGATAGTTTACTGATATCGCCAATGTCCAATTTTGATTTACTCGATGCTGTTAAAAAGATAAAAAAAAGAAATGTTTTCATGCGCGATCAATTACCAAAACAACCAGACAATACTGAAACAGGACCAGATACCCATTGGTTAGCGTATGCAATTGATCCACGTGGAATTATTTATTTTCATTCATATAGATTAGCGCCACCAAAGGAACTTTTATACTATGCTAACAGCATAAAAAGTACTCCAGTTTGGTATTGAACGTTTCCTACACAAACATTAACTGATCCACCAATATGTGGTCTTAAAGTACTTAATGTACTTGATGCTATATCCCTGGCACCGCCAAGAAAATCACCTCATAAAGTCGTGCATGAATATACCACATTGTCACATTTAAATAGACATCAGTAAATATAATGGTAGATTTTTACGGAAGATCTGCTCGTGGTAAAGCTCAGCAGCCAGGTGATTTATCTAAATATGCAACCCTTGATCAACTTAGAAATGAGATCGACGATTTATTAAATATTAAAAATGTGGATCAAAATGAAGTAGTTCTTTTTCAGGGCAAACAAGGACGATTAAAGACGATTAATATACGACTAAGAGACGTACTTATACGAATTCCTACTGAAGTTGCTGATCATATCGTTACTTTTACTGATCAGGGTAAAATACAAGATTCCGGTAAGTTAGTTAATGATTATGTCTAGACTACTAGCGGTGTATTTAGTGGAGACCTCATTATGAACAAAAATAAAATTACACATCTTGGAAATCTAACTACAGATAGTGATGCTACAATACAAAAAAAAATATGTTGACGATCAAGAATCTAAGTACGTATTAGCCAACGGTAGTATAATGCGTGCAATACTCAATATGAATCATAATATTATTGGTAATTTAAAACACAGAATCTGAGTTTGATATTGCTACAAAAATACGTCGATGATAAAGAAGTTCCAATCATTAATGAAATTGCCACACTCAAAACTTATTTTGCCGGTCACGTGAATACATTTTTGAGTTTTCGCAGACACGTGAATAGGACTAATAACGAACTTTTTTGGAAATCCACCAAATGATAATATAAAACTTACTGATATTAACACAAAACTCAACGATATTAATAGTGGAATTCCGGATAATGTTCAAAAAACTATTCTGGTTAAAATTCCTCAATAGCAGATTAAAAATATTGTGTATACAAATGCATCTGGATCTGGAGTGTGGACGCCAGAAAATAAAACTATCAAATACACAGCAAAAGTCGCTGGTTTATATAGGATATCCGTATTTATCGGTGTAGATTTTATAATATACACTAAATCTCCATTAACTGGTAATATATCTAGAACTATATCTGTAGTATTAGATAAAGATTCCGAGGAAATATTTACGCTGGAATCGTCTGATAAATATATGGCCTCAGCTAATTACTGGTGGTGTTTGGAATTTGTAACTCAATTAACTACTTAACATCATAGTATAATGGATCAAATAACTACGTCATCTATCGAAATTCCACGTCTCAGATATAATCAAGCATGTGAATGTCTGGCCAAACTAAAAAATACCATTGACCATTATACAGTAAAAGTAAAAAAATATCGTAGACGTATGGTCGTCATTGATATAATTTTGTATTCGGTTTCTGCTATTGTAGCTGGATCCGGATTAATATTATCAAATTTAACAATGACAGCTCCAGCAATTATAACAATTATTGTTTCAACTTCAACAACTATAGCAGGTATTCGTAGTATTATTGCTAAAAAAGATAGCTACATGTGCAAATGAAAAATTGCTTGAGTATATGATAAAATTGCACACAGAAACAGCAAAATACTCTAAACTATCTTTGTATATATCCACGTATCTCAGTGATGGTAAAGTATCTGTCGAGGATTTCGTAACGATAATTAAAACCTACGATGAAGCATTCAGAATTGTTAGTGATTCTGTTGACAAAATAAATGGAGAATTAAACAATAATAATAACAAAAATGTCAGCAACTGAAAATCGCTTGAATATTGAGTGAAGAGAGTCATTACAGTAGATTGTAGTTAATACAACTAATTCAAAAACAACCATGATATCAATAAGTTCGACCAATCCAGAATTCAGCGTTAACTTTCCAACTGCAATTTCAGTAAAAGAGATAGCATTAGATCAATTACGTGTGTGTTATAGATGGCCTAATATTAGATCAAAACCATTAGGTGGATTACCAGCAAATAATTCATTATTATTCGCAAACAAAAATAAATATGATGGAACTCCTGATTGGCAAGTAGTTAGTATTCCAACTGTTCGTTATCTGTTAGAACAGATTAATGAAGAATTCCAGCGCAGAATTAAGTCTTTAATCGGAAAAGAGTCTAAAATAGCAATTACTGTTTACGAACCAACATTATCGTCGCTGATTAAAATAAATTCTCCTGATTATGCTGTAGATATTTATCAAAGTTCGATTAGATCAGAACTAAGATGGCCTGACTTTGCACCTGTTTATTATGGTCTAAGAGAACCAACTAAAAATGAGTTTAAAACGAGTGAAAAAAAATTCATTAAAAATCCAGAATATGAAAAAAAATACATCTATGAAGTTATATATTTTTTAGGTCTGATCCAAACGACAATAATTATTACTTTGCCGATTTTGGCGGTAAAAGGATCTCCAAGACGGGTTGATCAGCATTTGATTTTGTCATAGAACTCAGGACGTAAAATCGACATATGGTGTATGAACAATTTATAAAAGAATTTTTAGATACTCTTAAACCTGAATACGATAAATCATTTAATGATTTAAAAGATTTACTTACTTCGTTATCACAGTATCATGATCATAATGTAAAGCAGCCAATAATCGAGTCAAAAAAACACTTCAATGAGATCCTATTCGATTTGTAAATTGCCAATCGAAGTCTCATAAACGTTGCAACTATTTTTGATAGACAAGAGTATTTCGCTAATCAAGAGCGTAAACAGTTATTTCTTAATCATTATAAAATAATAGAAGAAAAACAATTGCAAACATTTATTATACCTATTCTAAATAATGCTAAAATGAAGAAATCATTGAGTGATCTTATTGAAGAATATTATCCAGGCGTTATTGAGTCGTGGAAAAAATTACACCCGCTTCCAACTGTTCTCAAATATAATAATGACTTAAATGGTACAGGTCGTCATACTTCACATAATATTGTTAATATAACATCCATCGTCGCACTGACTTTAATGTCCGATATTATTGACAGTAGCTACCACGTCGATCTTTCAATGTCTAACCAGGCCCAGCAAGGATATGTATTATACTCATCTAGTATCCAATCCCCCCCGCGTTGAGTAATTGTATCTGAGCCAATAAATCAAGTTTACCAGCGTGTACATAATTCATTATTGTCAAGAATGAATTTCAAACTCACAAATCAAGATGGCAATATTGTGGACCAGCGCGGTGAGACGTGATATATTAATTTCTATATACGCTCGTAAATTGGGAGGAAAAAAATGAAGATATTTTAAGATAAATGTCAATTATTTTTATTTTATATATATATATATATATATATATATATATATATATATATATATATATATATATATATATATATATATATATATATATATATATATATATATATATATATATATATATATAAAATTAAAAAAAATTAGTAAAAGTGACCTTTTATCTATTTGGTTGTTTCAGAGTTTGGAACACGATTTTGATAAATTTGTACGATCTAATGGTGATATTTATCGTACAGAACCTCTTTATGAAGAAATGAGAAATCTTGCAAAAAATATACTTCTGACGATATCAAAGCTAGACAACTACTAAACAGTTGTTTTACAGTACCATCGGTAGCGGCTTATTTTGCTGAAGAGAAAAATTTATGGAGACCGACTAGATCAGAATTTATTGAGGATATACAAAAAAAGTTGCATAGAATATGGGCATGGTGGATTATGGAATACTAAATACGAGTATAATGATGTTATCTCCTTCGATATGGCTGCATGTTATCCTGAGAGTTTTCTTGGATTTGGAAGATGTTCTAAATATTATGACAAATTCGGACACCCTACACATGACATGACCAGAGTTTCGATAAATGGACCCTTACCAGATTTTGATTTAACCGGATTTGCATGAATAGAATCATTCGAGTTCGGAGAAGATCTCCATCTGATTACTTATGCTTGGTTTGGAAGACATTTTTCAGAAAAATATTTGACTCCAGTAGTGTTATTAAGATATATGATTGATGCTGGAATTTTAGTATCGTTGAGGGTCAATGAAGCGATTATATCATATAGTGCAGAACAGCAAATTTGGTTACCAGAACCGGATGGACTTAGTATTGATGATGCCAGGAACGAATTTCCTGATCTTGCCGAAGATGACATTATTCAAATTATTAATAATATACGTAAATGCGGGGATGAGCACGATGAAAAGGTGCAAGAGATCTTGGTAGAAAGACAATCGGCAAGTTTACTCAAGGCAGTTCATACGGTCAAAGACGACACAGTACAAAATTGATTATGGACTATGCTGAGTTAGATTTTATAATCTCTGATACAACGGAGAAATAGACATTTATAAGCCGATGTAATGTGTTTTTATCGGATGGAATTAAACTAAGTACCATTGTGAGCTATATTGAGGGCGACTCACCGCAATTTACTCATTTAAGATCTTCGATGCTAGCCTATGTTTCTATAAATCTACTGTCTATGATAAATAAATATCCTCGTCACGCTGTTAGAGTCGCTACGGATTCATTTTATATAAACAAAACATATAATGATTTATTAAATCCGCTACTCGGTAATGGTGAATGGGGAACATGGATGATAAAGCAAGAAAATATACTAAGCTATTCTGAATTTGCTGACGTTAAAATTAAGGAAATATATTACAAAAATAATAATCAAATATCAGAATCATCAGCACCATCTGTGTACGATCATGTGGCTAGACATAAGACCGTTTATCTTAATGGATGTGGAGGGTCAGGTAAAACAACTCGTGCAATTAAATTATTTATGAACAACAATTCAGATATGATTGTTTTGACACGTACACATAAACTAGCCAGAGAGATAAAAGAACGAGGTGTAATTATGTACATATCATAGTTTCTTTAGATGGTGCGGAGATACGTGGACTCCTGAGTGAATGGGTGAAAAATATATACCTAAGTATATCATATGGGACGAGATAGACACCGTGTCGTTAGAAACACTAAAAACATTCCGTCAATTGTTATTAACAAAAAACACGGCTATGATTATGTGTGGTGATCATGGTCAACCACCACCTTTTGTTGGACAGTCTCCACATGAATGGCTAAAGAATAATGTGGATTATTACAAAGAAATGCATGACATTATAGAGCTATTGATGAACGACTGAAAGAACTTAAATGGTTCATCAGACTACAACCAGATAAAATACAATGGGAGATAATGCGTGAGATAATTCCATATACTACCATGAATATTTCTTGGACTTAATGGAGATCCACTGATTTGATAGTCGCAAATATAAAGATAGTTCGCGATGGATTGCAAAAGAAATTATTTCCGTTACGTAAAGAAAAGTTTCTAAATCTACCAGTACCATTATGTTATCGCCCAGCAGGTACTCAGTGACAGAATATTGAAGTTGAAATTCCAGGTAAAGACATTGAATGTGTCCGAGTACAAAATCTGGTGTTGAATGGTATTCTTTTCGTAGCAGCTGATAATGTTTAGAGTGCATTGAGTATGGATAAATCACCGTGGACGTTAGGATACGCTCTAACGATTCATTCGTCACAGGGATTAACTATATCTGATACAAATATCTGGATTGTAGATGATCGAATCGAATGGTCAAACTTAGTCTATCTTGCAGTATCTCGCGTCAGAAGAATAACTCAGCTACATAGAATTGTCAGAGATTATTTGAAAACTGAGGAGATTGCTAATGACGCTGAAGAAATAAAGAAAAAATAGCGTCTTATAAACAATGTGGCAAAAAATAAACTTGACTTTGATATTGATACTGAGTTTATTATAAAACTAAAACAACTACAGAATAATCACTGTGCAAGTTGTAACACAATAATATTATGGCATTATTCCAATAATAATCCAAGACAATTTACCTTAGAATTAATAGTGATCTTGGTCAAACACGTGAAAATGTAATGTTGACCTGTCTTGAATGCAATCGACGTCGGGGTTCTAGTTTACATAAGTGAACGCGGTTGTAATTGTGTATCCGCAGGAATTACCTGCAATTGCTCACGTACAAATCCACGTTGAGGTGCAGTAAAATCTAGTCTGTATATGGCAGGTCTTCCAGTAGGTCTAACCACGCTAGAAATTGTTTGAGTGGTCACACTCGAAATAGGGTCAGTAGTTTGTCTTTTGCCACCCTCCAACTCCCCTAGTTCGTATAAATATCTCGCAATCACATTACCAAATACTGGTTGTTGACCTCGTTGTCCGTATTCATCACTACGTGGTATATTATTTTTTTGTTATTGCATTAGAAGGTTTCATGAAAGTTACACGAGTAATTTCATTATTTAATGCAGATATCACACTTGTTAGCCTTGCAACCCATCCAAGTGATCTCTCAACGGACTTAAATTTAGTAGATATTTCCTTTGCGTATTGATATGCAAAAACGGCTCAGCAAGTATTCGATTAAATCGTTCAACGATTGCTTGATCACGATGAATTTCAGTATGCCATTGTCTGATTTTGACGTTATGTGTTTTCATCAAAGATAATACTGCGCCAAGAAATTCTACGCCAGGATCAACTTGTAATAGCTGTGGACATCGTAGACCACCACGTTGATAAATTCGCTCAAACGCAGATGCAGCTTCAAATGGTGTTTTTGTTGATAATGGTTCAGTTTCTTTATATATATTTGCAATATCAACAATAGTCAATGCGTATTTGTACGCGCGTGACTTTCGTCCACGTGTTTTAATAGTACCATATGGTAAAAACAAAATATCTGCTTGGTGAACTTCGTTAGGAACACCGACATAAAAATGTCCATATTGAAATATTTTTGGAGGTGGTAGATAAATTTGCCATATTGCCTGTCGTGCTAACCACGCTGCAGCAACATAACGTGAAACTTTTGCTGCTTTAGCAAGTTTAGTGATCGCTGTTTACCTTTCCAATACCCTCTAGGACTATAACAGATGGATTCCATTTTAACATTTATATAATTAATTTCCAGCTCCTAACACTATTTTACTATTCATAGCAGATTTTATCAGAAAACTGGCGAGTTTTTCTCTGACAGATTTATTAGGTATAGAATTTTATTAGGTATTGAATAAATTTCACATCTGCGAGATGCCGTAGTTGCAAATCAGGATTTTTATAAGCAACGACAAGAATGTGACATGGTTAATCGATCTTATTTACTGGATACTCTCCTGATTTGGTCGATCTTGGTTATAGAGTCTGATATAGAGACGATTTCCAGGACCACAGTAATTATATTCTGGGAGGTGTTTCTCACCAACATACTTAGCCCATGGTAATACAGGTAATTTTCCTAATGATGCTGCAATATCCCCACCTATTTTTGTTGTCCCTGAGATAAATATATATTTTTGTGTACCATATTTTGCACATTTACCTTCTAATGCATGTCATTTATTTTTCGTTATTATTGTTGTCAATCCAGTGGTCCCACTAACGGTGGGGTTTGATGATTTACATCGAGCACAATATAGACTCATGTTATTAATAATATGGATACAATAATTGATTTTTCGGCGACACGAAAACAAGAACCATTAAAGCATCATCCAGCATTACTAAATTCGATAAGGATGACTATAATAGGTCCATCTGGATCAGGTAAAATACAATAATTATTAAATTTAATAATGGGATGGATGACAAGGAATAAACTATATTTAATATCACCGTCTGTGGATGATCAGCATTGTTACAAAATACTTAAAGATTTTAACGAGAAAGCAAAATCAGTTAATCAAGACGGTGAAGATATCATTGATTTTATCACAGATATAGATGAAGCAACATCTGTAGATGACTTGGATGGATTCCTTAGTAATCTGGTAGTATATGATGATGTGATGCTGGACAAACAATCTAATCCAGCTAGAATATTTTCTCCAGGTAGACAAAAAATACAGACGTGATTTATGTTACTCAAAGCTATACACAAATACCTAAGGTGATCAGAGATAACTGTAAATATTTTGGTTGTATTTAATGGATTAGATAATTATACCATGCATAATATTTATTATACCTTGTGTTCAGGGGACATGGATATGAATAAATTAAAAAATTTCTTTTCTAAAGCACAATCTGTTCCGTTTGGATTTATAACAATAAATCTATATCACCCAAGATGCAGATATCGTATAGGTCTGGATAAAATATTTGGTTAATCCCTGATAAAATCAAGAGCAGCAAAGAGAGGGGTGAATGACAACAATTGGGTCGTTTTGTAAGTGAACAAAACCGAAAGAATCGTGAAAAATATAGTCAATATTAGAGTAACAAAACTGTGCTAACCTCATGGATTTATTACGCGGTTTTTAACCGTACGGAAATATAATAAAGACTTTGGTTTACCGTTATTGACTTATTTTTTTCCGTCAGTTGTAGGAACCCCTATTTTCGTTAAGGATACGGGCAAAATTTTTATAGGGTCCACCCTCTCTGCTGCTAATGATAACTTAATAAATCGGTAATAAATTTCCATTACTACATAAGTTTTCACCTAAATAGTGCTTCCGTGATATGGAGAAATTCATGAAAAATCTCGGACGTGTTGTGAAGAAGCAGATATAGAGAAAAGCTAACGCTTTTAATGCCCTGGTTTCAGACAAATCGAAAGGCACATAACATGAGACGTTTGGGGAAAAGAGATATGGCACCCACTGACGACATGCATGTCAACATATTTGCTCTTCATTGGCATGCTTCATGAACCTCGTTCAAAGCTATACTCAAATATAATAATGATGAAGTGAAATTACATAACGTTACATCTTATAGTCCCGTAGGTCATTCAAATTAGAAGACAAAGATGAAAATGTTTACCATTGTGCTTAAGTTCCACTGTGTCGGCCATAAAATTGTATAATATATTCAACTGTCTGTCTGTCCCTGTCAAACTCTCTCTTTCTCTCTGTATATATAAATATATATATATATATATATATATATATATATATATATATATATATATATATATGTATATATATATGTATATATATATATATATATATATATATATATATATATATATATATATATATATATATATATATATATATATATATATATATATATATATATGTATATATATATATATATATATATATATATATATATATATATATATATATATATATATATATATATATATATATATATATATATATATAGTATAATACAAACAATACTATCATACAGGTTAAAGAAAATCAATTATTTCTCTACCGAGTTTCGAAACCAGGTCCGCGAAGAAATGGCATCCATCGCCTTGCCTGCACGCACCAGCGCATATACCGTCACGACTAAGCACGCATCACCCAAAAAATGATACATATATATATTTCCATATCCACTCATACACATACACTTGCAATTTGGCACAAGCCACAGAAGAGTCTGTTAATTATCAGAATTGAAGGATAGGTACCTTTAACGGGGTTTCACCAACCAATATAGTTATTTACCATCTCAAAACATTAACCTTGGTCAATATTTTTGTTACACACACACACTGTTTGCATTCAGGATGTCGTAGTTTCAGGTGTTCCTGCAAAACAACCTCTCTTGTGTGTTTGTGTGTGTGTGTGTGTGTGTGTGTGTGTGTGTCAGCCTTCGAATAAAATACTGTCCATTATAAGAACAGGTCACTGTCGCTACATTTAATATTTTTCTTACTTGTGAAAAGTATTTCTCATTTCATGACCCAATCAGTGATTCATTTTCTGTATTCCTATACCTGAATCACCAGACATGGACAGATGCATATTGATGAGCACTATTCGCTCATCATAAATGTAGGACATTGTGACTCGTATTTCACAATTCATTGATTTTTTTGCACAAGGAATTTTCCCTATTCGTGTTTTCATCATTGACCTAGACGATTGCAGGAATCACCTTTAACATGCCCATACCAAAATAATAGTCATGGTGACCTATAAATTGTTAGATCAGATAATGAGTCAATCTTTTTGTTAAGAAAGTTTGAGCGAAAGAGCCATCATTTATATATATATATATATATATATATATATATATATATATATATATATATATATATATATATATATATATATGATGTCGGTTCTACCGCAAATATATCGTAGACGAAATATATTTTGTCACAAAATAGTCAATTTAATAGAAATGTCGTTGACTGTCTATATACAATCCTGTGTTTCATATATCAGTTTCAGCTGATGGCTGTGCAAAGCATGACAACATGCTAAAGCATACCTCGGAAGCTATCATCTAGATGGTCCAGCACAAATAGTATAGTGAGTCGTATGATTTTTTCCGAGGTTAATCATGGAGTGGGCTCTTTGGAAAAACACGTTTTCTCTGTTTCTACAGGCGGTATGGCGATTACTTTAGTTAAGGGCACTGGGTAGACTGCAACTGTCGGTGCTCAGTTGTGTCTCCATGATGAGATATATGCAACTTTACATTCGAGTGAGTTATCATTGTCAATGTCCGGAATATTCCTCTTCGCATAGACATTAAGATCGAAGTTCTACAACGTCTTATCGTTATCATAGTTAGTATTCCTCTGGTACTGGTTGACTAAATTCTCTCTGTATTTTTGACGGACTGTTTTTGCATGGTCACGATACTATGCCATGTTTTGTGCAAGTGACGTGTTATCAGTATCGTAACTGTGTTCTTGGTTCATCTTAACCTTGATTATGCGGTGGTATTCATGGGAGGCGATCTCATGCTTCAAGATGCAATTCACGCTAAATAGTAGTTATGGACTCACGGATTGTCCTATCTCATTCTTTACAAAAGCGTATTAGGATCCTGATTTTCATCATTTGGCTCTTAATGAACGAAATGTTCGCGTTTAATTTTAGTGCAATCCCAAAGGATTATTTGTTATGACAAAATATTGGAGGACATATTTTGCCTTTGGGAGTTAAGGAAGACTTCGGCAGGCATAACTGAATGATCTCTATTGGGGTATTTTCTTGTGTTGTCGCCTGTGCAACATTTGTGTAAGTATTGAAAGCTCTGCACAAATACAACAAAACTAAAGAAGGATGATTTAGTCGAAAGATGGCCAAAATTGTGTATGCGACATTGCTACGAAAAAGAAGGAGGGTACGTTGTGTAATATTAAAACGTTGTATCATACAGACACCATGTGCGAACAAATATGCAAACGACATTCATGGTGTGACGGAAGCAATGTTAAGATTGTCCCCTTAAAAAATGATGCAGCTGGACGGGTACAACAATGAAACTTGTCAAGTGGCCCTACTCCAAGCGGGAAAAATGGGAATCTCAAGTTCAATTTTCATGTAAAGACTCCAAGAAGAGTGCCCACACCCCCACGGAATAAGATGAGAAAGAAGTGGCTCTTTTTTATGCACCAAAACATACAAGACACTGTTTAGTGTCTAGCATCCTGAACAATTAAGCGAGACGTGCCAGAGAGCCGTATAGAGACCTTGCTGCCCATGTCTTCACTAACGTAAATTACAAAAGTTCTAAAATTACTCATTATAACTGGCACAGACGATATTTGTGGTGAAATTAGCCATTTTTCCATCACAGAGAGAGAAAGAGAGAGAGAGATAGACAGAGTGAGATAGAGAGAGAGAGAAACCCCAGCCATTATCGCCTTACAAGATTCATTCAAGAGAGAACAGTGTGGAAGCTGAGGGACTGTAAGAGAGAGAGAGAGAGAGAGAGAGAGAGAGAGAGAGAGAGAGAGAGAGAGAGAGAGAGAGAGAGAGAGAGAGAGAGAGAGAGATGCCTGTGTTGGATAATGAAATGGATGCAGCATGAAAAAGTGATGGATGATCATTGGTGACGAGTCGTTTGTATACATGAAAGAGATTCAAAATGTATATACAGTGCGTAGCACGATTTGAAATGAGCACAAAACGAGTTAGAACGTAAATAAAGGATTACTGAGAATTTCATTTTGGAGCCGGTTAGATCACGTATATCTTACAGTTACAGAGTAGTGAGATATGCATGTTTTCGATCCGACGCCTAACGATCCCGTTTGTCCATCTCAAATCCTTCATAGTGACCTCAGAAATCACAAAATTAGGACAAGCAGGGTACAGCCTGGTACGGTCATGGATCATATATTCGTTTTAAACATCCGCGGAGAAGGAAAAGCCTAGTTTGCATAAAACCATTATCGTTCATTATAGCCATCGGTTGGCTATAGAATCGCTAGATCTGCATAAAGTGCGTTCCATAACGATGAGCTCTCCATCTGAGATTTTTTTGCAACGTAGTGGTTCATTCTATGTAGGGATAGTGGTCAATTATCTGTACTTTATGGTAGCTAGATTTGTATTTCTGGTAGCTTGATTTGGTACAGAGCTTGCATCGCCTACCCAAAATATATTCTGCAACAGCTGTCAAGTTCTAGTTCTTGTAATTTCCGATCATCCATATGAGAATCTACTTGCTTTTTGTCTGGTAAATGTCCTAATACAAGCACAAAAAAGAACGATGGAGTAGTCGCAGCATTGTATACGGAAGTGCTTATTATTATATCGTTTTCTATGCCAGCAATTTACATGCACGTCAAACAATGTTTCTGATCAGATGATGAATCCAATTCTGCTCATGCGCATCCAGAATGGCTCACAGGAAAGTGTAATTAATATGCACAATACCGATTACATAATTCCATCCCCTTTGCCTGGATAAACATACCTACGCTGTACTGACCTGTTTCATGTATGTATCCCTTAAGGTACATATCTTGCTGCTTTATGTACTTAGGAATATTGTTTGCCTTTCATAATTGTCTGTCTGTCTCTATCTTTCTCTCTCTCTGTATGAATGCATATATATATATATATATATATATATATATATATATATATATATATATATATATATATATATATATATATATATATATATATATATAATGTGTGTGCGTGCGTGTGTGTGTAACATAACCTGAATTTCCCTGGATAGTATTTAACGTGCTATAGCGATGTACTAGTTTCCAAGAGAGTGTCAGGCGTAACTACAAGAATTTCCTCAGAAGAAATGCTTCAGCCTGGCATGGTACATCAAAAGGAAGCCTCTATATAGTTTTCTTTAGTTACTAATTGTTTGCACCAATAGGAACTACTTGCAGTTGTATTGACAAAAGTAAATTTAAATGATTGGCAGTTCGTGCAAGATTTAGCATAAAATTAAGTTAAAGACACTTTCTTACACAAATGGTATTTAAAATCAATTTTGTATGTGATATATGAAGCATTATGTCAAGGAATACTATCACTTTTGAGCATAGACATTAATTAATTATTATCTGGTTTTCCTTGTTTCACTCAAAACTCCGGTATATATTTAAGCATATGCATCTTAACTCCCTAAAGCTTTTTACAAGGTCACGCGTCATACGCTAAACTTAAACTTTCAGACAGGACGCCAATTGGTTGCAAGTTCAAACAAATCGATATGATACATCTGATTCCCATAAAAAAATAGTATTCATTTTTTAAGCACATATTTAAATTAGCTAAAAGTACTTTTACCAAATGAGGCTTGCATTTGTTATAAAATATGTGTATTCAAATCATTTTTATGTCATTATTAACATCGTTCAACAAATTAATCTTTGGAATGGACACATGCTTATACGTAAAACGTTTAACATATTTTGTGAAGTCATTAAATATCCATGAATTATACACTAAGAGCAAACTTTAATACAGGGATAAAGAGAGACATACATACGCACAGTGACAAAGAAAAGAGTAAAAGCCAAAAAGTTTTTTAAATTTTAACAAAACAATTTATTTCCCGAGACAATAATGTAAGAATTTGTTTATAGGGCTTACAATCTGAATGCAATCCAAATATAGTTAAACACAAGTCCTATCACTAAATGGTCCTATAAGAATCCAGGTACGAGTCACGAAAAGTGCAAATATGGAGATCAATGACGTCAGATGGAGTCTAATATATGTATAACAATAATTCCTCAATTGAATTCCAATCTTTATTTCCGAATAATTACAGAATCAATTTTTGTAAAAATCTTTCAGAATTTTTTTATAAGAAAGTCAACTTGTTGAGTGTCCAGGAAAATAAAGTATTTAATACAAAATTCAGACGAAGAATAAACTATTCTGGCAACAAATTTAAAAACAATACCTAGTTTCTTGAAGGTTTTGAATGACTGAACAAACCAATATTAAGAATAACCATTTCAAATAGAAGCATCACTATAAATCTGGCTAGACTGGTCATGTGACCTCTTATTACGCTAAAATTCACACGTAAACCAATGTCATTTTACTAAAAAAAAACAACCATAAAAAGGTTGTTTACAAACATTGATCACGCAGAGAAAGTATATCCGTGATGCTGACAAATCATTTTAACTTCCTGTTTATTTTGTTGCCAAGGTAAGAATAACTCAATATTTATTCTCACGTATTACTATTTCATCTTAAATAAACAAAGTTTGTGCTAAAATTATATCTTACTACTAAAATAGAATCCCGATTCAGAGAAAAATATTCATTGTAATTAAATACAATGAAACATATCTAACCTACCTACCTACCTACCTACCTACCTTCCTACGCACGTACCACGCACATTCATACATACATACATACATACATACATACATACATACATACATACATACATACATACATACATACATACATACATACATACATACATACATACATACATACATACATACATACATACATTCATACATACATACATACATACATACATACATACATACGTTCTTACTTACAGTTAGAATTTAGACTCGAACCCTCGCAGACGGGAGATTGCAGTGATCCGTAACAGAGAGCGCTTTAGACCATTCGGCCACTCGGGGCCCCTCACCTCTGTTTCCTTAGGTTCGAGTCTAAATTTGGCGAATGTGGATATGTGAGAAAGTTTGTCATTAGCTTCTCGCGGATCCGTGGTTCTTTACCCGGATTTTCCGGTTTCTTCCTCCACCATTAATACTGACCGTCATGTATAGCCTATCGTCTGCTGTAAAATTGCGTTAAGCCCCAGAACAACAACAATAACAATAACAACTTAAAGCCAGACATACAGACAAGCATGGTCTCATTTGGTGAGCTAGCATGAAAATAGTGCATGCTTTCCAGTTTGGTTTGCAGTATATTTTTAAATTCCTTTGTCTGTGGTTTCTGTTCTTAAACAAATTACAGACGTAAAGCACATGTTCGAATTTGCTACGTTCATCCTACTGACTTAAATAGCTATGTTGCTGCAGCCAAAAATCAAACATTTGGAACACAATGCATTTCTTACCGTTAGAGCACTTCATCATCATCAAATCGACAAACAAATGTTTTGTGAATTCTGTATTTGTCTAAATATATTCATTGAAAGGGCGTGCTTGCAATTGAGCATGCTGATATTGGTTATCGGAGATGCGCTCACGTTTCATTTTTGTAAATTCTGACATTGACATATTTAGATATCTTTTGTGATTTTTGATCCTCACATTTCTATCAACATAACAACCTTGAGACTTTAATTCTTTTTCTTTAGGATTTAATCAAATTATCTGCCAATTTAGTTCTTACGAGATTAGGGTAATTAATTGTGCAAGTTCTAAGATCGACGTATAACAGGCTTACTGATAAAATACTCTGCCATCACCGCTTTTCATTATTACAAAACAATTTTATTAATGTTCAATTATAAGATTTACTATTATTGCTATTATTCGATAAATTCATCATTTTAGAAAAAAGATATTGCCGTTCATATACTCATTCAAATCATTAAAGAACTGTATTTTTAAGCAAGTGCATGTCTTCGAAATCCAAAAATATTCACAGTAAAATTACAATTTAACAAAATCATGGTAAAATTATTAGGTTAAGCACGATTTTAACATATTCCTCTAGGTTCGTCCCCAAAGCGACTTAGCACACTTCGATGATCCAAACTGCAAAAATGTTAACGTGTGGATACCATTTAAATATGTTGATGAAATAAAAAGTTTTGCTAAGTAAGAGTTTAGATGGAAATACAAATACACTTGCTGCTTGCATCTCCACATAGATGATAGCAAATAATGCAATAAATGGTGCCAAACCTACATAAATTAATACATATCAACGTATCCTGCGAGATTGTACCTTGATTGTATGATTGATAAAATATTTTGCTTATTTTGATTAGCTGTTTCAGTGCATCATTGTGTTATTAATCTTTGTTACAATGTATTGTTTCATAATCTTCTTCATAACTGAGCTCACATAATGGTCTCCCTTTTCGTAATTCATATTGATTGTATAGGGCACTCGCTTTTGTAGTTATGTACTTATGTTTAATCCGTTCCTTTTGTTTGCAAAGAATGAAAACTGTTTTCAGAGTACATTTTTCCTACTACTAAATGTTTTTCGCGTTTCAACAGGTTTGCACATTGAACACAATCATCTCGACTTCATATTTGTTTCCTGTTTGATGCGGTATCGTAAATCACACAGGGTTTTACATTTTCGTGCAAGGCGATTTGTCAAACAGATATTAAACATTGAAAAAACGAAACAGGATGTCGAAACATGGACCATGAAACTTGTACACCTATTCCTACTCAACATGACTGTAAATGTCAGGATGCATATAATAAACAATGAAAGTCACCTTGCATCTTCATGTATAGCCACAAAAACGAGACACCCTCAAACCCAACCCCACCCTACTCCTCCCTACCCCCACCCCATTCCCCCACTCCCCCACCCAACCCCTATATATATATATATATATATATATATATATATATATATATATATATATATATATATATATATATGCAATAAACTGACGACGAACAGTACGAAACTAGTAACTAACTAGCCTAAGCGCTTTCGACTCTTAATGAGTCTTTTTCAAAGGCAAATACAAAACATAGTTACGACAAACAAATAAACACAAAAACGTTGCGTTTGTAAACCTCTACATTTCTATCTTCACATGTGCTAAAACTATAAATACAACCAGCTTGCATAGACTAGTTGCGGAAACTGAAAACGTTGTATAATTCCCTAAAAGTCTACAAGCCAAAGCGACATCTATTTTTACTTTGTGTACATATGTAACGCAGATTATATCCCGGATATTTGGTTCTATACCGGTTATTCTTATAGTAAAAATTGAAGGATAAGAAGATTTAGAAAATGTTAAATTCTACTAGTGCATAGTTTTCATTTTCTAGTCTTCTTGGTTTAGACCGCTTGGTTTCAATGTTCTAAGGCGGCGTATCCAGTATGATTCCTTTTCCTTCCTGGTTTCGGAACTCCAGCTGTGGTTGTTGGCAATAGCGATAAGTATTATATCACTGAAAGTGTGGCCAGGGGAGGAGAAGTGTTCTGCGACTGGGCTTCTGTACAGCTTTTTTGTCATCCAATCAGATCTATGAAGGTTTATCCTTATGTGTAGCTTTTCAGTTTCTCCCACGTACTGAAGTCCACAGATCTTACATTTGATGAGATAAATCACATTCTCTGTTTTGCACGTTTTGTTTGGACCATGTATGTTTAGTTTTTCTTTAGTCACTGTGCTAGTGAATGTCTTGGTCTCTATCATATGTTGACAGGTTTTGCATCTTTTATCGCCACAGGGTCCAGATTGACTAGGTTGGTTTTGACTAGCGATTGTTGTTAGCTTGGCCCTGACTAGGATGTCCTTTAGGTTTTTTGGTCTCCGGTAAGCTACTACAGGTTTGTTCGGAAGTATTAGGTTTAGTATGTCTGACGATTGCACGGTTGGCCAGTGGTTTGCGATGATTTTACCTACTTTTTTATTGTCTGGGTGATAGGTCAGAATAAATGGTATCCTATCAACCTTTTCTTTCTGTCCATATCTGAGTAGGTCATCACAGTTTGTTTGTTTGGCCCTTTGGATTGCCTCCGCAATCAGGTCTTTGTCGTAGCCTCGGTAAATTAAATGTTTAGCCAGCTCTTCAGACCTTTCTAGGAATCTTTCATCGTCGGAGCAAATTCTGCGTATCCTCAGTGCCTGGCTATATGGAATGTTCTTAATGCAGTGTTTTGGATGACAGCTGGTTGGGAGAAGATACTGGTGTTTGTCGGTTGGTTTCGAGTAGATGTCTGTGTGTAATTTGTTTTCCACCAGTCTGGTTGTTGTGTCCAGGAAAACATGGTTTGAGTTGCAAATTTCTTCCGTGAATTTTATTGAAGGATGGAAGTTGTTTGCCTTTGAAATGAAGTCATCCAGACTTTCTCTTCTATACAGCCACTTCATTTCTATATCATCGATAAAGCGTACCCATTGGTATGGTGTACGCTCAACCGATGCTAAGAACTTTCCCTCAAGTTTTCCCATGAAAATGTTAGCATACGAAGGGGCCATTTTAGTACCTATTGCAGTTCCATTGATTTGTTGGTAGCTTTCTTCATTAAATTCAAAGTTGTTGAGTTTTAGGATAAGCTCCAGGAGTTGGATTAAGAAGTGTGTGGGTGGATTGTTTACAGTTCTTGTTTCCATGCTTCGCTACATGCCTGTAACCCTTCGTTGTGCGGTATGTTGGTGTACAAAGATGTGACGTCTAAGGAAGCAAGTAATGTATCTGGCAGTAATGGTTCACTAGCTTTGCTTTTTATGAGGTAATCTGTCGTGTCTTGAAGATATGATGGTAATTTGTGGACATGTGGTCTCATAAAATGATCTAAATATTCTGATATCCTTTCTGTGGGGTGCCCGTTACCTGAGATTATAGGTCTGCCAGGGTTTCCTTGTTTGTGGATTTTGGGTAGAAGATAAAATCTACCTGCTCTTGGGTTTTCTGGGCTTAAGTAGTTTTTGGTTTGCTGGTCTATGTGTCCGCTTTGGTACGCCTCGTCAATAACATTAGTGATGATTTTTGTATATTCCAGCGTTGGTTCATGGTCCAGTTTTTGGTAGAACCTAGCGTCACTTAGTTGTCTACTTGCTTCACTAATGTAGTCTTCCCTATTCATAACGACAACAGCGGAACCCTTATCTGCAGGCTTGATTATTATGTCTGTTCTGCTTTTCAGTGAGTGCAGGGCATCTGTTTCTTCTTTTGTCAAATTAGAATATTTGTTAGTATGGTTGATATGTCTGGAAATATCGTTTTCAACCGAGTTGATAAAGGCTTCCAGATTCGGAATTGAACTTTTTGGTGGGGTCCAGTTACTTTTCTTTCGAAAGGTTTGAGTTTCTGTCCCCGTCCTAAAACATACGACAGAGGGAAGCTTAAGAATGACACCGAAGAATTCATCCGCCGACTAAGACTCAAAGCCCATTTTGCCTTGCAACCACCAAACAAATCAAAGGAAAATATAAGCGACCAACCCACATTTAGACGAGGCGTACCAAAGCGGACACATAGACCAGCAAACCAAAAACTACTTAAGCCCAGAAAACCCAAGAGCAGGTAGATTTTATCTTCTACCCAAAATCCACAAACAAGGAAACCCTGGCAGACCTATAATCTCAGGTAACGGGCACCCCACAGAAAGGATATCAGAATATTTAGATCATTTTATGAGACCACATGTCCAGAAATTTCCATCATATCTTCAAGACACGACAGATTACCTCATAAAAAGCAAAGCTAGTGAACCATTACTGCCAGATACATTACTTGCTTCCTTAGACATCACATTTTTGTACACCAACATACCGCACAACGAAGGGTTACAGGCATGTAGCGAAGCATGGGAAACAAGAACTGTAAACAATCCACCCACACACTTCTTAATCCAACTCCTGGAGCTTGTTCTAAAACTCAACAACTTTGAATTTAATGAAGAAAACTACCTACAAATCAATGGAACTGCAATGGGTACTAAAATGGCCCCTTCGTATGCTAACATTTTCATGGGAAAACTTGAGGGAAAGCTCTTAGCATCGGTTGAGCGTACACCATACCAGTGGGTACGCTTTATCGATGATATAGAAATGAAGTGGCAGTATGGAAGAGAAAGTCTGGATGACTTCATTTCAAAGGCAAACAACTTCCATCCTTCAATAAAATTCACGGCAGAAATTTCCAACTCAAACCAAGTTTTCCTGGACACAACAACCAGACTGGTGGAAAACAAATTACACACAGACATCTACTCGAAACCAACCGACAAACACCAGTATCTTCTCCCAACCAGCTGTCATCCAAAACACTGCATTAAGAACATTCCATATAGCCAGGCACTGAGGATACGCAGAATTTGCTCCGACAATGAAAGATTCCTAGAAAGGTCTGAAGAGCTGGCTAAACATTTAATTTACCGAGGCTACGACAAAGACCTGATTGCGGAGGCAATCCAAAGGGCCAAACAAACAAACCGTGATGACCTACTCAGATATGGACAGAAAGAAAAGGTTGATAGGATACCATTTATTCTGACCTATCACCCAGACAATCCCAAAGTAGGTAAAATCATCGCAAACCACTGGCCAACCGTGCAATCGTCAGACATACTAAACCTAATACTTCCGAACAAACCTGTAGTAGCTTACCGGAGACCAAAAAACCTAAAGGACATCCTAGTCAGGGCCAAGCTAACAACAATCGCTAGTCAAAACCAACCTAGTCAATCCGGACCCTGTGGCGATAAAAGATGCAAAACCTGTCAACATTTGATAGAGACCAAGACATTCACTAGCACAGTGGCTAAAGAAAAACTAAACATACATGGTCCAAACAAAACGTGCAAAACAGAGAATGTGATTTATCTCATCACATGTAAGATCTGTGGCCTTCAGTACGTGGGAGAAACTGAAAAGCTACACATAAGGATAAACCTTCATAGATCTGATTGGATGACAAAAAAGCTGTACAGAAGCCCGGTCGCAGAACACTTCTCCTCCCCTGGCCACACTTTCAGTGATATAATACTTATCGCTATTGCCAACAACCACAGCTGGAGTTCCGAAACCAGGAAGGAAAAGGAATCATACTGGATACGCCGCCTTAGAACATTGAAACCAAGCGGTCTAAACCAAGAAGACTAGAAAATGAAAACTATGCACTAGTAGAATTTAACATTTTCTAAATCTTCTTATCCTTCAATTTTTACTATAAGAATAACCGGTATAGAACCAAATATCCGGGATATAATCTGCGTTACATATGTACACAAAGTAAAAATTGATGTCGCTTTGGCTTGTAGACTTTTAGGGAATTATACAACGTTTTCAGTTTCCGCAACTAGTCTATACAAGCTGGTTGCATTTATAGTTTTAGCACATGTGAAGATAGAAATGTAGAGGTTTACAAACGCAACGTTTTTGTGTTTATTTGTTTGTCGTAACTATGTTTTGTATTTGCCTTTGAAAAAGACTCATTAAGAGTCGAAAGCGCTTAGGCTAGTTAGTTACTAGTTTCGTACTGTTCGTCGTTAGTTTATTGCATCTATTTTAATTAATCCCTGACAAACGTGATCCCTTGGTGGATCCAGTACGCTTGAGAGGGTCGTTATTCGCCATATGATTTGTATTCTTTATATATATATATATATATATATATATATATATATATATATATATATATATATATATATATATATATATATATATATATATATATTTATATTAAGGATATATATATATATATATATATATATATATATATATATATATATATATATAAAAAAAAAAATATATATATATATATATATATATATTTATTTATTTATTTTAAGGATATATATATATATATATATAAATATATATATATATATATATCCTTAAAATAATCTTGAAATATATACATTCCCTTGTTCTTATATCAATATAACAAGCATATTATGAGTCAGTATCATTGGGTCAACAGAATGTCAAACTGCAAAGGAAAATCTGATTTATCTACGTTGTATTCCTTACAAAACTTATAATATCCACAGTTGAAAAATATAAGGATTGTCATGTCATAAAAAACAAGCATCCAGGCTCGAACGGAAAGTACATTCTCTAGATGCCTCCGCTTAAATTATATCGTCAGTTCCCTATCATCATCAGAGCGCAAAGATTCAAATTCCGTCTGCTCCTTCCTATTGTATCGATGTAGTCGCTAATAGCTCGGGCATTACTCTGTCTAAACACATTATTCGCAAAATTTAAATTATGACAAGGGGCGTACGTACAAGAGTGTTTGTAAAGACTGCACAAATTAGGAATTAAAAGGGACATTGTGGGAAATAATATTAATCCAATGGGTGTTCGTTGATGCAGTAGCACTGTGAAATAATCGGCTAGAGGCTATATTTTGCAGTTATATGACTCATCACTTTCGTTCGTTTTAATTTTCCATTTCTTATCTTTTCAAGCCATGCAAACATGATCTGATCATTTTCTTTCATTCTCCTGTAAATATCTTTTATAATGCACATTTCAACATTATTCCTATATCTTCTCTTTTATTTAATTCTGTCCATTAAAGTACAACTATGTTTTTAGTGCTTTATGATATGAAATAAATTAAACGGATAAATGGACTAAAATATGTCCATACAAATGTTGGAAAAGAGATTAGAGGACACATGTTACTAGTTGTACGGAAAAATGGAAACCAGCCTGGAAATGTCTAGCCTGAAATGTGTGAACATATATATATATATATATATATATATATATATATATATATATATATATATATATATATATATATATATATATATATATATATATTGGTCTGTCTGGCCAGGACTGGTTAAAAATAAAAGTCATGCTTTAAGAAAAATAATATTTTCAGAGATTCAATAAAGACAATGCTTTATGATAATTTTGTTCAGTCCTTCAACAGTCTTCAACACATTACTCTTTGGTGAGGAATTGAAAGCATATGATTCAAACACAAGCAAATCCAGAAAGTTCATTGGCACATATCCTTTCCTCTACACATACGTTGACATTAAGGTTTTTTACATAATGATAAATATACAATTGATAATGTGGACTCAGATATTTAAAGGTATTTAATTTTTAGTATCATGTTGTTTGCTTAGGTTTACTATAGAAAATAAATTAATACCGCGAGCTCAAGATACATTACCTTCGTTACAGAGACCTATTCCATTTCCGCAGACCTAATCATTCATCAGCTAATATTGCCTTTCAACCAAAAATGTGTGTCCCAAGCTACTATTGTCTTTCAACTAAACGAAGTGTGCCCAAAGCTATTATTGCCTTTGTACCAAATGAAGTGTGTCTCAAGCTACTATTGCCTTTCAACCAAATGAAGTGTGTCTCTATCTACTATTGACTTTCAACCAAATGAAGTGTGTGCCAAGCAAATATTTCCTTTCTTCCAAATGAAGTGTTCCAAGCTACTATTGCCTTTAAACCAAATGAACTGTGTCTCAAGCTACTATTGCCTTTCAACCAAATGGAGTGTTTCCCAAGCTACTATTGTCTTTCAACCGAATGAAGTGTGCCTAAAGCTAATATTGCTTTTCAACCAAATGAAGTGTGTCCTAAGCTACTATTGCCTCTCAGTCAAATGAATTTTGTCTCAGCGGCTTTTGATAAGGATTCCCCTTGCTTGTAGTGAGATTTCATCTTGTCGGGAAAATGACACGTATAAGCCTAGTCGGACCGTACCAGTTAGACTGTAAGCTAGGGTCATTATAGGCGGTCAAGCATGTGAGGTATTGGTACAGATTTGAATATTATATCATAGGTAAGTCAAAAAGAGGAACATATATACAACACCATGATTTCAAAACTATTTGGCCCATAGCACCGTCTTTTATATAAAGTTCTCGGTTAATAATGAATTTCGACTACCCAAATCCTACCATTATGTACAAACTACTCGGCGTGATCAATAATCAAATATCAATGAGTGAATAAAAATAATACGCATAATTCATACTTCTGGATGAAACGTCATTCATAATTTTGTACCGATCCTATTCTTTGAACATCGTTGCTGGCAGATTCATACACTATTCATAGTTATGTAAATTATATAGTTCGATTTCTTTTATGACAGGAGAAACATTGTTCATCTCGTCTTGTTTAAATTCCAATCATTGCTTATTGAGAGTGATAGATCCAACTAACGATAAAACAATAATATTAATTGCTTTTAATGCGATATTTGCTTTAGATTACCAGTTTAAGTTACATGTTTTGATAAGTTCCAGCTAGTAATGATTTCATTTCCCTGGATCAGTTATTTAATTTTTTATGCGTGATTATGCTTGATTCTGTTAAATCAATTCTTCGACTTGACGTGTTCGAATCTGATGTCTGAGTTATACATCGTTCAATTACTTTATAATTAAGCATCTCTTTTCTCATTCACGATCTTGGTTTTCAGTCTCTTCGAAAAACTCAATTTGAACATAACCTGCTAAAAGATCAAACGTACTGCCGACCGTGACCGTAAACTAACATTAAAAATAAAACTTTTTTGGAGCGAAAGGCCAACATAGTTATGGGTCGACTACGGAATTGGCAGCCATTGACAGTCATGATTTCCAAACTTATTTCATATTGACCAGATCTTTAGTGGGCCAGCTCCTGAATCATCGGATGATTATGTTATTGCCAGTATCCCAACAATGCTTAAATACTATGCTATCAGTGATATATATATATATATATATATATATATATATATATATATATATATATATATATATATATATATATATATATATATATATATATATATATATATATATATATATATATATATATATTTCATCTAAAATAAGGTCTTATCTAATATACTGTATCGTAAAATTACAATGTCTTATAACACAATATCTCCTAAAACCGCACAAACTGTTCATAAAAATTCATTGTCTCGTAAAAATTAAATTTTATCTCCTCAAAGCCAAATTCTGCTTCACTTTATATTGCGAAGTTTCCATATCATCCCGAAACTGAAAAATAGATCAAAAGATTAGAACAGAAGTATAAACATAACGTGGGAATATTCACGTGAACAAGTCTTCATATTACGTGTTTTAATGTTTTGAATAAACTCAGCTGGTCCAGCCTTTATTGTATACGTGCATTTCATGACCTATACCTGGAAAACATATTTATGATAAGTCATTATACTTTTTCCAGCACAGAGTGTACCATTTAGTTCAAGCATGGCGTCTAACTAGGTTCATCAAGCAAGGGATACACTGCTAATAGCTGAAAATGATCATTGTCTTGAATTATTCAGTCAAACGAAAGCACAAGACATAACTCTCTTGGTTGAAAGCAAAGTGATCCACCTCGCAAAGTATCCACTTACACAGGGATCTGATATATATATATATATATATATATATATATATATATATATATATATATATATATATATATATATATATATATATATATATATATATATATATATATATATATATACCCAGATGATTGAAAATAGCTCAGACCAGACAAGACTTCAAATCGATGCCGTGGCTTACAAAGACATGATAATGTTTCTTGAATGTCTACATCTCAAGACATTTCAACCAATTACAGATAAACATTTATAAATCGACGTTATCTTATTGTACATTTAACAGTATGTAAATTAAAATTTCTATATATTTTTTTTATTTTGTTTCATGTAATGTATTGCACATAGGCTTGAAGTTAATTTACCAGAACAATTATGCAAAGTTTAATAATATTAATACAAATATTGTGACTTCAGTAAAACTGCATGAGAGGGAGTTGAGAGTATATATATATATATATATATATATATATATATATATATATATATATATATATATATATATATATATATATATATATATATATATATATATATATATATATCATGTATAAAATGTAGTAAATTAAATAGTTTTGTTTTCTTCTGCGAGTGTTGTAATTCCAGACAATCTGATGGTCTGTGCTAACCATGAACGGACATTTTTCTCTTGGAATATCATGCCTCTTGCTTCAACAGTACGTGGTTGAAAATCTCGACCCAGCTACTTTAACAAAAAAATACGTTTTATGGGCACTAATCAGGGCCACTAAGCGACTAAGGTAAACTATATTTTAAGTTTCCTTAGCATGTATACTGCAGTGTGATTGTTAATGCTTTAAATATAAATAGAGAGAAATCATCGAGCATGAAGAGTATTATATAGAATTTCAACGCAGCTTTATATCCACGTCTTAGCTATGTTTTATAGGAGTGCGAGGCAAATATCGCATTCTTAATCGACAATATACACCCAGCGAATACGAGCGGCATGCCTCACTTTAAACAGAGTATAAAAAATAGAATACATTACATTGAATCTTACCTGTGTGATATTAATGTAGCAGACAATCTATCTTCCCATTCATAGCAACAAAAATATATCATGTCTTTTTAAAGAAAATACCAAAATAGTACAGTTTAATTATTGTCATGCTTTACCTTATAATATGCATGTATGAGAGGTCAGGTGGAGATCGATTAAAACAATTAAGTTTTTATGTGAATTAAGTCAGTGGCGATTTCAAACGTAAACGCGTATTGTATGCCTCTATATCAAACACCATTTATGCTCTTTATAACCTAACCTGATTTTATCGACATTCGGTTGAATTTGTAAAGGACAACCAACTAACAATTGACAATTTAACATGGGATGGTGAGTGATCAGTTCTAATTGGGCATATTCAATTAGATATAATGAAGATCGATCTACTGAAAATTGCCTGGCTTAGTTTGCCAAAATCATTATGACGGCTGAATAAATTTAAATAAAGTATATTTTAGCTTAAAACAAATAGAATGAAACAAATCACCCTGCCCAGCCCAACCTTCTATTCTGTATGAAATGAATAGGTGTATTAGGAATGCCTTGCATGTGTTAAGAAATAGAAGGAGGAAATAAAGTGGATAATTGTAAAAGAACATCTTTATCTGGTCTTTATCGATGACGCATTTCGTTGTCAATCTGTTGTTTTGAAAAAATAGGTGGATCTCACCTACCTCTATTAATGACTCATAAAGCTGATAATGAAAGGATAGATTTTCTTCCTATTGCATAATGTGTGCCGTGGAAACCATTTTCAACTGATTTATTTATATCTACTACGCTATCCTATTACGTTGTGCTTGCCGAGTAAACATTTGTAATAGTTTTCAGTCTGTTACACTATCCTATAACATATCTAGTGACGTGGAAACTTTTCTCATACTGTTGTCAGCCATTGTATTGAATCATATTATCATGACATTCCATTCTAGAAGGATTTTTGTTGATCTAATTACATTATATATGCTGAGTACTCCGTCCAAGTATTGAGATAAAATTGTCTTGCGAGACACACAGTGGAGAAATTCAGTAGTTATTTGCTTCAGTAAACTAAAGAACCGATAAATATCAGATAAATCAAATCTATTATCATACTTAATGTAAGTGGCGTGGAGCTAAACTTGTATGTGAAATTGAATACATGACTGTCAGCAACGTTATTGCAGTATTTGGTGTATTCTGCATGTGGTGTAGCCAAACCTCTTTTACCTCTTTTGTATCATCATCCTCGATTTAAAATTGTACAGAACATTTGTGTAAAGGTCACTTTTCTGAAGGAATAAGTCTTTCGCGCGTCAATTCTAAATGAGCTATCTCCCTTATCATCTGTTTTGGATTGACCTTCGTCGAGTTAAAATTCTAAAATCGGCTTCTTGACTGGACGATACGCATGCTGAAATGTATGTATGTATGTATGTATGTATGTATGTATGTATGTATGTATGTATGTATGTATGTATGTATGTATGTATGTATGTATGTATGTATGTATGTATGTATGTATGTATGTATGTATGTATGTATGTATGTATGTATGTATGTATGTATGTATGTATGTATGTATGTATGTAAGTGTCGACCTCGCGAGTGGCATAAGTGGTTAGAGCGTTTGTCTCGGTATAGGAAGATCTTGGAATCGAAACGCGTATGAGTCGTGCAAGAGTTATACAAATTTGTCTAAGAGATGCCCCGTTTGTCGTTCTGGACTAAGCGGTTACCTTTAGAACTGGTCGTCCTGGTTTCCGGTGGTACATGATGCAACATGTATTCGGCTTAAAATCCCGGTGCTGGACATCAGTATGAACTGCAGCAAGGCAGACATCTTGGCGATATGAGTGACGACAATATGAAAGCTGCGGTAGAAATCTAAGTCACAAGCATACAGACATACACACATATTCTTGCATATCGATAACTCAAAATGGAACTGCTTACAAAGGACATTTGTTCTGATGATGTTAGAGCGAAACGAAATGCAGTTTGAGACAGTTAATTAATAGCAGGTGATATATCAAGGACGGAACTGTATTATCTGTTCTAATAAATATGAAATGTAGCAATGCAAGCCAGCACGCACAAGTTTGCACAGATATTCTGTATAATCTATTCAAACTAAGGACGCACGCTATTTAACAAAATCACAGAGACATTGGTACATTATGACCAAAGAGGAGATGTTTGCAAATGTTGTATAATCCTAATCAATTCGACCACTCAAGTGGCCTAGTGGCAAGAATTTCTGCCGCGAATATGGGATTTTGCGAGTTCGAGCCAATGCCGAGTCATATAAAAATATAGACATTGCACTAACAGCTGCCTCGCTAGGCGCTCAACATTAAGAATTTAGTATTAGGACTAGCCGCCCTGGTGTCAGAATAATATGACTGGGTGGGATATCATGCTACATGTATGTGACGTGATGCCCTAGTGACATACATCACTTTAAACCTCCATAATGCAGACAACGTAGCAATATGATTGAACGATTTTTAAAGCTGCGTTAAAATCAAATCCACTTCACGTAATAATAAATAACTGTAAACGCCATAAGGATTTCATCTACAAATGGTCTTTAGGGCAATTACGATATTATTGTAATATATATCTTGCTGTTATTGACTGACTGATGAATTTATTGATTTTCCTGATTGTTCTGCAAATAGATTTTAGCAGGAATAATCCATCACTTTGAAGATCACACTGTAATAAATTTGGAGTATGCACATTTGGTTATAGTGACTGGTTGTAAGGAGTTCTTAGATTTGTTTGATGATTTATTTGATAATTAGAACTCGATGCCGTAGATATATTCTTTGGCCCAGTACAATTAGCCAATTAGTAGGAGCAAACGTCACGGATTAAAGTGCTAGTGAGTTTCCATGATATGATGGTTAACTTTTAGTGAATTTAGGTCAAAATCACCAGTGTTCCTAGAGTACCATAGTACCTTTTAAAACCAAGCGGTGTACATTGCAGGTGTGACTGCAGTGGCAGTAGTTAGAGTAGGGGACTGGTAAATACACAAAGCAATAAACAAGGAGGGATTCGGCAGATACGGCTTATGTTGCCATGGTGGCAAATGGGATGCAGTTGTACTACCAAAATATGCCTTGAAACCATGCATTTACTCGCAGAAGTGGCAAATAGTTCCCTGTGTTAAAGGATGGTTGTACAGTTTCTACGGCGTGACCTGCTCTCGGTACGGATTGACGGGGAAACCATGCAGATCTGTGGTGAGAGATATTTGGCAAATTGTGAGATCGGTGGCCTTGCATTGATTCAAGAAAAATGTATGTATAGGAGTTGTTGGAAATTTGGGATTAACTTCTAACTTCTAGCGGAATCGTCCCTGGTCTTAACACCACTCAATCAAGTAAATATCCCTGGCTTGTAACATCACTATTTGGCTGGATATGAGCATTTATGGCAGGAAAGTAGCCTTATCGGCAATGATTATTCGCTTTCTGACAAAAATAGAGTAATATCTTTGTTGCATGATATGCGTACGGAACTCTCTCTCTGTCTCTCTGTCTGTCTCTCTGTCTCTGTCTGTCTGTCTCTCTGTCTCTCTCTCTCTTAACTCACCTAGTGTATACATCTGCTAATTCAAGGCAATTCGAAAAGGTGTTTTTCATTGCTGAGTGGAAGTTTTAAACAGTTTTTTTTCCTCCTCGCCTTTTATGAAAAAATTCTGCTAAAAGATTTGATGAGTAAGAATATTAGAGTCATAGGCAGCTCTAAATAACTATCATTTTTAGATATAAATATAAATTTGTCCAGTAGAATATCCAGAGCGTTTTGGCTATTTCTAAAACCTCCTTATACTTGGGTAATCAATATAGATTGACGCCTTGTGTTCACATTCTATAATAATCTGTTTACAACAGAACATAAACAAAAATAAATTCATGATCTGTTAGGGCAAGTCATAAAATCACCAGTTGAAGTAAGAATATACATTTAAATGAACATTTAATACATTCAACAGTTTATAATTCCTTTCACGCGAACTCGCAGGTCTTAAGAGTACTATAATGAAAAACGTATTGCCGTAATTAAACGTTTCATTTTGGGACCGATCATCTTAGTGATAATTATTTGACGTTTATAAATATATTACCTTTGTATATATTTACTGAAGTTCTGTGCATTTAACTTCCAAATTCGCTTAGTAATATTCGATCTCACCTTAGCGTGAATTTTCACTTGATTCATATATGTTATCTCCTGTTTGAATCCTAAGTAAGCAAAGGATGAAATACGGACAGATATAGCTGATTTAATAGTACACAAATAATTTTGCATACAAAGGCTGTATTTTTAATAGTTTTACTTTTGCACAATATCGCTGCAAACATAAAGTTTTAACTTTTCAGCTGGTTCGGATAATTAGGCAATTTCGGTACAACTATTCAATGAGTTCATGCGTATTTCCCGTGCAATTTTATTCGCACATGTCGTAGATTTATTTCGATGTATTGGACGAATATGGTATATATATATATATAGATAGATAGATATATATAATCAGTTTCACAACATTATTCTCTCACATGCATGAAATGTTAAACAAAACTACCAGGGATTGTTATATGGATCAGTTTGTCCGTCCCGGCTTTAGCAGCCAGCAAGAGCGATATTGTGCTCTAAGTTTGATTTGGTTAGTTCTTAGCGATATCCATTCAAAATTGAGAAAGCGGGTGTGATTTCAATGCTGTCCGAAATATAACTTTAAGATCTCTAAGAAACATTTAGGTTCGTCTAGAAAGAATGCTGAGAAACCGCTCGTACTTGAAACATTAGAGGTAGATTCTAAGGAAAGACATATCTTCGAAAATGAAGTGTTTTACGAGACGGAACTCATAGTTATGTATAATGTCGAGTCTCCAAGAGGTGGAGATGGAACTGTTTCTAGTCGAACAGTCGACGTCGACATAAGTCTTGTCGGTAGAGTTAAGGTGCAGAACGTGTGGAGGATGAGGCTTAAAAGGAGACTAGATGAGAAAGTGGAGGAGGAAGAGTATAGAGCAGTCGAGCAGGAAAAGGAATTTGGATAAACTCGATGAAGATGAGGAGAAAAATTGAGAGAAATGGGATCGAGAAGAACACCAAAGTAGATAACAAGGACGTCTGTAAGTCAATTTTACACTGCTAATCGAGTGATGCAATAGGATATTAAAGGATCAAGTGGGAGAAGTGTAATTGGAAGTTTTCATCAACTGGCTGATGAGTTGTTATTTAATTGTTATTCATAGCATTTTATCCTTTTTTGTATATTTAACCATATAACTGTTGGCATTGGCGACTTGGGACTTGGATCTGTATATCAATCTTTCACTAGATTTAACTTCCAACAAAATATAGCCTGGTTGGAACTTCTAGCATAATTTAAATTAAATATTGTGAGCACCTCACTCCACCATAAAAATTCTCCACAATAATACATAGCTAATATTGATCAGATGTTAGATATATATTAAGATTAATATTACAGGAGGCAAATATTTTCACCTCAATTTGAATTTAGGACACTAGTGTTCCTTATGAAAATTTCAAGTGTATCTGCTGCATTTCCATCACTTAGGCCTTAGTAAGAGACACAACCTTGTTAAAAGATTGAAATATTCTTAAGGTAACCATCAATTTAGTACTGTTGCAAATTTTGTGGCTTTTTAAATATGGGATACGTAAACAGATTTTTATATTTTATATGATGTCTTAACATCTCTTTCTGAGATCTCAATTTATTGTTTCAGTTAATATTGCAAAATAATTTCTTTCTTTCAATTATTCATTGAAATGTCAAGTTGTTCATTAGTTTTGAACTAAATTACTATTTTGAAAGTGTACTGAATTCATTCAAAGCATTTTGGAATATATCACCATGATAAAGGATGACTTGGCACATTAGCGGCTACTGACATATCATAAAATTCAATATTGAAATTTATTCAGATCACTACTGGAATTCAAATTCATTTGAAGAGGAGAAAGACGAATAAAATTGCAGAAAGAGAGTTGTTGCAAGAGATGAGAGAGAGAGAGAGAGAGAGAGAGAGAGAGAGAGAGAGTATGCGAAAGGAGTGTATTGTAGCTTTAATAATTTTTCAGTCATATCTCTATGATATCTGAAGCACGGCGGTGTCTAGCGCTTGGACATGATGCCACTTTCCCACACACTCACATTAACATAACATCTGGCCAACAAATACCAACACTAATCTCTTAATGCTGAACACCTATCGAGGCAGCTGTTAGTACCATTTTTTATGTCTCTAGTCACTCCTAGCTGGGGTTCGATCCTGCGATATTCCGCATTTGGGATGGATGCTCTAGCCACTTTGCCACTGGAGTGATCGATAGGCGGATGTAAATACAAAGGAGAGATGGCAATACAGAGACAAAAAGGGGAAATCCAATGTACACTACCAAGTTGACAGATGCTCTTAATTGTCCGATTAATGAGCCTATGGACATCGACCCAAGCAAAATAAACATTAGAGTAGATATCAGTCATTGTATTTTAGACCCTAATTTGATCTTACCCCTATATTAGTGCAGTGTCATAATCTGGCGGATCTCGTGAGTGTATCTAAATAAGTCAATCTGACAGAATATTGGGTTGAAAATCGTTTGGTTATTACTTGTGGAATGAAACAATGACACACACAACTGAAAATACAATTACCCTAATTATATTTTCCCTGATTATTAAATCTGCATGCCATAATAACCATAACCTGATAGCTGCATAAATAGCACCTTTTAGAATAGTGTACGACGTTGTACATATTAATATGAATATGTCATTACTGACATTCAGCGCCTTTTGTTATTAAAATGTTTGGAAATATACATTAAGCATAGTCTCGTGATATATTTCATAACTGAATCTGCGTCCTGACTATTATATCTTAATTTTATTGAATTGTATCAATTTCTTTCAGAAAAATAAGAAATTGTACTTAGATACATTTAATGAGCCTATCAAATAATCTCGAAATTTATCTTATTTGAACGAGTGTAATATTTTGGTATGGTTTGATAATTTTAAGGATTACAATAAATTAAAATATATTAAAAAATGTATTTAACATTATGTCCTCTGACTGATTACTAACACTTTTACAAAAACAAATTTTAAAGAAAAAAAAAGTTTTAAAGATTAAATCAGACCACAGTCAGTTATTGAGGTTTCGTTCTTTAACAATGTCTCCTAAATATTGGGACACAGTCAAACACCAAATCCAATACTTCTAAACATAAGTAAACATTTTTTTATATTTCCACAATTTATTAATTTCAGTTGTTGCTGAAAACTATATTCCAAAAGCGAATGTTACGATAAAAAAGTAAGACTGCGTAATCCCTATAATGTTATTTTACCTATACACTTGTTTATGTGATGCTGATGTTACGTTGAAATACATTATTTTCACCGTAGCAAATGTGCAATATAATCAAATGAAACGACGTTTGTCTGTGAAATGTAGCCAAACGGGTGAATATATCATTGTTATTGTGTATCCGTACTTTACTGAAATAACTCATTTATCCAAAGTATTGAGGGATATCAATTAGAAAGAAGTATATTTCTGAAAACGTAAAATAAAGTTCTTATTTGTGTCAATACTGAGATTTATATGATAGGGCTACAACACTGTAGGACATACATTATTAATTATATTGGCCAATGGTAACTAGCCTGGAAATGCTGAAAACAAAATAGAGTATATGTGGGTCTGGATGGCCAGTGTTTGCCAGTAATGTAAGTTATTCTTTTAGAAAGTAAGGTTATTTTGAGAGCGTTTCCTCAATATAATTGAACACGAGACATTATTTAAATTTACAGTTTTAGTCCTTTAACGGTCTTGAGTTTGAAACACTTGCCACTGAAATTATCACATGACTCTTTGGTGTAGAATTGACAGCACATTTTTCAAACAGATGTAGGTCTAGACAATTACGCCAGCTCATATTTTCTCTATACAGATGATGACATCCCATTTTTATCTATACTTATAAATTTAGGTTTGATCATGAGCACTCAGAAATTGGATGTTCATGTCTTCTTAATATCATTTTGTTTGCATATGTTTACTATGGGAACTGAGTTAGTACCTTGAGTCCTATGCTCCACAGGCTCTCGTACTTATTTACAAGTTTAAATGAGACTTAAAAGGTTTACAAAAAAGAATGGAGCCTCATTTCTCCACTAATTAAACAAATCGTACATTATAAAGATGATTCCTGCGACCTGAGTGCTGGAGCGGTTACTGGAAACAATTACTTAGCTTAGAGATCTCTTAATTTTCCTTAAATGTGTAAACTAAGAATGTTTAAAAAAATTTATAATACGTTTTCAATTAATGATAATATTTGGCCACAATGAAATAAATAAAGTGAATTAGAAGACTACCACTCGGACACATAACTCTGTCGTGTGATATAGATAACCTAAGGGAGGTAATTTTTTTTCATGTACAATACAAAACCCAGCTCTTCGGACCCTATTAGTGATAACGCATTATACATGTTTTATGTACATCGGTTGAGCGGCATTTGAAAGGTATGTATACATTTCTCATTGAAGTTACTGGTAGTTTACCAGTAGGAAATCCATTACTTCTGCCATTGAACTCGGTTTTTAAGTAATCTGGGTATTTCATACGGAAATAACGCTTGAATTTTTGCTGAGGTGAGGTGATCCACCAATGCACTGTACATAATAATATGTATCCGCCATTATCGTTTCTTCGTGTTCCACGAGCTTGGTATATCTAGACAAACCGCAACAACACAGTATAAAGCAGCTGTGTTCAAGGACATTTAAATGGTGGAGTAGAAGTGGTAACCACACTGATAAGCATGCATACGAACTGCCCTTGACACACCATAAAGGGATCATCAGGCGGTATTCCAACATGCACATTGTAATTTTGGAAACATTTCATAAGCTTAGGTGACAACGTTTATTTACTTAAGTTGGCTTCTGATAAATGAATTGTTTTGTTATTGAACAAATCTGGTCTTTTGGCAGCTTTTAATAATAATTTACCAGCAATATATACCAGTTATGTACTTCACAGGACAATTTAATTTTTTAAATAGGTATTATTTTTTTAATGCAACAAAACTTTACGTACATGTTTTGTTTATGTATGTCATTATATTAGTAGGCGCGCAGGTGATTTACGACTACGTCCTCTTTTACGTTTATATGTATCAATGCTGCATGTTTCCTATTAATTAAATACTCTTAAAATTTAAACATATATGGCTACCATATTATACCTCACCAAGCCTGATGAATCAAGGATCGACAGTTGTTAGATTTATCGTTAAGACTAGTTTCCTTTAAATAAATAAATCAATGCAATCGATTCATTTTAGTAATGTAGTGTAATTAGTTGAGCTATGTTTATGTGACTTGAGAAGATTGTAGATGCTGTGATTTGTATTTACTGTAACAAAATTTAGCAATAATATTTCTTCACCTTCATAAAAAACGCTCCAGTGGCCTAGTGGATAGAGTATCTGCCTCGGATGCAGGAGGTCTCGTGTTTTATCCCTTCCCGACTTATACCAAAGGCTTATAAAATATTGTACTAACCGCTGCCTCGCTAGGCTAGGCTATTTAATGTTAGAACTAGTTGGTCTGATGTCAGGATAATTTGACTGGGTTGGACATCATGCTATATGTCTGTGGACTGATGCCCCAGTGCTAGTTATCCCTATAAACTGTCAAAATCTTGTCAATTTAAATAATCCAAGCCAACTTCATTATAATTCTTTATATTTCTTGACATTCTAGGTGCAAACTAATATTTATTTAGAGTTAGATAATAGTGCACTAGTAAATTGTATGTATAAGTGTTTGCGTGTATGAGAGAGAGAGACGGTGGTAGGGAAAAGGGGCAAAAGAGAGAGAAGGGAAATATTTTCCTTAAAACATTTTGCATAATAATTCCATTTTTAGTGTCGAGCATTTGCTGCGTCTGTATGGGCTGGACAGCGTTTTTTAATCAATCTTTCTGATGCCCGTAAATGCCATTCGGACCACAAGGTTCAAGCAATACATTGCTAATATATGATACTATTTGATTCATTCGCAGCGTGTGTATCAGATATACATTCCATTTGATCTTTAAATCGAGGTGGTCTAAACAGATTGCAATTTGCTTTATCTTTTTCGAGTGAATTAAATGTTTATATTTTTCTGCTAACTACTAAGACGACATTCATCTGAGGCCTTTGTTATATCTCAAGAAATTAACGAGATGGTCCGCATGAGGGTAAGGTGTTAAGGATGCGTATATCTTTCATGAAAGTAACATACTAGACAAAATCCGATTCAATTTAATGTACTATCTTTTGTTTTCTTCAGAGCTCTGAGACATTAACACAATCAGTTTCAAATGATCTGCTGCTTGAAATGGTATTATGGTTTGATTGATTAAATTTGTTTGTGAATGAACTAAAAATGATGATTAGTCCATTTGAAATTATAGATTTCACACTTAACAATGCAGACGAGTAACTGATTCATAAACTAAACTTTCTAACAATCGGACAAATTAATGTGAATTTAGCAATATCAACAACAAAAGTGAGAAACTCAGAAATATAAAAAACCGTTATGATCATTGAAACAGTAATTTAGAAGAAATATTCATAACTTATCGCAAACAGAACGGTTGAGTCTATGACCTATGTTCCCTAGTGTCTATAAAATGAATCATAATAAAGCATTTTAGTGATAAGGAATATCGCATATCTATCTGAGATACAGCACTGGACAAGACTGTCAAAATACTAGATTGGAGAAAAAAGTATGCAACTGTACGCATTTGTAGGAAATTAAGTGCTTCATGGCCAATAAGCCAATACGACAAAAAACATACAAATCTGAAACGTTTTACTTAGAAGTAACTTGGATCGTCAGAATGATGGAGCATATAGGGTACGTTTTCAGTGAAAGTAAAAGTATATTAAAGAACCTTTATATCATTATGACATATCCGTGGAATATACAGTGATTATTTAAGCTATAAAGCATCGCAAAAAATCACACTTGCACGCACGGACATAAAAATATATACAAACATTAGCTCTCTGTTTAGCACGCACACCACGTAACACATATTTCCAAATATTTATTTTTCATAAAAGTGATATTAGAATACAATTATCATAGTCTGCATGAGAAGCTGCCATTTTCCAAAACTGTGTTAATTTTTCGACGTCGTTATTAAAAATGTCTTTTCTTTTTTAATTAAAATCAACATTTGAAACATAATATACTTTTTGATGTTCGTTATATTCATTACTGTATATTCAGTCAAGTTAAAGATTATATCATACTACATTTGCGTTAAGCAAATACATTTTGTGAACATGTGCGACAGCAAGTAAGCACACATGTAGCGCTGATGTACATATCACTGTTTTTTCTTCTTTTCTCTCTTTTTAGCATATCTCATACAATCAATTTATGTTGATTTATCACCCTTTGCAAAAACCTAAAATTAGTTACACTGTTAAAAGACAAACACAAAAGCCGTCATGTAGCAAACGAGAATGACAATGAACTTGGCAACTCAGTTATAAATGTCATAGATTCAGAACGAAACGTAAATTAATTGTGGTTGCAAGGGGGATCTATACTGGTAAAGAGATATTCTGCAGAATATATGTTTGGACACGCTTGAGAATATTTGATAAAACGGAAATATTGAAAACTTTTCTGAATTTATATGGGTACTGACTGACTTAAGAATGCTTTCTTTAAATGTAATTACTGTTACCGTGTAGTAGCATATGAAGATCACTGAAGTTATATATGTTAACATTTTTAAGATATATTATACTTATACATAAATTTTTATTCTGCAAATTACTTATGCTAAAACAAGGTTGTCAAAGTAGTCAACTATTTCTTTTAGTTATATAATCCATATTTTTTAACACATGCACACACAAAAACACACACAAACACACAAATATATAAATAAATATCTATCTATCTATCTATCTATATATCTATCTATCTATCTATCTATCTATCTATCTATCTATCTATCTATCTATCTATCTATCTATCTATCTATCTATCTATCTATCTATCTATCTATCTATCTATATGTACATATATATATATATATATATATATATATATATATATATATATATATATATATATATATATATATATATATATATATATATATATATATATATATATATATATATATAATTCTTTAATCACCGCGAAGGTTCATAAATCTACTATCTGCCGAAACCGTACTAACTTTGCAGACAGTTTTGTAATCCCAAACAATATTTGTGTTTCTTTGGCTTGCAATTGAATATATATTCTGAGTTACGTTTGAGTGTTGAGAACTGAGTCGATTCCTTATGCAAAGTTGTATACTCAAAAAAAAGATTTTTACTTTAGTATTATCTTATGTTTCATTTAAACTTCGTAACATTTCGAAGATAATAATAGTAATTATACTACTTCTACTACTACTGCAACAAATATTGCTACTGCCAACACTATTACTATTATTATTATTAGCATGATTATTACTATTATTATTATTATTATTATTATTATTATTATTATTATTATTATTATTATTATTATTATTATTATTATTATTATTATTATCATTATTATTATTATTATTATTATTATTATTATTATTATTATTATTATTATTATTATTATTATTATTATTATTATTATTATTATTATTATTATTATTATTATTATTCGTAGTAGTAGTAATAGTAGTAGTAGTAGCAGTAGTAGTGGTAGCAGCAGTATAATTATTAAGTTATCTGTTTTTTCTGTACGAGTAATATTTAACAAAACCATAAAATATACACATAAACTCACGCCGAAATGTATTTTCCAAGTAATATTACTATATCGTCCTGAGTTTATACTCACTATAAATTAAAGCATCAATGATAGAAAACGTCAATGATCTCAGTTTGTTTTGATGTATCATATGATCTTTACTCAGCCAGCTATTATATAAGATGGTTGGAAATGCTAAATTGTTGTAAAATGGGTGTTCATGTCAGCGAGGTCAAATGACAGTCGGCTTATGTGAATAACTCGGATGAAAGGAAATTGAGTAAGAAATGTGTGTGCGACTGTTTATGTGACCTATGTGAAACTGTCCATGCCTATGCAGAAACGTTGACTCATCGAATGACCCCATTCCCTAATGAAAATGGATACAGCACACATTTTTGTGTGAGATGGCGTTTTTTCGAAAGCAATAAATTGAGGATTTTAAACTATTCATATCACAATGGCAAAATAGATAAGTCTATTTCTTCTACAGCAACTCTTCCATCTATCCAACAGACGTCATACATCCACCCTCCTCCATAGTGATAAACTATCTCAAATACAAATTGATATTTTGATCCCATTAAATATTGATAGTGTATATCAAAGTAACCAGAGGTAGAAGTACAAGCGAGATAATAATTGTTTGCTCGTCTACTAATATGATAATATAATATTGTTAACGTAAATAATTCATCCTAATCAAGTAAACGTACAGTTTGCTTAGATTCAGCGGTCACTACTATATATATATATATATATATATATATATATATATATATATATATATATATATATATATATATATATATATATATATATAAATATATATATATATATATATATATATATATATATATATATATATATATATATATATATATATAGAGAGAGAGAGAGAGAGAGAGAGAGAGAGAGAGAGAGAGAGAGAGAGAGAGAGAGATAAAGAGAGAGAGATTTTAGAACGGTTGATGTTTGTGAACTTTTGACACATAGTGAAGGTGACTATTATGACAGATATTGATGTAATTATTCATATTTTGTCCCTATTAATATTTATCAAATTCCAAAATGTATGCTTCATTTCTAGCATGATCTTCTCAAGAGCAACAAGAAAAAATAGTCTGTGTAGTAGAGATATACTTTAGTAGGCCGTGAATGGGAAACGCCGTGGAAAAAGTTAAAAAGGAATATAGTCAAACTATATAGTGTCATAGATGTGCATGTTGGTCAAATATGTTTATGGAGTCAAAAAGGGATGATGTAAGACACACAAACATAAAAATACTTATTCAACACAAAGACATAAATCTAATAGTGTGTATATCATTTTGAAGCATATGAGTGACGCTGAAAAGAACCGTTTGTTTCTTCATCATTTGTTTTCCATTACTTCCACAATCACTTTAATATGTTTATTAAAGTTTTTCATTTTTTCTTATTTAGGGATTCAGTCTAGATGGTCCATAATCCTTAACGCTTCATGCACTTTCATTCAGTTCTCATTCAGCCAGTTTAGGCATGTTTTTGTTCCTGCTGTTTTATCTCTCCTTCCTATTTTTCTCAGGAAGTATTGGTTGCTTTCACTTCCTCTTTCATGACTTCTTCATACGCTCCCCAGCTTCGTTTGGTTTTGCGGATCCTCATTTGACTGTACGTAATTTTGGGCAAGACAAATCTGCCTAGTATTGCATCTGTTGTAAACACTGTTTTACCACGACGATACCGTAAACAATCTCCTTCAATATATCCACTGTACAATGCTAAAATGTGAATAATTCTCTTTTTATCTTCCCTACGGCCTCCTCCATCACTTTGACCAGCTCTGGAGCTGATTGTATATTTGTCACTTCCTTGGTTACTAAGTCTAAGTTAGACTAGATATATTATATAATGCTATCAAGTCTACAACATGCTCTGCTTCCACCATCCATTATCTGCTTATTTGGAATCATTTACAGAACTCATTTTTGTAAGAGCTGACATGGCAACTATTGGTGATCTGACTATCGAACGCATCGTGTTATATGCCTGATATGCTGCGTTGTACAGAGACATCCGTACGCAAAATCACAACACATATAATGGAAGATAAATAGGATCACGAGGACCTAAATTAAACTCTCTTTTTAACTTTAACATTTAAACAGATTATTGTAAACAAGCTCTTACAAAGAAATACACTATACTCATTACACGAGCATTGAAGTATTGAAACTTTTTGAATCAAAAACACAAATATACCAATCACACACACACACGTACACACACATACACTATAAGATTTGCAAGATAGTAAGCGTTTATATTCACATCACAAAACTTTCTATTATATACTTATTAGAAGAGTAGCGAAAATGTACTCACACAATCACATCCATTCACAATCGTTGTTTTAGCAAATAAGACTCTTTTCTACAGACCTGTTCGTTTTAAAATTTGCCCTTATTTTCTCCAATGCATCTGTTTATTGTCCACACCATCCAGACCGAGCACCACATGCACAGCATTAATTCAAATCATTCTCCCAATCCACTGACAAAGTTGGAAGTGCAGGACGTAGATGGTCGGATTTAGTATTACAGGTATCCATTTGCAGGACCTTGAATGTTTTCTCTGTATTCGTCTCTTTGCCTGCGGTCGTGGGTGTCGTTGTTGTGTCTCCCATTTTGACGCTGTCTCCCCAACTCCAGGTCCCAGTATTCGTTTTGAGGGACAGTGAACGTTTGTTGTGGTGGTTGTCGCTGTTGTCGTAGGCTATTAACAACGGTTTTACCTCCTAGGTCTATCTTATTATAAGTTGTTATCGTCATTATATTTCCATCTTCTTTACTATATTAACTTTTTCAGATAGAAGGAACCATATTCCCTCTTTATTTATTGCCTTCATAGTCAGCTGGTCCCGTAGGCACTAGCATATTCCAAGCGATTCTGGAGCTATAACAGTGAATGTAGTCTGCTCATTTCTTAGTGTTCATATGTCAACAAGTAGTCAGACTACTTCTTTCATTGCGTTAATTAAAGTCATTTACGCTATATACCGGCATGTGCGACATTTATGTGTCCAACGTGTGGACTACTTAGCTGGTTTTAAGGGGAAATCAGAGCCACACACCAATATGCGTGTATGCATACAAAATATGATATCCGATTCAGGGATAATTACTCCCCATAAGCGCAAGTTGAGCGTCAGTTCATCATAATACAGTATGAATCACTTACGTCGTCTGGAGGGAATTATCACCCAATTCAAAGCACAATCATGGTTCTTTGCATATTTGCTCATCGATGCATTTTGTAAGTACATAATGGGAATTGAACCACACACTCGTCTTTGGTAGTTCCCACTGTCAGAGAATAAAAGGGACATGTCTACAAATTTCAACAGCAACAACCGGGTACCGCAACACCTTGTGTAGATGTAATTCAAATTCTACTCATTTATTTGAGTTTGCCTCATTGTTATATCATTTATGCCACCGTTTTAATCATGCAATTTAATTATACATTTTCCTACGAGAAAATTGATGATCAAGTGCAATCCAATTAAAAAAACAAACGGAAAATGAAATGTGATTAGATATAAATGGCCTTAAATTTTATCTATATAAAATTATATACGGAACGTCTTATTAATTACGTATATTTTGACATCTCTTTTGAAATTCTTAGTCATCCTACTAACTGTCATTCATTGTGATCTCAATAGAGTCAACACATAAATATATTTTAATTAAGGCAAACGCTTATCTTTTAATTCTTCATTAGGATAACAAACCATGTGTTCAAGTTTAAGAGATACATGCTCTACAACTCGTGCTTTTAAATTATCTCGTTTTAACAAGATATACGGCTTTCCAAATATTTTAAAGAGACATAATTTGTAATCATCAGTAAACTCTATGTTAGGTAAAGTAAATTTAATTTTTTTAGTCGCTGACCAAATTAAATTTAATAATTTTCAAGCTGAAAAGCCACAGCCTTTGTGGATGATGTCGACAGAGTCGATATTGAAATCTTCACATAAAATAATGTCTGACTATACCAAATTTTAATTTTGTTGTGTAGACCCTGTTCTGAAGAAAACAAAGAACAATTTGAAAGAATATATATATATATATATATATATACATACATACATATATATATATATATATATATATATATATATATATATATATATATATATATATATATATATATATATATATATATATGTTCGTCTTAATATATGCATACATGAAGGAATCCTTTTCATCTATGCTGACTACTGATTGCATATCAACATATACAAATTATTTGTTAATCTTTATATTTGTACATGAAATACGCTGAACTTATATATTGACCGGTTTGTAATAGACAGAAACGTTTTGTAAAAAATTAGTTAATGCTCATTTCTCTTCTATTTAGAAATAGTACATCATGCAGGTTATTCGTGATATTTTAGTGCCCTAGCTCTCAGTACATATAATTACTCAGCTCTTATTTGTCATTACATACGTAAACAAAGAATGTTTAAAGATATTAATATAAGTTTTCATTAATGAGATTATTTTGAATGGCTGAAGCATTCTCCATGAAATATATCAAGTGCATGAGAAGACTAGCTTTCAGAATCGGATAACTCTGTCGTGTGACATAGATGGCATAAGGGAGGTAATCATGTTTGTGATCATATTACTGATGAAGCATTATCCATGTTTTAGCAAAAAGAATTAAGTGGCTTTTGAAAGGTATGTATAAATTTCTCAGTAAAGTTATTGTACCTTAACCGGCTGAAAAATTTACTCCTGCCTTTGCATTGATCTCTGTTTTTAATTGTTTTTTGGATTTCACACGGAACTGAATTTTGATATATTGCTGAGGTAAGGAGATTTACCAATGCCCTGTACATAATCAGTTGTACCCTCCAGTATCGTCTTGGTCCACTAGATTAAGGATGCAGGTGTCAGTTTTCATGTACAAATTTACTACTAGTAACTAGGAACTAGTTTTTATTTACAAATATATTGTGGCAATCAGTGACCTAGCACAACAAATCATAAAATTTAATGCACAAGTGAGGTCAAGAATATCTATATTTTGAGGTACCTATATTAAAACAAAGCATAAAAATATTAGTCACTTGACTAGAGACGTCAGCGGCAGTTCATAGCGAAAAAAGTTTATGCACTCGAACAACAAATTTATACCTGCAATTTTTATGTCCGAAGGTCATTTTGGACACCATGCTCACAGTCCTAGACGACAATTTTCTGCAAAACACAGTGTGTTCTAAACATGCAGATGCAGTTGCAAATAGTTGCCATTCAAGCCGTTTTTGAGATATTCTCCTTTCCCCAAACCCACGTGTTTACTGCTATGAGAGGTAGCTCTTCTTCCTAGCCAACTATTGGAATTTCACTATCAACATATTGCAGAGTAACTATAAAAGTTGCACATGCATGACATCAATTTCAAGAACAACACAAGCCATAAACACATAGTTCAAACATATTTCCATATCTTTAATTATTAGGCAATAATTGCTGAAAAAGTGACATCATAGCCTTAAGTTAAGAAATTTGACCCGGGGCAAAAATTACGAAACTGTAACCTGCCACCTTTATATATCCAGGCGACCCGTAGCAACGCACCATAGAGCAGCTGTGTTCAAGTATATTTAAATGGTTGGAGGAGAAACTGATAAGCATACATGTGAAGTTCTTTTGACATAACATAAGTGGATAATCAGTGAAGAGTCTAACTTTCACTTTGAAGTTCTGAAAATGTTTATAAGGCTGAGCTAAAAGCGGTAATGTACCTTATTTGGCCTTTAACAAATGAATCGGTTTGCTTATGAATGAAACCGGGCTTCTATTAGCTTGTAATAATAGTTTACCATCGTTTTATGCTAGCTATATATTTCGCAGAACAATTCAGAAATTTGACATGGGTATTAATGTATTTAATGCAACACAGTAACTTTAAGTACATTAACTATTTTGTGAATAACATTGTATTAGTAAGCGTACAGGAGGAAGACGATTATATCTCTTTTTCTTTTTTTTGAATAAGAGCTGGAATGCTTCGTCTACGTGGCTAAGATCTTAGTCCTCAACAATCCTGAGTCAACAGGCTTCGACAGCTTATTAGATTTACTGTTAAGAATGGTGTCCCGGAAATTAATTAATCGATACAATCAACTTATTCTAGTAATATTGTGAAATTAGTCTAGCAATGATCATTGTGTTAATTGTATTTTTTTTTCTGCAATAAAAAAAGCATTAAGATTTCTTCACTGTCATGGTAAAATCTCGACAATTCAAATAATCTAAACCATCTTCATTATAACAATGTACCAATGGACATTCTACGTACCAACTAATATGTATTTGGAGTTACGTATTAGTGTTATTGTATAGTGTATGCATGTGTGTTTCTGTATGTGTGTGTGCATGAGAGAGGTAGAGAGGTAGATAGCAAGAGAGAGAAAGAGAGAGAGAAGAGCAAGAAGGAAAAAAATCTCCTTAGCATAATTTGTATATTAAACCACTATTTTGAGTGACGACCATATGGAACGGATAAATGTTCTATACAAATTAAGGAGGACTTTTTTTATCAGCACCCCAATCAGTGTGAGCAATTACTTTAATCAAATTTAAGGCTTTTAAGCATTTAGCTTTCAAATTCTTAATGTGTGGTATGAATGTCAGCTTTTTGTCAAATAGAACACCCAAAAAATTTTGTTTCCTCAACAACTGGAATAAGTGTTCCATCCAGCGTGAGTTTAGGGTTATCATGATGTCTTCGCAACTGACAAAAATGCATGCATACTGTTTTTGATTTTGAAAATTTGAAACCGTTATTACTGGCCCAACTTTGAATCTTATTGATATTTTTTGCTGGAGTTGCCTCTCAATTGTATGCATGTTTTTTGAGCGATAACAAATTAAAAAATCGTCAACATATAATGAGCAGTCAACACCGGGAGCTAAGCATTTGGTGATACTATTGATTTTGATGTTAAAAAGCGTCACAGATAAAATACTGCCCTGGGGCACACCCATCTCTTGCTGGTGTGTATCGGAGAGGGTAGAGCCCACTCGAACTTTGAATTCCCTGTCAGAGAGAAAATTAGAGATAAATGAGGGCAGACGGCCTTTGAGACCCAGATCGTGCAGGTCTTTTAGTATCCCGTACTTCCATGTTGTGTCATAGGCCTTTTCTAAAAAAAAAAAAAAAAATACCGCTACTAAATGTTCTTTTTTGATAAAGGTATCACGAAACTAGATGATCATTAGTACTCCGTCCATATCGAAAGCCACTTTGGAAAGGAGATATTAAATTGTTAGCTTCTAAGTACCAGAGTAGTCGAGAATTGATCATTCGTTCCATTGTTTTGCACACACAGCTTGTCAGTGCAATTGGTCGGTAGTAGCTGTTGGGGTCTTCGCTATCTTTACCGGGTTTGGGAACTGGTATTACAGTTGCTTCTTTCCAGTTTTTGGGTACATTACCAATAATCCATACATCATTGAAGAGTTTCAAAAGAGTTTTTTAATGATGATTCTGGAAGGTGTTTCAAAAACTGGTAATGTATTTCATCAGGCCCAGTGGATGTATCATGGGCCTTATCTAAAGCCTCCCTAAGCTCCGATAATGAGAACAACTGATTATAATTTTCCGAGTTCTTGGATGTGAATTTTAAACGTGACTTTTCTTTTTGAGCTTTAAGTTTTTGGAAGGCTTCGGTATAATTAGATGATGATGAATTTTTGGAGAAACTGTCAGCAAGAGTATTTGCAATATACAAATTTTCTGAACAGAGGAACGAGAGTTTAAAAGAAAAACAGAATCAAATTTCTTCCATGATGCTCGTTTACTTTCCCTGATTGTGCGACGAGCTTTGGCTCTGGCAATGCGATATATATATTAAGTTTTCGGGCGTCGGATGATTATTAAATTTGTTAATGCTTTTCGACGTAGTCTAATGGCTTCCGTACATTCCTTAGTGACCCAAGTTTTTTAACAGATTCTTTTACAGTTGGTAGAGGACTTGGAAATAGAGTCTTTGCAATTGCTATTAGAATAGATGTAAAAAGCTGAATGGGATCGCTAACATTGAAAACTGTGTCCTCATTCAGCTATAGTTTTGCAGAGAATTTCGAACTTGACCCAGTCTTCTTTAAATTCCATTGTGGAATTACTTCATCAATTGTAGAGTTAAGATTTACAAGTTGGGAAATGATCGCTAAAGATCATCAGCGACTTGTCATTCATAGTGATCAAAAGCAGCGAGGAATGATTTGTAAATCGATCATATCATGCCTGTGACATTCCATTCATATTTAAAAGCAGCGAGGGAGAACAAATTGTCAAATGATGCATGTGTATGTACCCGTGCCTGGGTGTAGGTATGTATGTATGTATTTTGGTATTTTAGATTTGACAGAAATATGTCTAGAAATAAAGTCTTCAATTTTGTGACATCTATCACTGCAATGATTTGATCCCCAATAGAAATATTATGGGCATTAAAAATCCGAGTAAAACAAATGGTGCAGGAAGTTGTTGCACAAGGGTATCTAATTCGTTTGGGACTAGGTTAGTAATTTTGGTGGTAAGTAAAAAAAAAATGTAATCATAAACTTAATCGCTGATTAGTGACGCTTACAGCAATGGCATTTGTAAATTTGTGTTTAGAGGAATGACCTTATGAGGGGCTCTATTGTTCACAATAACAGAGACTCCCCCTGAGGCCCTGTAAAACATTCTGAGAGTTGGTTAAACAGGGAGTAATTTTTATGTTGTCTGTATTTTTTTGATGTTTTAACATGTACTGGTTTTCAAAAATCATGTTTGGCTGATAAATAGTACTGTAAAAGGTTTTCATAATATTAACCTTTGATGTGGCAAATATTTGTGTGTAAAAAATTCAATGCAAATACTTTAACCCTTTTGTAGTGTATGGTAAAAAAATTCTTTGTGTTTACCCTGAGGATTTTAAGTGTAAATTTTTAACTCAACCAAAAGTTTCATTTACCTTCAAAGTGTTTTATTTTTTTAGCTTTAAAATCCTTTTTTATTTATGAATTTGTAAATTTTTTTTTTTTAAAACTTTTGTAAAATCCTGAGTACAATTTGAGTACATGAAGCAATTTCCAAATGCATCGATTAAGCATTTTCTGATCACACGTGGTATAAGTGTGGGTAATTTTGATCAACCATGGGTCATTAGACCCTTTTTTGAATAATTTTTATTATTATTATTATTATTATTATTATTATTATTATTATTATTATTATTATTATTATTATTATTATTATTATTATTATTATTATTATTATATTTTTTATTATTATTTTTATTATTATTGCTGTTGTTGTTGTTTTTGTTATTATTATTATTATTAATATAACATAACTGAAGATTTTTAAAGCTACGTTAAAAATCAAAATCACATTATTATTATTATTATTATTATTATTATTATTATTATTATTATTATTATTATTATTATTATTATTATTATTATTATTATTATTATTATTATTATTATTATTATTATTCTTTTTGTTGTTGTTATTATTATCATTATTAACATATATTTGATCAGCAAGCATTATATAATATTGGTGCTTCAATTATTGTTTCCATTCCTCGTAGGCTGTATTTCTTTATTTTTATTGATAACTACTCTGCAAAAATATATTAAGGCAATAATTTGGACAAAAGTATTTATTGATTTATTTGTTCTTAAAATATGTTTGAAAAAAGCAATAATATATAAGTTGTATCAAGTTTTTCATATTGTATTTTCTTCATTTTACATATTGTGTGTTTCTAAACACTTTTATTAGCTATATCATACGAAAGGAAAGGGAGCTGAGTTCTCTTCATTGGGACGCACTGGGCTGTTATGCGCTATCACATAGCCCAAGACCCTTACAGTGAAGAATAAGGAATTCATCATTTCGTTTATTTCCGACATTTTTATTTAATGTATAAGCAGCAGGCAGGGTGAACCCTACAAAAGTTTGCTCGAATCCTTAACGAAAAATAAAGGTTTCTACAGAGGTTGAAAAAAAGTCAATAACACTAAAACAAAGTCTCTTACTAATTATATTTCCATAGAGATATGCATGTGTTTCAATATATGTAAATATTCTTTTTTTTTTTAAAAAGCTATTATAAAAACTATCAAAGACCTTAAGTTTATTTTTATAAAAATGTGTGTGATTTAGTGTGTGTGTGTGTGTTTGTGTGTGTGTGATGTAGCTTTGAAAAATTTCTCAGTTGTATCGCTACGATGTGTGCAGTATGGCAATTTATAGTTATGAGTAGCACTGGGTCATCAAGCCGCAGACATGCAACATGACGTCCCGCCCAGTCACATTATCCTGACACTAGACCACCCAGTCCTAACACTAACCTCTAAACGCTGAGCGCAGAAATAGGGAGCTGTTAGTGCCATTTTTGTAATTCTTTTCAAATTACTCAGCCAGGGATCGAACCCACTACTTTCCTCATCCCAGGCGGACGCTCTAACCACTAGGCCACCGAATTGTATTGAGGAATTGATGCTTCTTTCTCAGAAACATCCCCGGCCCTCCTAAAACGTTTTACGTTAACATTGTTGTCAGCAACCATTGTTAGCTCAAAACGATAGCACATTTTCTGACAAAAATATGTTACGGGGTCGGGGGTCTCTGAGAAAGGATATATCAATTCTCACTACTACTAAGTACTTATTGGTTAAAAATGTTATATTAGACAAATAGTATATTATATATATATAATGTCATTCTATCATCCAATCAGACATGTTGGATTTGATCTAACAAATAGATTTTGTAAAAGATTTTATTCGATCAAAGCTGCGTCAGCATATACTGGTATAAAATCTAATATAATAAGCGATTGCATTAAAAAGGTGGCTTATCATACATCGCTGAAATATGAATCATTATGGTTATTCAAGGTTGAAACTGATATGAGAATAGCGGGATGAGCAGATGATGTGATGTCATTTATTGATAGTATGGTTGATATTTTATTTGATAATGATATTACTAAAGCCACACAAAATTAAAGAGTGTGTACTCTGGTTACGTCTTATACACAGTCGTAGAAATTAAATCCTCTCCGTTGCAACGAGTCATCCCTTTCAAAAATGGTTCTACCATAGATTTGTGTGACAATGTAGGAATCGCGCATCGTGTTAACCAAAGATGTGTAGAACATCAAACTCGTCTTCTCAGGTGATCTTATTGTGATGATGCCACTATTAGTACGAAATGACACTGTGGACCAAATATTATAATCTCTTAAGGAAGTGTCACACTGAAATTACAGTTTCTAATATCATTCTCTACAGCATCAGGTGTATCACTCTCTGCATCATATTAATATTTTAGGAAATATATTAAAATCTGGTTCTCGTAAATTAGCACTGATTTCAAACGATATAGTCACTCGAGGATTGTATGCTTTAAAATAATTTTCTTAGACACCTGTAAAATAATATATGTGCCCTCAAGTCCATCAATACCTACTGGCATTAAAAAAGTTTTGTAGGAATTGCAAAAGACGGTAAAATATCCACTTTGACTTAATACCCTTCTAAATGCGGTACAAATCATGTGCTCCTGTCATGGCATTGTGGCTACTATGCTAATATATCTGAAATGTTTATCAACACATAATAGAGGAAGAAATCAACAACTTCTCTCAGACAGTTACATTACATTTAATTTCTGAAATTTCATTGGTGCCTTAAAAAAACATTTCTTGTTTGCCGGCATGCTCAACAGATTGCTTGTATGCCTTTTATTCATAAACGAGAGCAATTTTATGAACGAAGAAACTCATGTATTAATAGCAAGCCCGTAACAATGGATAAATATTGACCAATAACATGCTGTTTATAGCGACTCGAAAAAGCAGCGAACGTCAAATACCGTTGGAGATGGAAGTTGCAGTAGTAGTATCTTTAAACTCTTAGTGAAAAATGAAAATACGTACTATGCAAAAACAAATTAATATATAGCAAATTTTGATTTGCAAATGATATTTTTTAAAAACTTTGCAAATTGTTAAATACAAATATGGGACAATATAGTATGCATGACATTATATAACATTTGTGCTACAGTATTTTTAAGCTGGAGAAGACGTACGTAGGTCACTGACATAATGCATGTTTTGGTGCAATTCCATAGCTAAACCTTCCCATACTTTTGGACTATAAAAAGAAAACATTCATCAAAATAGTTCTGAATGCATACCACACTTTCATTTGACAGTAATCTTTGCACGGCAGATAAAACATTTTGGTACAAATGTTAGTAACAATGAAGTGTGCACATTCGTTTTCACTCTCTAACAGTACTAAACAGCGGACAACACTAATTATTATCCCTTCACTTCTACATTTCCTTCATTTTGTCTTCTTCCAATATATATATATATATATATATATATATATATATATATATATATATATATATATATATATATATATATATATATATATATATATATATATATATATATATATATAATCACCTATTTTGCCTAACCAAAAGCTCTTGGATACACAATTTTTATTTAATTAATAAATAAATTGATTAATGTTACTAATGAAAAGCGATTTATAATTTATATTTTAATAATTTATTTCCATTTATGTGTGTTGTGGTATACATGATTGTGACATTTTAGCAAGAATATTTGCTTTAAGCTAATTAAACTCCTTAATACGACTCATGTTGGATTGACATCAGTATTGTTTTTTATAAAGTACACATATATGAAATAAAAATGTTAAGATCTACCATTCGATGTGGAACCTTCATAACATGTTTGGTTGGTCTTAAAACAATGAAATGAAAGACACAACTTGATATTGAATTTGAAAGGAAACGAATGCATTAAAACTTACCCCACCAAAGAAAGCAATATATCGAATGAGGATTTGTTGAAACTGTTGAAAGCATTTTGTATTGTATGGTCAATTTTAAATAACAAATCACTTAGATGTCTAAAACAAAATCCATCTAAATATTTAAAATTGATGAAACAAACTTACAAATGTCTTACATATGAATGACTACTTACATTACAACACTTTTTAAAGTGGCAAACTTTACATACTATCTCATAATCGGTCATTTAAGCAGACACACATATATGAAATACCTGATTTATTTGATGTACGAGGTTTCAGAAATTTTGCTTTAATCAATCAACCATCTTCCTCTGCACACGTGAATATACCAAAATGCCAGTTCTCTATATTTACATGGGAATGTCGAGAAGAAAGAAACCTAAAGATTTCAGAAACATATACTACTTATATGGCTGTTTAATTAACGCTTTATTACTCTTTCAAATATGTAAACATCTTGGAGATTTGCAGAGTACAAATATCCTGGTATTGGCGACACTCTTTTAGGTGTCTCAGACTTAAAAACCCTCTTAAATAAATAGTCTTTCATCATATTTGGTAAATGTCCCATTGGTAAACACAAATAAAGATCTTAATGCTGCTGCCATTATCTGCTTGATATGTAGTGTTTGAAAAATCAGTCTTCCAGATATAAGAAAAGAAGATATAGAAATTCTTTATTTTAGAATGCATTTCTAATAAGTCTAAATTAAAATACGGATATAGAGTAAAATATTGTAATTATAAAAGAGCATATATGTAATATGTGCAAGTATACAGATACATTTACAACAATTAATTGCGTCATGCATTGTTCAAAAATTAAATTAATTGACATATTTAAATAGTAATTTGTTCCATCTAATAATAATATGAGAGGTTAAACGAATGTCATAATTCCAAAGTAATTTCAATATACAGTTCTCACTATTAGATAGTCTTGTTATCATTGAGAATACATACTTTCTCATTACTTTCTCAAAACGGAATACATTATGATTTACAAGCATGTTGGAGGCACTGTTCCATCTAGGAATAACTAATAGAAAGCGAAGACTATTATAACCAATTACTAGTTTTCTTTTCAAATTTTCACTAAAGTTTGTCCATAGTTGAGCACAATACATAGTGCATCAATAAGATTTGAATGATATAAGTTTGATACTCAATGAACAATGCTTAAATTTGTGTAGAAGTGTGTTTGTTCGAGTACACAAATATCGATAATGTCTCATCATATCTTCATTATCTCACTATTTGGATTCCAAAATATGGCCCATATGAATGTAACTGTCGACAAACGTAAGAGCATTGCCGTCAAGATGTACAGAGGGAGGTAATGGTAATGTAAAAGAAGTTGGCTAAAAGACCATGCATGCTGACTTTTATGTATTATAGATGATTTCATTCTCTAAGGAATATTGTTCACATATCTTTAATCATTTTCTTAAACCTGCGACAGAAGGACCTATCATCAGAGCAAAGCTAAAATTGTTAAGAAACAGCCCAGTTGGTGGCAGACGTAACCCTACGTTACAATGGCCCACTATACGATTTAACTCGTCTATGTAAATATTAAATAACAGGGGGAAAGAATACCTCCCTGCCTCACCCCATTGGTTACATGGAAAGTGCTGGATATTACACTTCCTCATGCCACGTATTACAATTGTTTTCCATACCAGTTGACTAAAGTATGAACAATGTATACAGGTATTTTATTTTCCAGCAACTTCTTAAAGAGTGTCTAATGACTGACCCTATCAAGTGCCTTACTAGCATCTAAAAACACATGCAAATACTTGGCAGCCATGCTCCATATAATACCTGACGGTTCCCTTAAAGGTATATAGACATAAATCCAGACTGATTATCGGAGGTTATGACTTCGATTCATTGTATTATGATACATTCGAACATTTTGTCAGATAACACTCGTAAGAACTATAGGTCTGTAGTTATTTTTGTCCACTAGATTATCAATTTGCTTTTTAGTAGTGGTATAATTGTAACATTTGTGAAATCATCTGGAACAAAGTTATGAACAAACATACAATTAAATAAAACAATTAATAGCCCATGAAGTCTAGTATTTGAATATTTAAAATGTTCCACATATAAAAAAAATCTGATCCTGGACATTTACCACCTTTTTGTCTTGTTATTGCATTTTGGATCACAGATAATGTGATTACGTCAATATGAGCAGAAGGGATATTCAATGATGAAGTAACACGCTTGTTACCGGATTTGTTTTTGACATTTTTACGTAAGTCTTCAAAATGATTGTCCACATGTTGCATATGTTATGTTGACTGTGGTACCCAGCAATGTAGATTGGTAGTTTAGTGAAAGTTGTCGTAATACTTTCTTTAACTTGCTTCCAGAATTCACGTTGGTTGACATTTTCAAATTTTTTTGCTAGTGAGTCTGCTCTGCTTTACTTCGTCATTCTTGCATAACCTAAGAGCATGCATAATGTGTTCTGTTGTTTGGCGCATTGGGTTACTTAATTAACCGTGACGAGGTTTACCGTTACCACGCCAAATTAAGTAAACATTTCGTTTAAAGTCGTGTACTTCCTTGAAGCACTCATTCCAGCCTGGTATAACACGGTGGCTAAGGTTTGATTTTCTAGTCAATCTATTACTGGATTTGATAAAGCTTTTACTACATCAGCGTATAGATCATTTATCTTTTTTTTCATATGTACCAGATTAGTGCATCCATGGTCATTACAAATGGCAACAACACGTGGGATATCAATATTGTTTAATAAAAGTGCAGATGTCTGAGTATAATTCAGTTTTTCGTGGGAAGTAAGGTCTGACCAATTAATGTTGTATTTCAAGTTTGAGAGTCCATTGTGGCATGAATCCAATCTAGGAAGCAGATTAGCTTTGATAGTCATTAAAATAGGGCAATGGTCGGACCCTCCTAGGGTGTGTATTATTCTCATATCACTTATAGCAGAATGGGCAGATTGTGTAGAGAAACAATGATCCAATAAAGATACTATATTGTGTGAATCATTGATGTAATTAAAATGTTTTCTGTTGTCAAGTATTAAGTTCGATATGATATAACCATATTCGTCATAGACTAGGCGAAGTTTATCTCCAAAGGGAATGGATTTGTGCGTATTAGCATTTCAATCTCTAACTACATAATCATTTATTGTATTATCATTTTCTACAATATAATTAATTCTGCCAAAATAATCTACAAATTCCATATTTTTTTCCGCTAGATCACATGGTAAATAGATATTGACAAAAAAGCAGGGACGAGTCCCTTGTATTGATACTAATACCTATTAATCTCGGAACATCTAAGTGTTGTTCTTGTATAATACTTCCAAGATATCTACAGTATAGTACCCCGACACTTCCGTAAGGTCTGCCTGCATGAATACCTTTAGAAGATTCTATCGGCGATACCCCTGGTCCATAGAACTCGTCATGTACGGAGGAGAGGCAGTCTGACTCACTCACAAGAAGTCACAATTCTTGTATGAAACAAATATCGGATATACTGTTCTTTCATTTTGTATATTTCTTGTTAAGAACAACAGTTGTAAAAAGAAAGTCCATTATGTATGTTTGAGGCCCAATTGTGGAAATCAACCCCCACTTTGACAGTAGTCTGTAACTAATGCATTTCTTGGCCACGCATCTACGATCATAATTGCATTGTGCATAGGGTTATCACATGTGATTTTGAACCTGCATATGTATTACATTTCATTTGTAGCTTTTTTACCTGTGTTTTTTTAACTCCAGAGTAAAGCTCAATATGTGAGACAATGTCAGATTAATTTCTTTAGGAGACAAGTTTTGTCATGAATATGCATCTCTGTGGCATTGGATATGCTGTGCGCGATTTTGAGGACGCTGTCTTTCATATGATAACACTTCCCCGCCGTCATGGAAACTGGTGTGTGGACTGGATGCTTGTAAACTTATTCGGCCGTCGTTGATGCAGATATATGCGTGATGTTAAGCGTGGAAATGATGCCATACAGTTGTATTTTTTCCGCAGATAACTTGCTACTCTAGCATAAGCTTTATCGTTTTCCATATCCTCGTCATAGACGCTGGTCTCTTCTGAAAATGCTACCATTTTCAATGTCGTTGTGCTTTGGTTAATTCCCCGTCATCTGATTTATTATTATCATAAATTTCTGTTATTTTATCCAATAAGGCAGAGCAAGCCTTATTTGCACTAACCAGACCATCGTTGCTGTTTGGGTCCGTGTATTACATATCTTCTATATGTGCTACTAGCAACGGTTATTTATGTTGAACGAATGGAGTCAGGGATATTCCTCATTGACTTGCATGGTTGAATAATCAGCACATGATTTGATATACAGTAGCCGCATATTGCAGAGGCATTTTCGGTGAGTACAATGTCAGTATGAACTGTGTTTGAGTTAAACTGTGGTATCAATGTACATAAAAGCTGCATTGCACATAAAATCTCCGCCTGGGCCGATTTAAGTATGTCAACTAATGGTCCCAAATTTTCTATGTCCTTCAATAAAACTGACATGTCCACATAATTGTAAGATACAGGTGGCAACTTTGCTAGATCCTATGCACAAAAACTTAGTATGCCATTTCTGTCTTTGGACAGAAATAGATTTAATATATCTTTCATATTATTTATAGATTTATTCGTACCCTTTAGCTTTATCATTCTCTCATCTGTTTGTAACACTAAAAAAGGGTCCATTTTGCTGCCTCAATGTCACTGTCACAATATATGTCCACACATAGTTTCACTATACAATGAAATGGCAATGTGTTCGTTTTGTTTTGTACAAAGCAAGGCAGTTCACTTACCATTATTGAGAACTAAATCCCCCTGACAAAAATGACCAATAGAGTATCCACAATCTTCACAGTGCATATCGAAGTAAAAATAACAGTAGATAGGTAAAGGAAGCAACTAAAACTATTTAAAACATTAGCTCGGCTATTCGACAATAGTATTATAGCGCCGCCATTTTGCACTCAATACGAAATAGTTTTGTAATTGCAAAAGTTTATATAACTGTTGACACTGGAATTAAAGTGTGAAAATTTGAAAATGTTTGATGCTTCGAATATTTAGTTTCTACTGATATTATTATGCACCACATTTTGTAGACCAGCAAGATGGATCATATTCTGGGATATACCGTTAAATTGACGTAAGTGTCTCTTATGTCGCTTGCAGTTAGCTTTAGACGGAAATTTTTCCCATATATCGGATATCGATTAGTTGTTTTAATTGCACGGCATTGTTATTGGGTTTGCTTTACTTATTTCGTCATGATTTGACTTTAGAGATATAGTTTTTCTTCCGAAACAAGGTTCTTTTAATTAACGTTAATTCGTCTTGTATATCCATATATATGCCCCTAATTGTTGTCTTGTAATACCAATACCTCCAAAGCAGATATTTTATTCTTATATGCTGGCATTAACTTCAAATATGTATAAACTTGGTAGAGTTTTCGTCCATTATGAGTGCAGAATCCAGAAAGATGGGTTGATTTCCTTTCAACTATTTCTTATTGATAACATGATGTTTGGCTGTGTTATGAGGACACAAACTATATTCGTAGTAAATGCTTGTACTATATATGCAGTTGTAAACGAACTTTCCGTGAAAATACACGATCATGCATATGTCTTATATATTGTTTTAGTTTATATTTGTAAACATTTAATGATTGATTTGATGTTCTGGGATTTATCGCCATTTTCCAGCACAAGATGGGTACACGTGGTATACAGTTTAACTGATGAAGGACGAAACCTGTAAAACTCCGTTTAGACCCACCGCTCCATTGGCCGCACCCAAAACTGGAATCCAATAGGACAGAGAATAGATGACATTGCTTGATAAATGCGTGCGCTGTAGACCATTCGGCTACCCGGGACCCTAAATAGTAACAAATATATCAAACTTTTTGTCTACACGCATGTATGTATGTCTGTATTTTGTATGTATTTCCGACTCTTAATGTTAGATATAATTTTGTATAATGTCAACACTAAAATCATATATAGTTCAATATTTCATCAGAGGGGTCAAATTTATCATCTTTTGTGAATGCAATTCTGCTTCCTGTCAAAGGTACTGCGTCATTGGTTATATACTTAATTGCATTGGCAATGCATACATTTCCTTTGTTGCTGAGGTTGTAATGGAAAATAAAGACCAAATATAACAAAACCTAATAAAGGTTATCCCTTGGTATCCGCTTCTCCGCTTCCTTGAGGCGATTGCTAATCATTCGAAACTTTGTCTCCAAGGATATTTGAGAGAAGTTAACGTTATATTCATACCCTTTTCTTCCCCATTTTGCATTGCTGAAATAGGCAAGTTCGGCCTGTTTTGATGATACTCCGGTCTCAATTGCCTCTTCAAGTCCACATTTGTCCGCAACTCGGAGATGGAAGAAGAACTGTGGGTACATTCTATCTTTAGTGGTCCTCACCTTTTTGAACTTTTGGATAATATATTGCTCGCATATCTGAAGAATTCTCTCATATTCAAATTTACGTCCAATGGTGGCCACTGGTTCAAGATTTTTGTCTAAAAATAAATAAAATAAAATTTCGATTTATATCAATGTAATATTAATTTCATTATCATAGTAATATGACAATAGTAATTCTGATAAGAAATGTATCACCAACATAAACATTTTTGTCATGAGTTCAAGCGTGATTTGTTGAGATAACTAAGGACTAAGTATCTATCTCTTCGTATAAGTGTATAAGTGTTAGTGTTTTCAACCAAGTAACAATCGATTCCCCGCCTTTAACGCCTTCACATTGTAAACCATCAGTCAACTGTCATTCCCTGCACTCTCCAACCCCGAAAATGAAAAGGATGGGATAATGCTGAGGATAAGCACTCTATATGCATACAAAGTCTCCGGCATTAAAGCACGATTTCTGATAGAAGAATACAAATCCTGGTTTAAATGATTGATTGTAAACCGAAACTAGGTCATAATGACCAGCATCTTGTACTTAAGATGGTTCCTGCCGAAATTCACTAACATCTAAATATATATGGCAGTAGAAAAACGTTAAAATAAATAAACAGTAAAACTCCACTGGATTTAAAATGAACCAAAGACAGAATGGATCGATCTAGCCATTATTAATTCACGAGTCTGTAACATCATTATCTTGCCAATCTTACATATTTGTTAGATGTTTGTAATGAATAGGACAAATAGAAACGATATGATTTAATGCATTATTGACTTTTATATTGGCAACAAGAAGGATGAAAGGTTCTTTATGTCGGTTATATACAATTGACAAAATAACATTTATTCATTGTCCCTCATAACGTTGAATAAAAGATGAAGATATTTATGGACAATATATAAGACCATTGAAAATTTTGAACTAAAGCAAGCATTGTTATCAGTCATCATCAACCAAATATGCATTGGAGCTAAAAGCTATCACGAGGACGTGGCTGCAACTACTATATGACTAATGGACCAGTTGTACATTAAAAGTGATCTAACTAAATGGAGCCAACTTATTGTTGAAATAATATAATTTGTTTCATGTAAGTATCTATAGGCACTGGGATATGTAATTAGACTGAGAAAAAAGTTAATGAATATTCTAAACGGTATCAAATTGCAGTGCGAGTTTTGATTGGGAGAGAAGCTAAGAAGTTGATTTAAGAAGATTCAGAAACGTTTTTGTTCTTCTACATACTATAACATATGTAGGGGTGACTATATCCTATGTTAATACTTCAATAATGTCGATGTATTCTTGAAAGCTTGAGGTGCGTAATGCCCAAAATATTTTAATGGCAAATATAATGACGTGTATTTAGATGTCTGCGGTGGTGAAAATCACGTGAACTAATATTGTTACGCTGACGTTATCCTGAGAAATAAAAATCAACCCGACAGCAGCTACTCTATTAAATTAATACTATGATAATTTTTATCTTATGTCATAGTTCCACAATTCTGCATATAATCTTTTTAGTTTTGCAGATTCACATCGTTATCGCGGAGCTTCTCATCATTTGCTTATTGACGTGCTCATCGTGAGGGAATGATAGACAGTGCAATTCTGTTTTTTTTTCGCTATTGTCCTATACAACAGTTTGGGTGAGTTTCGCATGTTAGCAGCAGAAGAAACGGGATATATACAAAATATGTGTGTATATTTTGAATATCTAACGTAGCGGTAAACAATTGTTCAACAATATCGCTACAAGGTCTACAGTGTAGCACCTTACAGTGATGTCTAGCACTGGGGTATTATGCGGCAGACTAACAGTATCATAATGTCTCACCCAGTAAAATTCTTCTATCACCAGGTCGGCCAATTCTAATATTAGTCTCGTAGTCTCTTAATACTTATCACAGCTGCTAGAACCATTATTATTAGTTATGACTACTAGACAACTGGATTGTCATGACAAAATATAACCGGGCAGTCAGTAGTATGGCTGCATTGTTAGATTTTCATGTTTCATATATTCTGTAATAGTTCCATTGGTCTCGGTGTTTAGTATACCCTAACTAAAATCAGCACAACGCCAGATGAGAATATATGAAAGACACACTATTTCTGGAAAATTCATTATTTTATTATCGTAATCATTCCTATTTTTCTGGAAAAAATATTGCTTTGAAAGATATGTATACATGCATGTCGATATTAAACCCCAAAACAACACCTAATTGTTTGATATCTATATTGTAAAAAGCAAAATTTTAAAAATTATTGAAATGTTGTAACAATGTTAATTCTAATTCCAGCATTGACCTTTCATCTTAATCGCTACCATTTTCTGCAATTGTAATGACATGTTTACTTCTATTTTATATCACATATTGGGACCTTTGTCCAAAAAAGTAATCACATAGTATCACATCTTAACTTTAACTTTTTCATGCAATATCTGCTTCAGTGAGATGTTTAATATCTGGTGAAATAAAATATATCCACCCAAGTTTTGAATCACAATCTTGATGGTCGTTTAAATTACAATATGGTACTTAAATGTGTCACTAGATAGCACGTACCTCTTAATGTATTCTGCATTTTTTTCTTCTAATGTTGAATATATATTCATAGTATTTCCTGTGTTTTATTATTTATAATCGTTACATTTGTTTCCTTAATCTGTAACATGCGACTAGATGTACGAATATTACAATTATTATAGAGCCAAAGCAAGTAATGCAAAACTTATTGCCAATAAGAAGTTCAAAAGAAATAGGTCGTATTCATATAGCCTATGAGAGTTGCTTCTACCATAAAAGTATATCACAAGGGACCTTGTACTCTGCCATGTTATCGATGAGTACTAAAAACTCCAATTACTAGTATCAATAGGATGTTTTTATCTCTAAATATTTTCAAGTATTTAAGAATATGTTTTGTTTGAATCAAATGAGCATTAAACATTGATGCAGGAAAGGGTTATTATTATATACTTAAGTGAGAGATATTACAAAGTGTTGGTTAAATAATATTAATATTGTTTTATTAATACGACTTGTTATTCTCACAGTAAAAAATATGTACTTATTTGTTACATGTAAAAAAAAGAAGAATTATTTCGAAGTTGTTTGACGATTGCATTTGCACGAAAGAAGTTATAAATACAAAATGAACAAAAAGCTCTTTGTGAGCGGGAACTAAAGTATCATTTATTAACTCCTACGAATGGAAATTAATTTTACTTAAAACATTTTACTCGACGGCGATAGCAACTATATAATGTAATTTCCTATTACGATCTTGACAAGAAATATAAACCCTCTGTAATGCATTCATCAATTAAAATTGCTTTCTTGACTGACAGGGTTTAAAAGTTTGCATATATCGATAATGTTATATTTATCAAACATTATATAATTAGATTACACATGCGAGGTAAATATAGAAATAATTAGAGGACGCGTCAGTGTGCTGAAGATTGACTTTTGTCTTCAACCGCCTCGTTTTGCAATACATAATTAAAACGTCTCATGTTATAGTAACATTCATAATATTATTTTAATGTACTGCTTTAGCATCTTTTCTTTATGTAGCTCACGTTATTTCTTAATTAGATATCATGTTATATGAAATAAATATTATGCTAAATTGGTAATATTAGAGGGTGGTATCCTATACTACAAAATTTGCTGCATATTATAAGACTGAAATTTAGCTTTATTCCTTTAACCAAAGTAGAAGAGCAAGAAAAGCTCTGTATGCCCTCTACATTGCTGCTGACTTTATGAAGTAGAGAGAGAGAAAATATTTTGAATGACGCGACATGCTTTAATAATGAACTGGAAAGAAACGTCAGTGCCACTCTTCCTTCACTTGGTATTATACCAATACTAATCGTAAAGAATATAAAACCCATTCAGTTTAAACTAGATTATGATTTACCATTAATCTCCAGGAAACATTTAGGATGAAGGCATTCAAGAAACATAACCATGTCTTTGTAAAGGAGATCATCAAGTTTGAGCCTTGATGGGTCTGCACTACTCTTTATCATCTGGTCAAAGACAGTAGATCCCTGAATTAACAAAAACTTGACAAAATGCAGCTCTTTTCCTTCCACTACGAGGGTAATGTCCGTCAGGTCAGATTTCTGGAATAATTCAGGAGGTTGTTCATCTTCTTCACTCAGATCTGATTCAAATAACTCAGACGCCATATCTGAAA
>JAEAOA010001030.1:275000-467500 GCA_016746295.1 Potamilus streckersoni
AAACTATGTAAGAGAAATCAAAATTGAATCAACAAAATTTTGGCCATAGCAACATTGATATTCTACATTTTTATCAAAATGATAGGTTCATAGAGTGAAACAAATAAGTCCAATTATCAAACTGACCACCGAAATTTACTAAAACAGAACAAACATAAACAGGGGCAAATTAAATTTAATCAATTAAACTCTTCAAGTCTTGGCTTAAAACAATAAACATGTAAAAGAATGCATCACTCTTTCGGAAGATGAATCATTTCATAAAGGTCACAGTGGTGAGCTTGTGAAAGCGTAGGGGTATAAGTTCGTCGTTCCATTTCGTCTCTAGTCCATACATTGGTTATATTTGTGTCCTCTATTTGGTGTGCTTTTCTGCCAATCTAAACAACCGTATGTATGTCTCGTTATACAATGGACTTGCTTTTACATGCCTAATTGAAAAAGGCAATTGCACTTTTAAAAAAACTGTAAACGCATATTCTTCGAAAATCAAAACTACCCAATTCAGAAAAAGAGATTAAGTACGCAATTTAAGAAATGCAGCAAAATTTAAATGAAACTATAATTCTCTTGCTTTCTTTTAAAGTATCATCATCTAGCAGAACATTTGAAGAGCGTTTGCATTTGGGGGTCATGTTTCTGAGATCCGAATAAAACAAATAATAGTAAATTAACATAATTAGGAATTTTTAGCAAGTTTCTACCATGAAATATATATGAATTCGGATCATGCTTTTTATTTTTGTGAGACAAAACATATGCCTCAGAAGAATATTAGTAGTTTGATGAAAATATAAACATTTTATTTGCCTGAAATATCTTCAAAAGAAAAACAAACCGCAATCTTTTCACACAACCACGATGTTTCAAATGATTAATGTGACTGCATATGTGTCATATACGTTAAGAACGAATAAAACTAGTATCAAATATTCGCAACGTCTTACTCAAACCTTGTTTACACAGTATTAGATGGAATCAGTACACAATTAATAAAATCCGGTTCAGTACCCACGAATGTAGTCCCAGTCTATTTTTAGATCACTTTTTCCGGTCTAAATTTGGTGGTGATACTAGAGTTAGATTTTGGCATTCTTGGTATGGATTTAAAGGCAATTGTTTATTCTTCAAAATGTGAGCTTATGGTGTGGTTGTCTGTGTTTATTTCGGCGACAGTGCACATTGAGTAATAAGGTCATGGTGATGATCCGGAAGTGAAATCTGTGTTCCGTTGCCTGGTGTTTTGTTTACAATTCAGCCTCTCAAAAAAATGCAGGTCAACCCTTGACAAGAACTAAACCGTAAAGTCATCTTTGAAGGTATTTTAGATTAACATATGATTTGTATTGATTGTCACACAGTGGAAAGTTCAGTACTGAGAAACAAATGTAGAGACCATATAGTAAAATTAATTGTGTACTATGGCCTGTCAGTAAAAACTTGAAACTGATATAAATTTTTTATTATTAATGACATATACATGAAATTTTAATATGTTATGTATATTGTCTTTAAAAATATAAAAATGAAATTAAAAGTAAAAAAATAATTTTAATTTTAAAAATTTAAATGAAATTTAAAAAACAATTAAACAATAAAAAATTCTACCAAGTATACACATATATAATATTCTTTGGGAATGATTTTAAATTATATCAGCATATATATACTCCTATACCATGTACAAGCTCAAATGATGGATATTTGTCAAATTGGATCAGAGAAAATATCTTTATTAGTCAAAATGAGACACTCATTTAAAATACATGAAGACAAAATTCTATTTTGCTTTGTACCTTTAGGTCATTGAAACTATTTATTTGGGGTTCAAACAGTTAATTTATGTGTTTATGATGGGGTGACTTCCTGAGTAACACATATCTGCTTGTATAGCTATCAGTAATTGTTTATAACCATAGTTATAGGGTATATAGTGAGAGGAGAAAGATGAAGACTTTCTACTAGAACCTGTTCAAGTTCTCTACAAAATCATATTAAGCTGTCAGAGAATGAAATACAGGTTAGAGGAGTAAAATATACTTTATCCAGGTATATTTACCATTGCATGTAAAAAAACAGCAAAATGATGTAAGTTAAAAACAGAATGCATTCCATTTTATTGTTCAGTTTCTTTAAGATGTTGATTGATGTAGTGCGACATTGTAGCCCAGATGATATTAGGGGAATTCTCATGATCCATTTTGCTTTATGCATTATTAATGACTAATAATATTTGTTATCTGACACTTTAAAGATTACATAAGTAATATTCAAACAGATTATTTGAATTTAACTTTCTACAACTGATCCTAACATGGTTACATAGCTGACATGAACGAATTTGCATATATTTTGTAATGTTTGGAATCAAAAGTTGACATTGTTAGACTGACATGGTACCTATAGTGAATCTGTAAGGCTCAGTTTTGACTGTGTGCACTTAAAATATCCCAAGATGTTATTTTCATCATGAATATGCCTCTGTATGGTAACACATTTCAATTTAGTACTTTGACAGACGGCGGTATTGCAGCATCAGCTGATATTTAATTCCATTGAATCATTGAATCATTGAACTTGATAACTTGGTAGCCAAGACTCTTAAAAATAGACTAAATATGTTCAAACAGATTATTTGAATCATGTTTGCACATGTGATTTTAAAAGAGTACATTGCATATGTCCAACACATGCAAATATCCATCCTTGTTTACAAGTTTTCGGGATGAAAATTTCACATTTAGTTGATGATATAGGATCTATTGGTACCTATAGTTGATCCGTGTGGCCACATTTTGCTATATTCACTCACAATATCTAAAATTGGTTTTCCTTCATGAATAGGATTGCATATAGTAATAAGTTTTAATTTGGTATATTGTCATTTGACTTTCCACTATACTGGTATGTATCAATGTTTGATCCAATGATCAAACCTCACCGTTCCAACATTGCCTTGAACTTTATGATACATACTCTACCTGATTAGTTATTTAACCTGTAAATGGCTAGATATGCTTGTAGAAACTTCATCTATTTTTAGGATGCATTTGTCCCTTTAATACATGCCCATTGCTTCATATCTTTGAGTGTCACTCTATCAAGTTGACCTTTTTTAACCATATTTGCAACCTAAATGTTATTTTGAAATCACCATATCTAACACATTTTAACTTCATTTGCCTACATCTTCCTTTTTTAGAATTAAGTGAAACATGTTATATATCTTCAGGTCTAGTCTGGTATCAGGAACAAAGTATTAGAGTTGGATCAATTTGGAAGCTCTCCAATAGTCCAATGGTGATAGCAAGGTCTCATAAGGACATGTGCAGTGTGCTGCTATAAGTGACCAAGATGAGTTCATATCAGTACACTGATATACAGCATCTCAAAGACATGGCTTAGATCTTCATGAGAGAGATTCGCATCTTTTTTCAGTAAGGTGAAACTGTATTTTCATATTGCATTGTTGACTTTTGTAGTTATCGGCATAAAAATGGAATGCATAGTTGCTATAAAACATGGTAGTGGTCTCATCAAAACTTTAAATTTGAGTGGGATATTAGTTATACAAACAACTGTCCAAGTACCTGAAACACTAAATGTGGAACATAGTACCTGTCATTGTTTCTTTAGTATGTACACCTATATGCATCTGGATAGGCATATTGCAATTTGCTGTCAAAATTACTGTGAGCTATCATGCTTCAGTACCCCTGGGATTAATATTATCAGTTGTACAGACCTAAACTACCATTTGTTTTAAAGACCATTCATTAATCAATATTGCTGCCTTAAATTTGTCAAACTGAATGTCATAACTTGTATGAAAATTTATTTTTTGTAAAAATAAAAGTTTTTAAAATTTATATATTTTTTAAAATTTTTATTAAAATTTAATATATCAATATTTTTTAATTTCAAGACTATTTCAGACAGGCATTATCAAATATTACAATTAGGTTTCTACTGCATTGAAAAATTCCTATAATTAAGGAAGATATAGCAAATTTAGTTTTGATTTCTTAAGAACAATTGGACCTCAAATTGCACCCTATAGAACACCAGCACTACACACATTCTGACAGCTGTCACAAGTCTTGCTTGCAAGGAAATTTCAAAACTCTTTATGTGTGAAGTTGAATCAGTAGTGGCATGCAAAATAAAATGCAAATATAAAAGTTTGACAAAAACATTGACCCTTTCAGGAATCAGTACACAATTAATAAAATCCGGTTCAGTACCCACGAATGTAGTCCCATTCTATTTTTAGATCACTTTTTCCGGTCTAAATTTGGTGGTGATACTAGAGTTAGATTTTGGCATTCTTGGTAAGGATTTAAAGGCAATTGATTATTCTTTAAAATGTGAGCTTATGGTGTGGTTGTCTGTGTGTAATTCGGCGACAGTGCACATTGAGTAATAAGGTCATGGTGATGATCCGGAAGTGAAATCTGTGTTCCGTTGCCTGGTGTTTTGTTTACAATTCAGCCTCTCAAAAAAATGCAGGACAACCCTTGACAAGAACTAAACCGTAAAGTCATCTTTGAAGGTATTTTAGATTAACATATGATTTGTATTGATTGTCACACAGTGGAAAGTTCAGTACTGAGAAACAAATGTAGAGACCATATAGTAAAATTAATTGTGTACTATGGCCAAATGAAATCAGAATGGCAGTTACCGGCGTCTGTTTGACTGACTAACATGTGCATAAGTAGTATTAGGAAACCAGGTTTTCAACTCACTTTGTTTTTTTACCCTCCAAACAAGTATAAATTATCCCCCACCCCACCCCCTTTTCTTCCAAAATAAACCAGGTTTTCAACTCACCCTAGAGGAAAACCAGGTTTTCAACTCACTTTGTTTTTTTACCCTCCAAACAAGTATAAATTATAGTCCTAAATTATCCCCCACCCCACCCCCTTTTTTTTTCAAAATAAAACAGGGTTTTGACTCACCCTCCCCCACCTCTTTTTTTCCCCCTACTACTACCTGTAAACAGGTATTTTGTAACCAAACAAAACAACAGGTGTTGGAATGCGATAAGCTCTGATACAGAGGTGACTAATTTGTTAGAACAGCGCATGTGTGGAATACAATTATTCTAAAGACGGCAAACGGGTTTTACCACAAGATAACAGGATGAAAATTAAACTGTGTGTTAGAACGTTTCAGTTAACAAGGTGGAAATTAAACTAGCATTAGAATGAAAATGATATTATTTTATATCTCGTTACCAATGATTAATGTTTCAACTGTTGATATTAAAAATATTTCACTATCACGACTATAGATACTAAATTTTACTTTACCACTCACACAGCGACGGGACTCAAACAGATCTTTCATTTCTGGTTTGTTCAGAGGATATTTTTTGTTGATAAAATATACCTTTGACCGATCGAGATCAATTGTGAGTTTAGTATAGTTTTGTTGGCTAATGGGGTTGTGAAAGTTTTTAAATTCCGCTAGCAACTTTTGATACAATTGTTCGAGATAATTGAAATACATGCTGTTATCAGATCTGATGAGCGAAAGTTTTAACTTGTCACATGTTCCATTAAAACATATACCTGATGTTTCATTATTAAATTCAACTGTCAATTGTTTACCGTCCATCATTAGATATTTGATGTTACTATTGTAGCTATTTGTCATTGTCAAATTTTCAAGCATTATTTTATAAGTTTAGATAAAATTTCAGTTGGAAAAGATAATGTCGAGTATAGACCTATCATCATAACAATACCCAAGGGCAAATGTATCTACCCCATTTTCACAATAGCGTTTGTCATCAAAATTATACAATCCACGTTTGATAATGACATCTGTTTCGAGTTTATGATGATTAGTTCGAATTGCCATAGCTCTCATAAAACTAACACCACCATCAAGCGCATACCTGTAGTCATCAAATTTCATAAACTTTTTAACAAAATTACGAGGCAGACCTTTGGCTTTTTTCGTTATTTTATTATTATCTAACAATACGGCATACATTTTACTACGTAATCCGATAAAGTATTTGATAGCGCTCGAGTTCATTTCATCTTTAAACTTACCAATAACCTTTTTATTTGTGTCGTCATGAAATTTACTGTCACGTGGATAATCGGAAAGATCAAACAGATGTCGATTATTGTACATGTCCTGATAGATGTCCTCACATTCGATTTCATACACGAGTGAATCAGTATCAGTAAACAATAATCTACTAGCCGGCCACTGATTTTTAACAAAAGTGTAATGAAAATCGTACATCATCCACTTTGATAAATCTAACACTGCAGCTCCAACATAGATCGGCTTGTTTAGTTTTAGATTTGTTTTTCTTCTTTGTATCGCAACAAGATTTTCATTAAATATTTTCATGCTCACAAAATCATCGTCTGACACAAGTTTGTTTCTGCGATTGACATCATTAACTATTTCAATATTTACACGTTTCCTAATATTCTCCATCGTCTTACCAAAAACGGAATTGTTCATCAGTTTAAAGAAGTTTTTCTCAAACTCTGTTTTCGCTGCAGCTCTTCTTGAAGTGTTGGAGTTAATATAACCTCTCATCCACGGCGACTGATTAAATTTTAGTACACGATGAACTTTTCTCAACACAAGACCAGCATCGACTGCTTGTTTTAAAACTTTGTAATGCAAAACATAATTTTTCTTATCAAGTAAATTTGGTACTAGTTTCTTGACCATGGAATGTTGCCTTGGTGATGCTAACGCTTGTTGTTCTTTTGATAACAAACTATAATCTATAACCATCGATTCCGCACAGAAAGGGTAATCGTTATGTAATTTGTGTAGCGAATTTGGATAATCAAGATCAACTTCAACGAAATAGGAAACATCATCGGGTATCTTTTTTTCTGTCTCTGATAGAAATCGATCAACCGTGATCCAATGAAATCCGCTAAAAGGCATTGGTTCTGCCATCGAACCACCGTAAAGATTATTACAATCTAGATAAATTATATACTTCGAAGGAAGGTCAGGGTTATACTGTTTCAGGTATTTGTTGTTTGCTTCAGCATATTTTTTTGTTATCACGCTAATACCACCTCGGATACCTTTTTCGATAAAATTGAACATATCAACATCAGTCAGTAATTCTAACCTTACCTTACTAAACTTTAGCAAAGCATCCCATGACAACCCAGGGGCAGAATAATACCAGCAAGGATCTAGTCCATAATTATTATAACTCACTTCACGAAAACTTTCAAAAACATCTGCTAATAATAACACGTCAGTTTTCAGGTATAAATCATGATAATCACCAAAAGTCTCACAATCAAACTCTTTCCAGATATCTTGTGCATACCTGTACTCGTCATCAGTTATATTTTCATTTTTAAGTTGTGAGTAAAATTTGTCTTTGTCAGGTAAAGATATTTCATCAAATTTACTCCAATCGTCGAGGTATTCGTATGGAAAAACTCCTTTTTTAGCTAATAGATTAAATTTATCTCCAAAACAGTCTCTTAGGTTATTAAATTTACTACAACCTTTTACTAGCTCATCTAACGAGGCTGCCATAAACTGCAGGCTGTCAATAAAACGTAATTTACCTAGCGTAACTGACATGTACTTTTCAAAATTATTTGGATGCATTTGATGACGTTATCGAGTTTTAGATGAGCTTTTATCTCAGGATCACCAAAAGCTTCTACTATAATATGGCTATCATATCCTCGAAAATTGTGAAGAATAACCGGAATAAAATCTGGAGCATGAAATTTTAAATTACACTGATTATGAGCCGCTCCACGATACTGTCCAGTCAAATGACAATGGTCATGTACTTTTTTATCATCGTCAAAAGCTTTTTCACAAATATGACAAATTTCTGCTTGCTCGTGATTGGATTCTTGTTGAGGTGTTAATTTTAACATTGGCGTTACTTTTTTCAAATGAGTAAATATATTATCAACTTCATTAATCAACTGCTTGAGAAGCCAAACAGCTGGATTTTTACCACGATATAATTTGATTGATTTAGATAATCTAGAATCAGTACAACAAACTACCTTATACGCTACTCCACACGGAACATGATTTTGAACTTTTCTTGTACTCGATTGATTAGGATTATTTTCTACACCAAGTACAGGTTGAAGTAGGCATTCGAAATCAGCGTATATGACGAAAGGAATTTTTAGTTTGTGATTATGATGGACAAACTGTAACACACTATCTTTTTTAGATGGCATTGTTATTCTTTGCACATCACTACAGTACTGCAAATGCTTTTGCAATGTTTCATTGCTTGTACAGCCATGCAAGCAGCGGTAACAAAAGAACTTTTTGTTCTTATCCTTATTGTACTGTCTACCAACTAGTCCGTTAAAGTTTTTAATCCAAACATAATGATTTTTGTAGTACAGTAAATTTATAGTTGATTGTGAAGCTTTTTCTGAAATATATCTCGGATATACGTCCTCCTTTTCATCTAGTCCGAAAACGTTAATTGAAACATTATTCTGCTTTTCAAATTTTGGTATTTGATTTTCTGCCACTGGAAAGTTAATATCTTTAAAATTTAATCTAGACACATGACTGATATACCTTTCAACACGAGTAGCGTTTTTTTCTGCTGGGAATAGTGCGGAAAGAACAGCCCATTGGAAACATTTGTTATCTACGTTTTTGATGTTTATACAACATCTTTTACTTTTTATTTTTGGTGGCAGGTCGACGTATGAACTACCTCGTAATACATTATATTTCATCGTGTGAAACAATATTCCTTTGATCATTTCAAACTTCCAACCCGAACCTAATTGACTAAATTCCTCTATTTTTTTTCCAATTTCTTGGTGTATTTCATCAGATAGTGATAACAGATCAGTCCCAAGCAAAACACGTCTCGATTTTGCGTTAATATAAGGTTCTGCAATTTCCTTGTTAGTTAATTCTTCCATTATAACTAACTTTGAAAATATAACATGATATTGCACAAATAATCTGATACTTTTGTGTTTTTCGAGCTCACGTTTTACAATTGTCTGTAATAGGTGGTAAAGATTAGTTGCAGTAAAATTTACTAAAACAATTTGATTATCAAACTGATAACTATTATCAAAACCTGCAAAAGCAGTCGCTATTTTATTAGGTTCTCCCATAAAGCTTCTCTTAGCTATATCACGCAATTTTAACATTATTATACTATAATGTAATATCTAATTGATAATTTTTTCACACTGCGCATGCGCTAAAATCAATTAGAGATAAAAAATATCTCCTATAATATAATGACAGCAAATCTAACAAACACATGTGAGCAAGAAGCATATCAAGTTCACCCAAAACATAACTTTACCTCACACTGCGCATGCGCTAAAATCAATTAGAGATAAAAAATATCACCTATAATATAATGACAGCAAATCTAACAAACACATGTGAGCAAGAAGCATATCAAGTTCACCCAAAATATAACTTTATCTCACACTGCGCATGCGCTAAAAATCAATTAGAGATAAAAAATATTACCTATAATATAATGACAGTAAATCTGACAAGCGCACGTGAGCAAGAGATTTATCAAATTCACCCAAAGTATAACTTATACGCTGGAAATGTAATTGGTTCGGTTATTAACATTAAAACTAGAATACCTGTTGGCAAATTAACGTCAGCGGGTTATAATATTAGTGTAAAGGGAGATAATGCCGAGAGGATTGCAATATTTAGAAAAGATTTTATTTACACGTTGTTCTGCGATGATATTCCAGAGGGACAGCGTGTATATCATTATAATGGTAAAGTCACTGATGATAATATTGAAAATTTATCCTTACAAGATGAGTTTCAGCCGCACCCAGTATTTGATTTATACGAGGCTAACGATCGCGGTATTATTAGAAATAGAAAAACTAAAAAAGTTCTTAGTAATATTAGCAATATGGGATATATTAGGGTAACTGTTAGAGGAACATCAACAAATCAAGTTCGTTATCTTGGTCATAGGTTTGTTTATGAGGTGTTCAATGGATCTATACCCAATGGTCTTGTTATTAATCACATCAATAATATACAAACTGATAATCGATTGGAAAATCTGGAGATAGTAACGCAACAGGAAAATGTGAGAAAAGGAAAAAATAGTAATGGTATTAATTTTAGATGCCCAATAAAACCTGTTATTTCAAAAAACCTCGAAACGGATGAGGAGATCGAATTCAAATCGATTTCAGCTGCGGCGAAATATTATAAGATAAATCCCGCAGTCGTAAAAATTATAGCTGATGGAGCAACAAAATCAACTTTTTCAAGAGAATACGATGCTAGGATTGGTTTTAGATATGATGATCAATAATATTTTGTAATTCGGTTTTAGTCAAGCAATGATGAGCAAATGCTATGATATCATCGTGATTAAATTTTAGCGTCGTTACTGCACTTTCATTAATTTTATTTTTTTCTGCTTCTGTTAGTAATATTTTATGAGAATCACCTTGCATTACAATAACATCAACACTATAACCCAACAAACATTTTCTTACCGCTTCAGCTAGTTCGTTATAATTTACTATATTAACTTTTTGGTGATATTTTATCTCATCAGTCATCTTATAATAATAAATTAGATAAAAATATATTATAATAATGGACTTGATGAAACGACTCGCTGAACTCTACGAAGAAGATACTAGTGATAAGGTCGTCAGCGATAAGGTCGTCAGTGATGAGGTCACGCATAGTATTACATTTTCCAAAGATTTCGTAGACAAATCTGTTGGTTATAGTGAAGATGATATTTTGTATAACAATGAATCTGATGATGATGGTGAAATAGTCACTGTTGCTGACAGATCTAATTACAGCAGATCAACAACTAAACGGTATAATGTCAAGTATCACATTGCTAAGCAGCTAATTAAATTTAATTTTACCGTTGCCGAACAACAACTGTTCTGGCAGTTAATCAAACCTTTTTTAAATATCAAGATCCCAGGCCGACAGAAAAATATCAAATTCGATTTCATATTTGTCAAGATTTTTAATCTAATGACGATCTCTAACGATCGTAAGCAGTATCTAATATCATTATGTAAACCAGTAAAATGTAAATCTGTCAAACAAAAGTATGAGTTAATTTATAATAGCATTATATCATAATCTGCTTGGTTGGGATCCAACTGTTAAATTTATCACTATACCCACGCCATTTGACTAAACTTTTATCCCCTTTTTTTCTAATCACTTTCTCGATAACAAAAACATCCTGCTCAGTTTTCTGTAGTTCTTGTTCATAAAAACTACCTACAATCGGTTCCCCTGCCAGATCTTTTAAAACATATGTTACAGGTAATGTTAAAAGTACCTTATCAACCACAAATACTTCTTCGCTCCAGTTCGGAGTAAATCCTTTTGCAAACACCTTTTTCATCAAAGAAATTCTAACTTTATCACCAACCTTAAATTTATGTCTGCGGTACATGTTTTCATTTGCTAATATTGGATTTTTAACAGCTTTTTTAGGTGTCATTTTGATGGTTCGATGTTTCGTGTTATTATATTCGCTTATGATTTGAGAAAGGTCATCGATGTACCTGTTGGTGTTTTTAGCTGTCATATGTTTGTGTATTTTCTCGTTTAGCGTGCGATTAAATCTCTCAACAACAACGCTTTTACCCTCATTTCCTGTAACATACCTTTTTATATTATTTTGTTCTAGAAACTGTTCAAACTTTTTGTTAAAAAACTCAGATCCGTGATCAGTCCAGATTTTGTTTGGTTTTCTTTCTGTACTCGTTATTATCTGCTTTAGCGCATCGGTCATTGAAGTTCCTGTCTTATCCGAAACAGGTACACTGAAAGCATATTTGCTAAAAACATCTATAACATTAAACAAATACCTTTTTGGAGCGCCATCAGCGCCAACGTTAAACTGAGCTAGATTGGATACATCCACCAAATCTATTGCCCAGATATCATCTACACCATTAGCGACAACTTTACGTCGTTGGAACTTTTTTTTTTAGGTCTGTGTAGTTCGACTGCAAGATCATCATATACTTTATTTCCCCGATCGTGAGGTGATTGACGAGACTCTCCGAGTCCAAGTTTATATTTTGCTCCAATTATTCCCTGAACAAATTTTCTATCAAAACGTTCTCGTAGATTTGTTGGCTCCATATCACGTAATTCGTCTAACATTACTTTATCACAATCTAATTTTGAGTTTTCATGATCACGATAACAGATATCATGACGCATTGCTATTGCATCCACTTGATTGTAAGGCTCTTGGCCTGGCAATGGATTGTCGTTTTCATCTAGTTGTTGATGTAGCGGATTCCATGGACCAGTATACCGATGCCCTGGCAATGTCCAACCGCCTTTTGGTTTTGGCAATTTTCCAATTAGTTTATGTATATCTATACCTGACCCTATTATTTCTCTGTTGTTACAACATTGACAGTATGCGACAATTTTATTTTGCTCAATACACAAATCTCTGTCAGAATCACAGTTGCATATCATTCTATATTTTTAGTCGTCGACTAAAATAATATTAGGATAACCAGATCCTAGCGACGTCGCTGGAGATACTATCGCTGGGGACGTTTTCTTTAAAAATGTATTTTTTCTTTTTCCACAGATTGCACAAATACTTTTTAATATTATCCTGTTGTTTTTTGTTTTTTCTGTTGTTTCATTAATACCTTCTGTTTTAGTTTTACACTTGAGACAGTATGTTGACATTATTATACTTATAAGTTTAGATAAAATTAATTGCGATCTCATCATTAGCGTGAGAAGGTTGCTTATCAAACTGTAAAATAAATTTTAAAAAATTAAGATTTCTGCTCATCTGTCGGATAAACATAATACAATAATATCCACAAGCAGACGTTCCAACAGGTTGGAGTTGATTTGACGAATAATATACTTTTGTAAATTTTTTTTTCATATACTTTTTTATTACATCGCTTGGAGGAAGTCCAAACGAGTCAAAATAATTATTATTATAAACTGCTACCCAATGCGTACCAGATCCGTCATTAAAATCTTGTATATTAATAACACATGAACTTACAGCAGATGGTGATTTTATTGCTGAGAGCTCATCTTTAGAATAAACTCCGTGAAATCCAGGAACCGCTTTTAACTTATCAATGATATCAAAATTACTCAACGGGGTCGACGAGTTCCTGGTAATGTTAGACCACGTCCGATTCCTAAAAGATTTGGCAGCAGACTTCCCGCTAGTCCCGCCAAAAGTGGAGCGAACGGAATAATTCCTCCTTGTTTTGTTTGATTGCATATGCATTTGCACTTTGGTGTTGGTGATTTTGTTTTTATTACTTTCTTTTTTTTTGTTGTTGGTGATTTCTTTTTCTTTTGTGGCATTATAATATATTATTTACATAAAATTTACAATTTTTTTATTCCACTTCCACGAATGATACCATTACCTTCGACTGCTTTCTTCGTTGCGCCAGATATTGCTCCAGACGCTGCTGCTAGTCCTAATGTTCCCAACACCGGCAAAAGTTTAGGTATTATTGTACTAGTTAATACTGATAATGCCGGACCAAGAAAACCACCTTCTTTTGCCATCGCTGTCATTTGTGCAGCACTCAAATTTAAAACAAAAGTTTTTTTACGATCATACTTTTTTACTTGATTTTTTGTTAGCATTAATTTTGTTAAAACACCATCAGAAATATTAGGATTGATTTTTAATGATACCTGTTCTCGCTTTGCAGTAGCAGCTACTAATTTTTTAACTTGGCCATCAGTCAAATACACTTCTTTTACAATATACTTTGCCATTTTATATAACAACTGTAGATTAAACTTGAACTGTCATTTTACCTCCAATAGAATCTACCGTGATAAATCTATCACTAATCACTAATGCGTATACGTATAACGGCGCTACTGGAACCGCCCCAAGTGTCCAGGTAATTTCAATATCCGCTGTGCTGTCTACAGCTCGCTCGTTATGTTTACTAACATCAAAATGAAATATAGGATAAAGCGTACGAAATTCTTCTACTGATATTTGAGTTCCATCTTCAACATCTTGATATTTTTGTATTGCGTCAAGCAGGTACATGTACGGTCGAGAAATATTTTTATTAACATCATCAGCAAAATTACACTCGATAGCTCGTTCTGGATATTGCTTTGAATTTAATCTAGCGTATATTCGTCTGACATCAGAGTGATCAAATACTGCATTATTTTGTTGTTGGTTACCTCGTCGAGCTTGTTGTTGAAATACGACAAAGATATTTCTCGGCAGTTGTTCGCTTGATGTTGTTGTGACCCTCCACGTGTAGTCAGTAGTATTTGGAACCGCTGTCTGATATACCTTATGCTGCTTAAAGTAAATTCTGTTTGTATGCTTATCAAGCGTGTTATTTAGTTCTGACATTTTAGTGATTGATGGTGTTATACGTGGCATCCACAAAGAAAGTTTGTTTATGATAAACTGTACATCAGCCCCTCCAGATCTAAACAAGCAATCGTTTTGGTCTGCTCGATCTAAAATAAGAGTATGTTTTACTCCGCGAAATACTTTATCATAATCGCGACAAAAGCCGAAAATCATGCTTAGCGGAAGCATCATTGTAATTTGACGTGATCCTGCTGCAAGTTTTCTTCGCCTAGCAAAACCTTCGTTATAGCGTGGATTTCTCACATCAAGTGTGTTAAGAAGTAAATTTAACATCGCAGTACCGTCTGCAGCTGCAGCTGGTGGTGTTATATTTAGATTATTAAAAGCTGCTGTAAGAGAAACTCTTGTAGCGTTTGCATTAGCATCTGCAGCAGGTGCGACAATATCTAGTGCAGCAGCATTAGCAATGAGAAAATTTCTCACAATTACAGTATTTTCATCAGCATTAGCTCCATGTACTATAGCGCCTCTCTTTAAAAATTCTGTTGATTCAGCTATACCCCGTCCAGTATCTTTAAACCACATCATATTAGTTGCAGTTGATCTCGAGTAATCGTCGGAAAACGAAATAATATTTAAAATTGTACTTGCAACTTGTAGGTGACTCGAAATATCTTCTACAGTTTGATTGGCCAGTTGATATCTAGCACTTTTGAATAGACTCCAACCGTTATTTATAAGAGCTACTTCTGCTCCAACTGCAATTGCAGCAGGTGGATTAGCTACTGTCATAATCTGACCACGAACTTCTAACATAGCCTTATGTGGCAGTAGAAATACATCTTCGTCTCTGGTGTTAAAGGTTCTAATACCAGTTTTATTTGGTTCGTTAGAATTTTCATCAAGGTACTCAACAAACTCGAATTCTGTCACATCGTTGTCGATGTCATAAGTTTCTGTTAACTCGAGATAATTTTTAGTAGACATTTTATTTTATTAGATTATATAAAATTTTATTGCGGCATTGTTACTTTAGATATTAATTTTTGTATGATCTGCTCGCCCTTTGGTGATAATATTTTTTTTGTTGTTGTTATCATAGCTTTTTGAGTTTCTTTTGTTGGAGCGATTTCTGAGATAGCTTGTTTTATTTCAGATGCAGTCGGTGGATCTCCTTTTATTTTATTAGCTATTTTTTGTCCCACTGCAGTCCCAGCGGCAGATGCAGCCCCAGTTGCAAAAGCTTTACCCGCGTCAATAGCAATTGGTGCAACTTTACGCGCTAGTCCTGGAATATTTTTAATAACTTTAGTGAATATATTTCCAAAAAATCCTCCTACTATTTTTCTTCGATAAACTTTTTTTCTTTGTTTCATTATATTTGATGTTTCATAATTTTTACTTTTGCTCGCGTAGATGTAAATAATAAGTTACAATTTCATTACTAACATGTAACTGTTTTCCTGATTGATCTGTCAACTGCATCCTTATACTTGATATTTGATCTTCAACGTTTAAAGGATAATATATAATATGTCGTGGAGTTATTTGCATGAGAGAACCTGGCGGGACTTCTGGTGAGAAACTGTAAATCGTTTGACCTTTGCTACCTTTTGATGTATAAGAGCCAGAAGCAGTAGAGCAATTTACTAATATTGTATTTACTTCTGTTATATTTGCTGGCAGTTCACTGTCATATGTAATAGGCTGATCAAGTGCAGTGTAAGTTTTTTCAGTAAATCCTAACAGTTGTGCAATACTTCTTTCTCTTGGTTCAAGATTGATTGCTATATTTTTCAAAGTTATCCTAGTTCGCAATGTGTTATAATTTGCTGCTAATTCAAAATTATCAGCCACACCGTTAGCTTTTGTTATGAGCTCTTTGATCGTCTTGTTTAGATCTTCAATATTATAAGCTCCTTGCGGAATTTTTATTTTTTTTGTTGTAGATATTGGAGATGTTGTAATCATAGTAAAATACATTTCATCGTTAACATCATTTTTCACGTTAGGTATAGCATTCCAGCAAGTACAAGAAATTAATCCAATTTCATATTGTTTTGCAGGATCTAGTTCTATAGGTGGAATATAATTTACTGAAAAATTTGCGCTATCTTCTGTAGACTCGCTAGAGTTTAGTAATAATGTTGTTTGCATTCCTTTAATATTATATCATTTTACAAAATTAAGTCGCCGCGATTAAGTCGCGGTGTAAAGTTTCATATTCGTCAGATGTTAATAATTCACTCGATCTTAGATGATCAAGTATGTCAATGATTTCATTATCAAGTTCAACACTAACATTCCCAGCTTCCTTTGATGATATTAATAACATTAATCTACCTATCATTTCAGTAGTTGAAGTAAATACTTTTACACCAGTTCCTGTTTTTTCTTTTCTATATTTTTCTACACGAGATTTATCGAGTTTATCAAATTTTCTTTTAAAACTCCACCCTTTACCAAAAGGTTTTGCTCTGCTATTTTCTGCTGTTTTTTTAAACGTGAGAGCAATGACACCCTTTCTCATTCTTTCATAAAGTGGAATCATATTATTAATCTCTGTAACCGTGTTTAATTCATCTTTAGCAGCAGCTCCGTCATTAAATATTACATCAAATTTATCGATTAATGCTTGATATTCTACATCAGTCCACTTGCTTATATCATCAATACCCCTTATATTTTCTTTGTTTAAAAAATCATCATATTCACTACCTTTTATCTCATCATTTGCTCTTTTTGTAAAATAAAATCTTTGATCTCCAACTTCCATAAACTTTACAGTAAGATCACCGACTCTTTGTTGCTCCTCTCTGATATCTTTTATGTCTCCTGATAAATTTGTTATAATATTTGTTATTCCTTGCGTTGTTAACTCTGCTAATCTTCGCTCAAGTTCCAGCGGATTGTTTATCAATCGATCTGTTTCTGCTTGTCTAGCCGCAGGATCAGCTATATTTGCTGTAAGTGCCTCAATCAGTTTTCTCTTTTCTTCATCAGATCTAGTAACAAGTTTTGCAGCAGCTGCTTCCTGTTGTTCTCTAACAATTCCAACCAAACCTTTTTCCTGTAGTTGCTTAAGTTCTTCTTCTGACAGTGGTTTAGTTTCAGGTTGTTTACCTAATAATGCTTCAGTAACCGGCTTGAAAATTGTAGCTGTTGTTTCTGTAGCAGTTACTTGCCCACGTCGTGCTTCTTGTACTTTTTGCTTAAGTGATGCCTGAGATTGAGCAAGTTTTTTTAGATCTTCTATGTGTTGTCTGTATCTTGCTCGTTTGTCCATTATTATAATTATAAATTTTATAAAATTGAAACGCTTTATTGTAAGTAAGTGTTAATACAACAGCGAAACATTTTAGTTGGATCATTTGTAAGTTTATCAAACAAGAAAAAGTTAAATTTATCTTTTGTAGCATTACGGTAAAGTTCAATAAACTTATCTTTTGTCACGCCACCGCATTGCTCGCTTGCAATATTTCTAACGTCAACATTATCCAGTCCTGGAAATAAAATAAAACAACCCGTATTTCGCCTAATAAACCTGTCAACATTATAAAATCCTTGAGCGAGATAAACGGAATTACACTGTTTGTTACGGGACAGTGAAAAATATGATCTTATTTTGTTCATCTCCATGTTGTTTAGCGGAATATCATCAAAAACTACTATCTTATGTTCATCTGCATCAAGTTGATTAACTGGAATAAGATCTTCTGGCTGCCTAATTATAAAAAAATCTTCACCAGCTTTAAGATCATCACGAAGCTTTTCATTATACTCACTTAATAACTCATACTTATCTTGCTGTGGATTGATTGTGTAAATATAAACTCTATCGTAGTTAAAATTATCACCAAGAAGCAAGTTCATAAGCAAATTTGTTTTCCCCGATCCAGTTCGCCCAACAATAAGATAATGACAATCAGGAAGTTCATTGTTATGTTTATGCTTCACTAGTCTCTCTGTATCAAAGTTTAGTATCGACGATTTTGCCATTTTGTATAATATTAAACTAGTGTTGATAATTTTATCTAGGATAGTAAATAATGAGCTACTATACAAAATTTGGAACACTATTAGAAGATTTATCCACAAAACGTTTTAAAGGTGACTTATCCAAATATGCAACTCTTGATCGGCTCAAAAATGAAATCAATAATTTACTAAATCTTACCAGCGTAGATCCAGATGAAGTTGTCATTTTCCAGGACAAAGAAGGACGATTAAAGACGAGTAATGTAAAACTGTCAGATGTAGTTGTACGAAATCCAAATGGGAATATTGTTATGACACAAAACAAGATTACAGATCTTGGAAACCCAACTGAGGATGGGGATGCTGTCACTAAAAAATACGTCAATGATCGGGACGCTTCAATTACTAATGAAATCACAGCACTCAAAAATGATTTTACCAGTCACGTGAACACATTTTTAAGTTTTCGCAGAAGCATAAACAAAATTAAAGATGAATTTTTTGGAAATCCATCAAATGTTGGCATTACACTCGCTAATATTAACACAAAACTCAATGATATTATTAGTGGAATTCCTAATATTGTTGAGAAAACAAATATGATTAAAATACCTCACAAACAGATTAAAAATATTGTGTATACTGTTGCATCTGGGTCTAGTACATGGACGAGGCAAAATAATTCTATCAAATACACTGCAGAAGTTACTGGTATGTATAGATTGTCAGTGCTTAGCAGTGCAAAGTTTAGAATATCTACCAAATATCTATCTCGTCATCTAAATGATGACTCATCTGGAGTATTATCTGTAATAATAAACCAAAATTCTGAAGAAGAATTTGTACTTGAACCAGTTGATAAAACTTTAAAATTAGCAATTTTTCTCTGGTGTTTGGAATTTATAGCTGAACAACCAGCTCTTATTATGAATTAACCAAACATAGGACAATGTGAACTAATATTATAATGAAAAGAAGTATAGTTGATTTCAATCATATTTCAAAAGATATTCCAAAACAAGATGTGGACGCACTAATACAATACTACAAATATTATCACAAAAAACATTGGTGCGTTAAAAAATGTTATAAATACTACAACAAGATCCTTCGAGTAATATCATATCTACCATTGTTAATGACCAGTTCTGGTATAATTTCAAGTGGGATATCGTTAAATCCCTTTTTGTTAATTATATCTGGTATTGGTGTTTCACTTACAGCGGCGTGTAAAAAAGTAGAACCAAGACTTTTGATAAAGAAGCACGGTTGTTTAACATCAATTAAAACTTATAAGAAACTACTTGATCACATCCGGTCTTACCTACGAGGAGTTAAATATAATATGGATGATTTATTACGTGAATTTCGTATTATTGACAATATGTTAACAGACATTCTACCAATGAGGGTTAGCAAGTATGAAAAAAAATATCACAAAAAATATGAGTAACATAAAATTTTATCTAAACTTAAGATATAATATAACTAAAATAATATCATTTTCATTCTAATGCTAGTTTAATTTCCACCTTGTTAACTGAAACGTTCTAATGCACAGTTTAATTTTCATCCTGTTATCTTGTGGTAAAACCCGTTTGCCGTCTTTAGAATAATTGTATTCCACACATGCGCTGTTCTAACAAATTAGTCACCTCTGTGTAAAGAGCTTATCACATTCCAACACCTGTTGTTTTGTTTGGTTACAAAATACCTGTTTACAGGTAGTAGTAGGGGGAAAAAAAGAGGTGGGGGAGGGTGAGTCAAAACCCTGTTTTATTTTGGAAAAAAAAGGGGGTGGGGTGGGGGATAATTTAGGACTATAATTTATACTTGTTTGGAGGGTAAAAAAACAAAGTGAGTTGAAAACCTGGTTTTCCTCTAGGGTGAGTTGAAAACCTGGTTTATTTTGGAAGAAAAGGGGGTGGGGTGGGGGATAATTTATACTTGTTTGGAGGGTAAAAAAACAAAGTGAGTTGAAAACCTGGTTTTCTAATACTACTTTATTCTGCTGTGCTATTGGAATAAAAATTAAAGAACTTAATTTTAATATCTCGCTGAAAATTATTCTGGAGCTATTTACATTTTTGTAAAATCGGGAATTTCAATTTGACAAAAATATTCTTTAGCGTTTATGTCATCTGTGGGTAAATGAAAACACAATACTTTCTTCATATTGAAATATATGAGCTTATAACAAGCACCCCACTTTATTTGGAGAAGAGGCATAAAGTTAGTTATGAGTTTTATTAATAGTGAAACCTTTGGAGAATTTACAAAATGCAACGAACGCAGTAAATAACTAAAATAAAAATCAAAACTAGCAATGTCCGTCACAGAACCTTGTGCACAGCGAGAATCCATGACAGGTGAACGAAAAAGACATTGATGACAGTTTCGAATTAAATGTTTACTCTATCAACGCGTAGATCCAGAGAGAGAGAGAGAGAGAGAGAGAGAGAGAGAGAGAGAGAGAGAGAGAGAGAGAGAGAGAGAGAGAGAGAGAGAGAGAGAGAGAGAGAGAGAGAGAGAGAGAGAGAGAGACTCACGTTTATGGTTTGAAGCACGCCAGCGTTTGATGCGGTGACACTAAAGTCGTGAGAGAATATTTCCTGGTTCTCCTTTAGTCCCGATATAAAAATGTCAACATCAAAGTTTGGAGAATATGTCAAGGCCGCAAATTCGGTCATAGCCTGTAGTGCAACAACGGTATCCTGAAATAGATTGACAGATGTGACAATATGTCAGTTAACGTTTGTTTCTTCTAATCTGTATTCTGAAAAAAGAGTAAGAAATTGGTACAAAATTTCCTACCAGATTATGTAATGTTGATTTCCTAGTCGAATCGAATGTTGTAAATATAATTCCAATAATCTAATCTATCCCCTCCCCACGGTTCTAAAGCACTTGTCGAATCTTTTTAATCTGCCTTTCAATTTTGTTACATGATTTTAATACTTTACACGAATCACTGTTCATAAAATTCCTTCATAAAATTAGAACCATCCCAAAATATAAATAAATGAAGAAAACCCAACAAAAAGTAGAAAAAATAAAAGCAATAAACTAAATTATAATACAATTAAAAACAGACATATTAATTTTAAAAGCATTTTCAATCAATGTTGCTACTACTACAACCGCCACCATAACCAACACTACAGCTAACCTGAGTCGAAGAGAATCCACCTGTTGGATTCCTTTGAGAGATGAGCCATTTCATCACCAAAAGACCGTTTCTGATGTCATTCTTTAAAGCATAGGTCAACAGGACATAAGCTGTGGTTTTAATGTTCCTTGCATTTGCTTGCTGGAATGGAGGCATCCATATAAGTCTGTTAGATTCATCTTCGATCTGTTCCCAATGTTTTGTTCCATCTAGAACAGACATGGTTAAACAGGCTCAAGTTATCAGACTTATTCATTTGACAACGACTTTGCGTTCTTTACATGATCACCAAACGTTCCAGTACAGATATGAATGTCATAATCTATGACTATCATATTCTTTTATTTTCTATTATTTTATTTCTGAATGTATTTCTCAGGGTTTATATACCTTGATGTTTTAAAATTAATAGTATTTTTACGTTTTCTAAGATTAATTGTTAATTTGCACGATATCGATATTGTTGTGGCATTCCGATAAACCCTAATACTATGTTATGATATTCAAAACCACTTTGTTTCTGAAAGGTTTGTATGTGTCTTGGCCAGTCCATAGCTTGTGTATGTGTTGAAATGACCTGCACAGTATTGTCCTCATAAAATAGAATTACCTTTGATAATCGCCATTTGATCGAGTCTGTCCAAAACAGCCGCAGCTTTCGTGCTACCAGCGAGTGTTAAAGCGTATGCTATAATTGCAAGTTCGAACGGCTGATATGCATGTAGATGAATGAGACTTCTTTCCATGAAGTCAATTGTTCTCCTTACTATTTGGTCAAAGTCATTGGTGTTGGATGCTGTGAACTACAAATTGATAAGTGATTAGAGGACAGCTTACCTCAGACGTACGTATATTTATTGCAAATATATTAATAGTCAATGTGAAAATAGTGTCTGAGTATAAACAATTATTTATGTATATTACAAAAAACGTTCAAGATGTTTAAACTAATATCATAAAATTCAGTCTTATAAAAGCTTGTTTTACTTTAATCGATGCTTGATTTTAGCATTTGATATATGCATATATTCTATCACATTTTGCTTTCTTTTATCGCTTGTTCTCGCCAGTATTTTCAAAACAAACTTACTAGTGCATGATAATTTTAGCTAAAACAAGATTTTCTTTATTTTGTAATAAAGAATTAGTAATAGTTGAAATATATATTGATGTGTGTTTGTGTGTGTCACTATATCTAATCTTACTTGAAAATGTCTGGCCTCCAGTAAAGTAATCAATGCATATGATGCCAGATTAACGTCACCAGTCGATGAACCGCCCTGTAAAGGGTTATGTATACTGGCTCAACAATAATAATGCATATCCTTTACTTACTTTAGAAGTACAGATAGTAGCGCAGCAATGTTAGTTCTATGGAATTATATAGTATATGATTTGATGAAAGAATAATATATTCTTTTAGCGCTGAAATAACTTCAAAGTTATAAAATTTATACGTAAAACATACCCACGTCTGCAATGCTTTTTCGTGCACATTACGTAAGCGTAGCTAAGCTTGGCGGCAAGTATATAAATCAAATTAGTACTAATAAAACGTTTATAAATAAAATGTAAGCTCAATCTAAAGTGACTTTTCACATGTTTAATCATGTTTCCATATTACTCTCTCAAATATTTTACTTGACAAATCCCATATTTAATACTTGTATACATTTTAGCAATAGGGTATACAACTTGTTACTTATACTTTAAGCACACCTAGAGGTGGCTTTACCGTTTGTTCTTTATGCATTATTGCAAATCCACGACAGATCTATTGAAAACATAGATTCAGCTAAAATTTGAGTTACTTGCAGCACACTGCAGTTTATGAAAAGTAACAGTGATTATTTGTGTGACTTTAAGGTGTGAAGAAATTCATATTTCTATAACACAATTATTCGAGCGTGACATGCAATAATATCATTCATAATAACACTTCTAAAGCATGGCGGTCAACATTTGTTATAGATGGAGTAATTCTTAACTGAATTTGAAAAATTTCTATACAGTAGTTCCTACCTGCATTTCCGCAAAACCACTTCTCCCAGATTCAAGGAATGTTCCATTTTCATTAGCCTGTCCCAATAGCCAGTCTATGGCTTTAGTGGCAAGAGCTGTGTCAATATAGATCAATGGACTTGCCTGAACGAAGGATTTGATCACAAATGCAGTTAACCACGTGCTACCAGAGGTATCGCTATCTCCAAAGGCACTAAAGGATCCGTCATGTCTTTGATAAGTTAGCTCCCGCTGATAACCTAGTATTAATTAAGTGCACGAATAGATTTAACTTCTGGTCCAAATGTCGAAATCATCTTAATTAAGTCTGCCTAAACTGTATGCCAGTCTTTTACTAGTGTTACCACAAATGCTTTATGGTATAAAAAAGTGCTTAATAATCATATAAAAGAATAAAATATTTCACGTTATACTTTAAGAATAAATCTGAATTGAAGATAACTGAACAATCAGATTCATTCATATGCTGAATTCAGTCATGTTTCTGATTCTTGTTTCATATGCCTTTCTATATGAGGAAGTATATCTGTATTTTTTGGTGAATATTGTTACATGATTATAGTTACATTATGTGTTGGATTCATGACAATGAATGGGAATAATCGTCTATGGTCATGATATAAGATAGTTAAATTTTCTGCACAAGAATAACATTCTTTTTTAAACTATTCAGAGTGGGGATTGCAAAGGAACAAGAAATATGTGTATCATAGGTGTTTACGATCACTAATAAAAATATTAATGTTCAGACCAGTTTACTAGTTTGGGCCTGTTTCCCATTGGACAGTTCTAGCAGGTGGGTTCACAGAATAATTAAGTTATTTCTTATTGGATAGGTTAGGTTAGATAAATAATTAATTTATAAATATTAGACTTGGTATTAAGGTCTGTATATTCTGACATAAAGTCGTAGTAGAAACTTGATGATATTATAACGAAGAAGTCTGCAAACCAGTCGGTGAAACTGCGACACAGTATGTGACCCAGTATTTGACTCTGCGACCAAATCAGCAACCAGAAGAAGATCCAGTCGACGACTCTACGACCAAGTAGATTAAGTTGATTACCACATGATACCCAGTTGACGACTGAGTGACCCTGTAACTCAGGAGGCAATCCTGCCGGCGATAAAGAAGCCATGAATAAGACGGTATCCCGCTAGATTAGAAATCTGTCGTACTCTGGAGTGCCAGTCCTTAGATATATTCAGCGGGTTAAGGCTCCAAATACAAAGACCTATCCTGAAGAACCCGATATAGCAATACTCGGTATTAAGGTAGCCGAGGGATTAACCTACTACAATATATAAATATAGCGAGACAATAGTGCAATTATATTCATTTACTTTTTTATTCTCTCCTGTTTCAAATTTTTGTTTCATATGTTAAAATCAGCCCGCAGATGTTTCTGATGTGTTTAGTTAATTTGAAAGGAGACATTTGGTAGGATTACACATTGTAATTGCAAAGGGCGTAATGGACTATAACACAGTTCAAGGGACTCTTGTGAATGATTCAAATAACTTCTGGACCGTACTTTTGTGATACCTACATTCTGGGATCTGAAATGCATTGTTAACATTTGATTAATTTGGACCTGAATCCAATATTTTATGAATATTTCCGATTCATTTTTATAATAAAGCATGTTCCTAGTATATATTAATGGTAATTAAAATATTTATTATCTTTTTTCCTAACTTGTTCGTTTTATTTCTTTCTGTTGCTTGGTATATGACGATCGAGTCGTAACAATGTTCTATTGTTAAAAGCGAAATATTCAGTATTTATCAGACTGTTTCGGTGGTCTACTGGTTAGAGCGTTATCCCTGGATGGGATAAGTCTCGGGTCGGAATCCCGTTCGAGTCATACCAAGGACTTATAAAAAAGGCACTAACAGCTACCTCGCTATGCACTCAGCATTAAAAGGATAGTGATAGTACTTATCGGCTGGGTGTGAGGATAATATGACTGGGTGGAACGTCATGCTACATGATTGCGAAGTGATGCCCAGTGGTTATCATCACTATAACTGCCACAATGCAGACGTTGCTGTGATTTGACTGAAAGATTATTAAACCTATATTAAGAACCAAATCACACAAATCTCTCTCCCCCCACAATTATTTAGGCCGTTGCACATAACTGGCACTTCATGTGGCGCAAATGAGCTGCAGAAATTGAAACCATAATTAAACTTAAGCTGAGAAAGAGGTTTACACGTTCGAATTCAATCACTTGTGTTACTCTTTTATAACACAACACTTAGCGAATATGCACATCACATCTTTGTATCTTTGATAACACTCTACGTAGCGAATATTCAAATCTAAAACACTCTTAAAATACAAATCAAGTGAGCCAAATCATGTTCAAATGAAATTGTACCAGGAAAGTGTGCTCCATTGTTCAAATTATTTGAGTCGCAATAATTGCAGTAAATCTGAATTATGTTGGATGCCTTATGGTTTCATCTATATTGTTATTGAATTAGTATTAACAGTCGGTTGACGTTTTGCAAATGCTGTGTACTGATCAATTTACCTCTGCGTAATAACTATAGAAGGAACATTAATGCCAAATACTCATATAAATTATGACATAACATTGTAATCCTTGTGTGTAATAATAGATTAGTCTTGTTGCCATTGGTAATAAATATATAGTACATGCCTAATAAGTCAATTTTATTCTTTCGCAGATTAAGTGACTTACTGTAAATATATTAAAGGCAATTTCTACATCGTACATACGGTGCTCTTAAAAGTGAGCTTGATTGTATGTATGAGGGAGAAACATTTTTAACCCCTACACTCAATGTAAATTGGTGTCTCTTAGTAACCATATATCGTATGCTTAACAACGAAAGTTTTGCACGTCTTTATTTACAATAACATTTTCTCTTTATATTTGGAGATATGTTTAAGACATATCATTTATATAAAATAATACAAAATAATATACAAGTCTTATATGATATTTTCTCTGCAAGATATTGAATCAAAATTTGTAAATAACTTGACTTTGTGAGAATCATTATCTCCAGTACTCTGAAGTTAATGCATTACAGTTTAAGTGATCCATTTAATCTATCACACATAATAATAATGGTTAAATCATTTATTAACAGCCCCGGTTTATCGTAATAGTGAACTATTAGAGGTATCTATCTTAGATTACAGCTGCTGTTCTATCGAATGTGTACCATATTGTACCTTAATGGTTATGCATTCATGTTTTTTTTTCTTCTCAATACTGTTAATACTGTTAGATCGTTAGAAACTCAATAAAGATGCTTTTAGTTTTCAGACTGTTTCGTATACAAAACATTCATTTGTTCACAAATACCTTTTAGTATAAAGTCCTTGACTTTGCTCTCTAGATGTGGCGTCAGGCTACCGACGGTTTTCAAATAATTTGAAACGAAGACATTTGGAGCGAAGTTTATCATGTTCTGTTCACCGCAACCGTACGACATTTGAAGCAGATTTTCTAAGCCGTTTATGGTGGGTTTTATGAGGTCACCTGAAATAAAAAGTGAGGAAAAAATCCAAACGTATTTCAATTCAAACCTGATTAGAAACAAAAAGTGGATATTATTGTAAAAATAAAGGTTATAGGCACACTAAAAGGCTGCTCATTCATTAAGACATTTTGAACGCATGCAAGAGAACGGGTGGTTCGATTCCCATCATTGCATTAGCCAGATTCGGCTTGTCTTCGGCACTTTTATTCCATCGGCACAATATCACGCTCAGTGTTAATGTGTACTAAAATGCCCTGCTCACCAAAAAATGCCACTACCTTTTAATTTTGTTTTCATCAATTTGCTATTATGATATATTTTTGCTGCCTTTATTAATTGAGAAAGAGTATTTATGATGCCTCTACGTTTTTCTCTTGGCAGGAATTTTTGTATGTGTCATAGAAATAGGGCTGGTATATATAGTAAAAGTCAATAATTAAATAGAATACATAATCATAGACTATTAGCAAATTTAGACCACATGTCCCTGATTTACAAAGAAATAAAATGTTGAAATATTGCACTCTAATCATAAGAATGACTGGCTGTATATAAATCATTTTTTTTCTTAAGAACACAAACATATTCACTGACAAGAAATAAGGTGAGGTAAATGAAAATAATCCTTAGGATTTACTTTACTCGGATTGGCAGGAACTATGAGACCTTTTTATCATCTGTAAATAATCAAGTTATTCAACCAATTGTAATTAATATGTACCCTGTTCCTTCTTCTAAATTCAATGCAAGTTAGTGGAATATTTATTTCACTAGATCCTTGAGGACTAATTAAATTCAAAACATTACCATCAACGGAAATACGTATTCTCCTGGACCCTTGAACAGCTCTGTCAGGATATGTTATGTCAGTAAACTTCTCAAACGTATGGTTACTGGTTAGATCTACCAGAATGGCTATATTATAGCTCTGGGGAACACCTTCGGGCTAGAATATAATAACAACATAGGCATGATGAATTAAGAAAAGACGCGCCAAAATTATATATATAAACAATAATCGAGATATTTTATATTAAATTGAAATCAATTGACATTTGTTCAAATCTCAGATCTAAATTCATATGCAATCAAAATAGAAAAGTTACAATTTTACCATATTATTGTCACCCTTGTTTTTTTCCAGTTGATTCTATTACAAAACAGAATGTATGTTTCGCAACTATACAAGTACTATTGTGGGTAATGTCTATTACTATGCATTCAAGCAAGGAACAATTATCTATTCATAAAACCATGATTCTAATAATACGACTAGCGATAGAATGCCAACAAAATTACACGTGCAATTCAACAGTCTGTCTATTTATTATATAATCGATTTCGTAATTGTATAGTTAATAATAGATTTTAAGGTTTCAAGTAAAACCTCGACGAGGAGTTTCTTGAGGATAGCATCATTAGCTAAAGGTGAAGAAGCCGTGATCATAACATCTACCAGTCCTAGGTCTGTTGGCATGATCGGAAAGTACACAGCGACTGCATCATTGGCCTTGACCTGCAATATAATATGATAAACGCTTTTGTTTTTGAACGGGAATCTAATTTGGCTTGCAAAATATAAAAAAGTTGTAGGACCAATATAAATTGACCTTGTGCTGTTTTTAAACAAAGAAGGAAACATGGACAATTCACATTGTCTTCTCCAAATAATTAAATAGATATATGTATTATACGAGTGTACATGTAAATATTGGATAATTACATACCAATAAGCGGGTTTATACGCCTAATGAGTACAAGAAATTGTCGTAGACGCGTTAGTTACATCTATTAGGAGTACATTCTTTCTTACATTTGCATATGATCATGCGAATGTTGGCGTGTTTGTTCAAGGTAATGTCTATTTGCCACTTTCAAGCTATCACACATAATTGTAAGGGGTTTGTATAGAAAACTGTATCAGATAATAAAATATAACAGATAAATATGTTTATTTGCGAATGAGTCCAGGACATTGGAATTCCCCCACATCATCACTAGATTTACAAGACCGCCTTTGAGACTACAAGCACAACAACACATTCAAACATTAGATCTTATTTTGAATGCTTCTGGAATTCAGCATGAATTGTATACATCTTGTTTTTGATAAATCGTTGAGGACTATTTGGAACAAAATACTGGAAATATTAACAAAAATTCATTTTGCATTCTAGGGACATATATTGTTTCTTTAATTTTACAACCGTTGTTGGTTTTTGCTCTCTTTTTCACAAAGTTTGTGGCCGTAAAGTTTTAATAAATGATATTATTCATTGTAGTGAGATACAGTTATATTAAGCTCTAGCAAATTGTAAAACAATGCTGTTACATACTATAATTGTCCTTTTCTCAACTCTGATCTTTTTGAAGTATAGCTTGAAATTGTTTCTACCATTTTTCCTCACGATAATATTCTTGAATCCCTTGGAATTTTGAAGAGACACATTCACCTTGAAATTGAAACATATGTATGAACATGAGAGCCATATATATATTGTTCATAATAAACATGTGACAGATGTTTATTTAGAAAAGCTGAAGCGAAGAGGTAAAATAGATATGTTGCATTAAGCCAGATTATGCTAATAGTTGTAGATCCTGACTGAAAGACTCACGAACCTCGTCAGAGGGAAATATATGTTACAAAATACAGGTTTCTGGCAAATCGTCATTATCTATATAGCTATTAAGATCGCAAATGTTTTCAGCAAGTACCCCATCAATATTTTTACCAATTTAAAAAATAAAGCTTAACATGAAAAGAATCGTACCTTTTCCCGTTGGTCATGTTATTATAGAAAATGTTAAATCACATACATACATACATACATACATACATACATACATACATACATACATACATACATACATACATACATACATACATACATACATACATACATACATACATACATACATACATACATACATACATACATACATACATACATACACACACACACACACACACATACATACATACACACACACACATACATACATATATATATATATATATATATATATATATATATATATATATATATATATATATCACCTTCAAATCTTGTTTGTAGTAATTAAATATGTTAGCTTGTATAATGACTTGTTCCCCACGTATCACAGAATAAGGTAATTGAAGGCTGATGAAGAATTTCAGAAACACAGTCAGCTGAAATTAATTATACATCAGTGTATTAAATATGATGCGGATATTCTGTGCAACAGTTTTCTTTGTTTCTTCGATTTTGCAATCAACAAACGTTGTACTTATCAGTCTATAGGAATTGTTTTTATTAGTGGCATTCAATATAGTATAACATCACATAGAATGAACACTCTGTTAGAATCTTTCAACAGGGAATATGAAATTAAGTAAGAGCGGTGTTAGTTTTTATATATACCCGTATGAAAAACTTCAAAAAGTTAATAGTCGGTCGAGAATTACAAGTGCTGTTTGAATAATTGACAAGGAGAAGAAATGCGGACGTGTATTGAAGGAAAATAGAAAAGCATCGAAATTTACATCAGCAGTAGACGGTGCGACACCAAGGCCAGTCTGGTTGTTGACTGCAAAAGCACTGGCTACCCATGTTGTTATGGTATCAGGACAAGTTGAGTTCAAAATAGCGGTTCCGTCGGGACTGTATATATATATATATATATATATATATATATATATATATATATATATATATATATATATATATATATATATATGTATGTATGTATGTATATATATGTATGTATGTATATATATATATATATATATATATATATATATATATAATAATAATAATTCATACGCAATAATTTTTCAGTTATGAGTTTGCTTTATGTATTTAGTTTTGCTATATTTTTTAATCAAATTGTCGAGTGGTAAATCATCTGATAAATTCACAACCGTTGATTTTTAGCGTGTATGAACTGAACTATTTATAAATACCAAGAATATGATACAGTTTACAAAAGTGGATTGTTACTGATGACCATATAATTTTGAGTCATTTTGCGAATAAAAATGTCTAGCTGATAGAAGTAATCGCTTCGCCATGTAATTTTACTCTTGATACAAATAGACTCACCCGGTTTTTACTCGGTTGAACAGCCATGTTTCTGGAAACAATTTTCTTATTTTGTTTTCAGACGATCCTCTCATGACATCTTTTATCATCGGCGTTAGTCGAATAGATGGATAATCTGAAGTCATCAAGGTATGAGTGACTGTCCCTGTATGATATTTCTTATTTATGGCCTTTTATTATTCATATTCATTCATGCTTAAACGATAACTGATACTGTTAGAATCAAACTTGCAAGAAAAAAAATGAAACTGCAACAAACGCACTTGTATTTAATTTATCTCAAGATAGCCATGTTTTCTATTCATTGTTTCTATGCTCGCACAATATGTTTTGTTTATTTATTAAGGTCTATTTAATTCATTTATAAAATTATTGTGAATTATTTAATAAGTATTCTTGGGGTCAAAACCTTTTCTGTCAGGTTGCGATTGTTTAAATTCTGCAGCATGGCGTTCACAGTGATAAATTTGAACATCGCCGACTTTATTGTTTAAAAGATTTTAAATACATCAATCTAGATACTGCTATAGATAAAAGTAAGTAAAACAACATAATTTAAAAATGTGAAACTGGATACTGTTATAGGATGAAAGTAGCAAAAACAACAGACAAACAGATGACTGGTAAGAAGAACACATTTTGTTGTAGGAATAATTTGCAATCAATTTATAATGGAATATGTGCACAAATTGTACGTGTTATAATGCACCTACCCAAGTATATCGAGTTTTCTATACGGTATAAAAGCGCATCTGTGAGAACTCCCAGACCGGCGATCTAGAAAATAACATTTTGCATTTCTAGTTGATATTGCAGTTTATTAGTACTTCTTCAATCTAATAAAATATTGCTTACTATATGATTGAGTAAAGAGATCTTTGGAGCCACAAAGCTACATTTTATCATTGAGTGGTAATTGCCGCATACAGTTTATTTCCTTACTTGCATTCGTACAGTTATTTCGGTAGTTAAGTCTATGATTAAAATAATAGTCATGATTAAATTGTTCACAGATAAAAAAATATTTAATCGATGATTTTGTAAACAAATGAATATGGTGTAACCTGCTTGCAAAATCTATTTATTGCAGTTTCAATCCTTTTCATATACGTTCAATGTACTAACGACCATTATATTTTCATAACAGAAGTTATCTGTATCAGTAAATGTCTCCTGTGTTAAATAGTGTGCCATCAACACATAGTACTGTAACAACATAAACAAATGCAAAGCTTCCATTTGTCAGTAAGGTTGAGTCGGTTGCCAGAATATGAGGTCTGATAGTTTGTGTTCATAAATAATGATAGATGATAGCGGGACAGCATTCGTCATCGTGATTGGAATAGCTGGAATAGTTGAAATGATCAAAGTACGAGTGACTCTGTCATGATAGCTCTTATTTATATCCTTTCATTTTTATTTTTGCTACTCCTACCCATATATATCGTTTCTTTATAGCACAAAAGTGCATATGTAAAAACTTTCAGACCGGCCTCCTAGAAAGTAACATATGCCATTTACTATTGTTACTTCTAGTTTTATTAGAGCTTATTGAATCTATTAATATATTGCTTATGACTAAATAATTGAGTTAACATATCTTCGGAGCCACTGAGCTACATTATATCATTGCGTGGTGATCGTCACCTACAGTTTATTTCCGTTCTTACATTCGTAGTTATTTCTTTATTTCAGTCAATGAATAAAATTAATAGTCATGATTAAATTATTCACAAATGAAACTATATTTAATTGATGATTTTGTAACTTGTTTGGAAAATCTATTTTTGTACCGTTTCTATCTTGTTCATATACATGATGTCATTATATTGTCATAATAACAGTTATTTATAGCAGTAAATGTCTCCTGTGTTAAATAATGTGTCTCCAACACAAAGTACTGTAACAGCATAAACAAATACAAAACATCCAGTTGTAATAAAGGTTGAGTCGGTTAATAGAATATGTGGCCTGATAAATAATGATGACGTGGCGTTAGAATTCATTTTATGCTTAATGTGGAAACAGTTTTGTCACCTTGTAGAGAGTAGTAACATCCATCTTTGCACTCGGAAAAGGAGGTTGAAATAGCCAAGGTTCGTAAAAAAAGACTTTAAATTCTGGATTATAAGATCTCAGTTCCTCCTGAACCTTTGCATAAAATGAAAAAAGACATTCCATGTGAATAAAGATATTATCTATGATTGCTTTTTCTGTAAGTCTTTGTTTTCAATAATTCCGCCTTTTATATCTGATGAAGAGGCTCTCGGTTTGTAAAATGTATTAAGGTGAAGAGTAAAAAGAGATTTAATAATAAATTTCTTCTAAAAATCACTTAAAATAACAATAACTTCAATTTAAATAGACATGATAACAACTCACAAAAATAAATTATCTCCTAGCAAGAAAAACAGTAACTCAGACTAGGTCGAAATCATAATGTAAACAGCGAAATATCACTATAAATATTCTACAGTCGTAATTAACTTCTTGTACTTAACGTTAACATAACTTGAAGACGGAAAAGTTATAAATTTAATCGTTAACATTCTTTTCCCTTTATCGTTCATTTTGCATTGTTCAAATTCAATAAGCCTACTAGTTGTATTCAAAACGCCTATTGTAGTAGTTATGATGGTTTCTTGCTCACCTGAAACATGGAATCAAATAAATTGATGGAATTCAATAAAATCCATTTTATCATTTTTTTTTAAAAAAGAGTTATTAAATTATTGTAATCGTTAGTTCCCAAAATAAATGCTTCACGGTTAATGTTGGTGCATTTTACTATAACAGTTCAACGGCAAATTGATTATTAATTGTCGTTTTTTAAAATGTATATTTGATACCTTATATATGCACAAATAATTTCACAAATTGATTTAATTCACCATTTTAGGAGTGATGTCATTTCCAGATTTTAGGAGTAGCACAGCCTTGTCTATTGCAAGGACATTGACATCAGACCCAGGATCTGCTTTAAGCTTTAGACTGATATGTTCCCCAGGCTTAGCTGTTTTCTTGTTAAACAGTATTGATACCTGAAATTTAAAGTTTGAGAAAGAATGAAAATATCTAAAATTAAAACATATCGCAATAATATCCCGTGACGAAAAAAACTACCATGATATTTGTAGGTTCTATACATGTCATAAAGGTTCCTTACAGGATGAATCCTCTGAAACAGGAATTATTTAAATAAGAAATTCAGTTTGTTTAATAGAGAATGATTTTATTGAATTAAGTAGACGTACTTGTGTTCACCATTTATGTTTGTTCCCCCACCAGCTAATCCATTTGGCGTGAGTGATGACTTTAGAAATCAACAATGTCGAAAATTGGAATCATTGCCAATATTTAACGATTGCATGGTTAAAATATGAAAAATATATCACCGAACTTGACGTTTTAAAAGCAGCTTGGCAAATTCCACTACACTGAGATTACTAAATTGCGGTATTTTACACACATGATGGATGTCGTCAGTAGAGAATGATGCTCTCTGGAATGGAAACTTATTTGACAACATTCCAACATCAAATAAAAATGTTAACATCTGGTCTAGATAAATCTACCTCATACATTGCATACGATACCTGAAAAGATCACTTGAAAACTATCAGGACCTTTTTTTCCTATGAAAATATTATGAGTAATTTAATTTTGCCATGCTTGTATCACATTGTTTTGACATATAATATGACAAGGCAAGTTTGACCTGTACAAGTTAATTTTGATGCTATCTCTGAATGTCCGGTGTATATTAGTAGAAACACAACTAATTCAAATATTATGGTTGGATGGATACTGATGAAAAGTTTGCTCAAATCTGCCAATATATTAACAGATGGCGGACAAATATATTCAGTAGAGTTTCATTGGTGTTTCAAAGGTTAGCAATATTTTATTTTTTACAAATTAAAAGCCATGCTTATAAGTACGCTGGTTCTTTTGTCACCAATTGCCACCCATTAATTTGTGAACTATTGAATGAAGAATATAAATAATAATATAGTACCAGATAAATTATTCACAATTGAAAACGAATGCTTGGCTTTGATACTTGCTTTGAAACATTTAAAAGTGTTTATTTATTCGGTTCTTTCTCTGATTGGTGTATTCATTAATCACAATAGATTACTTTCATCATTAACAATAAAAAATACAAATTAGGGCTTGTTGAGGTGGAATTTAATGGTAAGAATAAGACATTGAAATTAGGCACATCATATAATGTGGTTCCAGATGCAATCTCCCGTGTATAGAAGTACTATATTGTTTCATTTTGCATATATTTTGTGTAATTAAGATAAGTGTCTTTCATAAGAATCTTCGTATGCAATTTGAATTATTATATTATCATATGCATATTTCACAAATATGTTAAGTAATATTTATTGTGTAAAATCTTTTTTTTTTAATCAGGAGAGGTGTTATCTATACTTAATTTATATTGTATGCTAACGTTTGTCCATGATTGTATGATGTAAACCTAACGTTTACGTGCAAACGTTTAACCCTGATTGTAAATTACAAGCAAAATCTTCACCTAACATTTAATTTCTATCCCAGTCTTGTCTGAAATTAGACTCGGGTTTTCAGATTCCTTTAACATAGAGGTGCAGTAAAAATGTGGATTAGACAAATAATTCAGCTGGTTTTATTTTTCGGTGTGAATCAATGTGTAGTCAGAAAATCTAGCTGTGCTATTTAAAATATACATAGAAATTACCAAAGCGTTCATTGCTTTTATGATTAATACATTAGATTGGATGTTTTTGATCTCATTCAAAGGCATTTCGGATTGCATCGTAATGTTATATCAAGGCAATGAAGACTATTTGAATTCATTCGGAGCATTATGTATGTTTGTACTTGTGATATAATGTTAGGATTATTCATTAATCAGTATTATTTGGAGTTTAATTCACAATATTGCTATTGTCTTTTGAATTTACGTTTTCATTGTAGAAAAAATTACTTCTTGATTTGACTTAAATTGTTGATTTCACATTCTGTTATATATTTTAAGACATAGATTCGTAACAATGACTAAAAACTTCAACCTAGATTATTCCAATATATTGTAGGTCAAATATTACCTAGGAATGAACTATTCGTGTTTAGTTTATTTTTCATCACTTAAGACAAATAACGAGTTTACTAATAGTAAACACAAAAGTGGTTATGTGATCATTTGGTATATTATTATTTTAATAATAACTTTATTTTATAGCCAAATTGGCTCCAACAATCTCACGTGGAATGAATTTAAATATAAGCAATTAATATCGTTTGATTCACAACTCTTTATACCATATGGAAAATGACCTTTTCAAATCAAAACTAATAAGATTAAATCTTAAATTTTGAGTTCTTATGCAGAATTTTTCCCCTCCAACTGTTACTGATAAATTGCCCGTATTCAAACACACAAAGTCAAACAATAATGGCTAAAAATAAAATCTATTTTTATATAGAAAAAGAAAACAGAATAAAACGTACCTCATTCTCAATAAAAATATCTACATCGAAATTCAAAGCATCAGCCACTATTTCCCCATCTGTTCTGACGAAGTGTACCACTATTCTTGCTGAGGGAGAATAGTCATGAAGCATTGGGAGGGTAAAGGATCTTGTTGTTTGTGATCTCATGTCGAATTCTCCCCTCGTTAAGATTGCTCCTTTGGACATAATCTTAATTAGAAAATTACAAACCAATAAAATAAAGTTTATGTGTAATCGACTCCACTTTTATTTTTTAAGAATAGCACAAACCGTATGTTCCCTTCACCTGTATATCTATCATAATCTAATAATTTGTAATGGAAACCAAATTATCGGTTAAATGGTTCAAATGATAAAAAAGAAATGTTAAAGTGAAATGATACACATGATGCTAATTTTGCGAATACACAAATAAAACTAATTTATCACAGATCTGAGCCATTTATGTTTCTTTAAAAGACGATAAAATACAAATTTAACATGTAAATGTTACTAGCAGATCTAATAAGACTTGAAACTATTTATTTTTACAAAGCTACATAAATTTTCACTAAAATGTATATTTGTGTAAAGAGAGAAAGATATTGATTATACTAAGTAATTTATATTCCTCGTCATTGTTGTGCAACGGATCTGAAATGTTGCGTTTTGTCCAGCCTGAGGATAAAAAAGAAAAACATGACTGAATCTATGAACACAATATTTTATATAAAATGAATACGATATATAACTGAAAACCTTCAAACGTGTGTGGTAATCGACAGAAAATGGATAGATAACATAAAATATATATATACAAGTGCCAAACCATCTATCCCTGATGATACTCCAGCATAGGTAAATATTTGGTTGACAAATTGTCTTTTAATGAGGTGTTTTGATGATTGCCTTACAAACGTATGAATGATAATTAGCATACAATTTAATTATTAGTTAATGTCCATAGATAACTACAACCAAATGGCTCAATTCATATTATATACTTTATATATTAGGTTACTGCTGACATGTGGTGGAGAGTTGGTTAATTGCACTAACTTGTAAAAAAAACCGACGAGAGAGAGAGAGAGAGAGAGAGAGAGAGAGAGAGAGAGAGAGAGAGAGAGAGAGAGAGAGAGAGAGAGAGAGAGAGAGAGAGAGAGAGAGAGAGAGAGAGAGAGAGAGAGAGAGAGATTTACCTTTGGGGTACTTGTCAAAAGTCTTACTTGTACGTAAGTATTGCTTGGAGAGTCAAATTTCTCCAAAAGCAAATCCGCAATTAAATCTTTGTATTCAGCCTGAAATCATCGTAAAACACAATACCATTAGTTGTTGGCATAGTTGCAATATAGACTTTGACGGTCGGTAGAGTCACGCATATGAGACTATGAAGTTGATTAAATATTTTTTTTATTGTCGAATTAATGGCAAAATGGATTTCATTTATGTAGGTTTAACGTGTTCTTTACAAAAATAATTTATTAATCTGAACAGATCTTTAGTTTTAAGAACGCTACTATATAATTCATGATTATTAGTAATAAATGAGACAAATGTTTAATGCAAGCAAGGCCTGGAAGGAAAATTCCATGGTGCTGCTTATTTTAACTTAACCTGACATTTAAATAGTTTAATTAATGAGGTGGGTACTTGGTTAAAGTTAAAGTGGTAGAGCAGTGCTCATAAATATATACCTCTCGATCGTTCGAGAGATATGTGTGTCCAGTTGCATCGAATGGTGATATATTTTCTAGTTTGTCATATTTTCTTGAGTATTGGGGAAGTGTCTTTTTGGGAAGATTTAATTTAAAGAACCACTGTATAACATTTATGTCAGTGGGGCTATTAAGTTTAGAATACAAGAGATGTTTTAATACTCACTTCACCTGGAAAGTTTTATTTTCATTTAGTTGACAAGCTTTTTAATGAATTGAATTTTCAAATCGGTATGAGTTTTCATGTACACCAATTAATTTGCATGTTCTAATTATATCTGGAACATTGACAAATGTGTAGAAGAAAAATAATACAGTCTTTATGTCCCATTCATATTTTCTTATTATAGTGCTTATCATGGATTGATATTAAATGGTGTTATAGTTGCTTTTATTAATTTCCATTAAGTTTATTAATTCATATTTTACGCTTGGTCCCTTTAAATGAAATGACGAGTATCCATAGACTATGTGCATCTATTTATTCTTTTTCATAATGTGAACAATAAAGATAAGAATGTCTCTCACCTTTAGAGAGACCTGGCTTACATTGATGAAAGGATTAATGTCAAACCTCACTATTCCATTCACTGGTATCTCCAGGATCAGCGGAGGCATTTTTATCTCCTCTAAAGGCTCCCAAACAGGAACAGACATGAACCCATTTATTGTTACTGGTTCATCAACCTCATTTATGGTTTTCTGTTTTATATTGTCTTTTATCTTCACATAGAAAAACTGGTGAAGAGTAACATTGCCTGATGGATATGGCAATGGAGTGTCGTCTTGTTTGAAAACTTCGATCTGTTAAAAGTGAAAAGAGATGAGGCACAAAGATGTGTTGAATAATTTCAATTATGATGATTAACATTGCAAACTGCTAAAAGTAATATAGTCGAGTAGCTCAAGAATAAATTTCTAGTGTGCAAATTCTGTGAAATTCGATACTATTTTATTTTCCCTTTTCAAATTCAGCCCCATGGTTACATAATTAATATACAGGTATTAGCTTTATTAAAATATTGAATATAACTATTTACAAAATATCCAAAAGCTGTTTATCGGATGATATATTTGCATTCAATTTTCTTTCCAAATGAAATTAAAAATACATAGCGAAAAACAATGCACTTAGAACCGTAATCTAAATTACTTTTTATTTCAATATATGAAACGAATTTATTTATTGCATGTGTTGGAACTATTCAGCAATAATGTATATAATGAATGACTTACAAATCCAGTATAAATAAGTCCCGGTTTAAAAACGTTTGGCAAGGATTCTGAAAATTGCATTTTCTTCGATCTGTAATAAAATGTAATATCGGCCGTAGCATTCTCTGAGTGTCCTGTAAGAGTTTCGGTTACCACCGCAAGGATCTCGAATGTATTGAGACTTATGTAATGGAAAGTCTGTCTGAGAGACTCCATGGAGACGATATATTGAAACTCTCCATCGATCTATGTAAAAAGAGAAAGCTTAAAATGTCACTCCTAACATCAATATGAGGTACAGCCAATTTATATACTTTCTTCAAATTGTACAAAATAAAATTATATATTTCTGTTATAGGAAAATTGGTTTGATAATAAGTATGAATATTAATTATATATTCAATATTGTTTATTATGGACGTTAGTATGAAGAATTTATTTCTTAGTTGGGACAATATATAATAATAAATGCATATAATTAGCTTTATGATTATCATTATTATTATTTATATTATTATTATTATTATTATTATTATTATTATTATTATTATTATTATTATTATTATTATTATTATTATTATTATAATTATTATTAGTTTAATAGGTTTATTAATAATACTGTCAAAAGTCAATTGAAATATAAAACAGTAGATATAGTGAGCTCTACTGTTGTTGATATTATTATTATTATTATTATTATTATTATTATTATTATTATTATTATTATTATTATTATTATTATTATTATTATTTACTGTATCAAGTATATTGCAATATATGATAATATAGGAAGATAAATTTTGTTTTGAAAATATGTTATTATGATATTATACAATTTTAAGTTTCTAAATACTTACAGAACCCTCGTGGCTAATTCCTACCGACTCAGAATACCACTTTTGCTTGATCATGATTGACACTTTCCCCTCTACGCCCTTTCCAAAGGTGTACCTAAAGCACGACGATTCACGTTATAATTCATTTGTAACACATGCTATCGATAATTGGTGAAATTTCATGTACGCTCTATAAAATCAGTAATTTGATTCTATAGTTTACTGTTTTGTGTTATGATTGTTTCGTGAAAGTGTTGAATATATGCCTAACTGTGTTAGCGTCATCGTTATCAACAACATTGTTGTTGTCTTTTTCACCTAAGCCGGCTTTGTAATTGCCTTTATGGCTATCATCTTAGTCGTCGTCATTTAGACCACAAATATTATTGTTGTATTGTTCATTCTCTATGACTTCATGTTATAGGTAATATTAATTACAATAATAATGTTTATTATAATAATAATAATAATAATAATAATAATAATAATAATAATAATAATAATAATAATAATAATAATAATAATAATAATAATAATAATGACGATGATATGATAATAATTATAGAAAACATGATAAGTAACATCATTAAAAATATTGAAAACAGCAGTAGAGGAGTATTTTGCTTGAGCGTTTGAATTACTCGTCGCATTGGTTTTTATAGTTGTTGATGTTGATACTTACGTCGCCTTTACAACGATAGGTAAGCTTTCATCAGTTGGTGCCCCAAAAGGTGGCAAATTAATGTTGACTTCAAAACTTGGAAGAACTAAAATGTAGAATAATATTTCGGTGGTACGCAACTGAACAAAAATTGACAATCTGCACATTGTACACAACCTTTGAGTATGTGCTTTCTGTAGTTGCATCCAATAACTGTTAGATTTTAGTCATTATTGTTGATTATGGGGAGATGGTAGTTTTGTAAAATGAATCCTGTCTAAACTCTTAACATAAGGAATTATCGGGATATTCTGGTGCATAAGCAGTTTGACATTTGATATAGGACCAATAGGACCGTAATTAGGCATTTTGATATTTAACCGCTCCGGTGGCCTATTGGTTAGAATGTCAGCCTCGGAGGTCGCGGATTCGGTCCCCGGCCGAGATGTATCAAAGACTCTAAAATTGGTACTAACAGCTGCCTCTCTTCGCGCTCAGCAATCATCATTAAGAGGTTAGTGTTATGACTAGTCAATATTCCTGAATTTGTACATATGTGTCTTGAGTTCATAAAAGACCATCGCGAAAGACCTCTAGAGACCCACATCCAGCTTCTGTCTCCTCTCTTCAGATTAACTAAGCGGGAGTTTGATAAACTTTCTGCAGTACTGCCTATACAAAGGAGATATGCGAAACTCCTCACAGTTCACGTGGTCTTGAATGTTAATTATCAGTAGAAGAAATTACGCTTATTTGCCAAAGGTAAAATTCTTTTAAGGGTGAGCAATCATTGTGTCCACGTGATTGTTGAATGGTTGTTTTAAGGACTGCCCAATATTCTTAAACTCGTTGACCCGACAGTCAGACAGATGAACCAGATAACATTGTATACTTCATTTTTATATGCTTTGAAATTCTATGTGATGCAATATTGCGTTTTGTCCATTGTTAGGCATTAATCATGTGCAGTATATATCTTTCATAATCATTGGTCGGAAGTCTTTTGTTTGCAATTTCGAGCAAAATCATTAAGTTAGAATTGGTTTATGTACTTTTAGAAAAGCAGTTATAATTATGTAGCAACATTAACATGGGCTTTGCAGTAAGATTTTGCCTTTGGACGTAGCTATAAGAGAGAAATGTGACATTTCAGATTTTTATAGTTGAAATGGTCGTGATCGGTTTTCTGTCTCCTTATAACTTGTATTTTTGTTGTGATGTAGGTGTACGTATGCAATGGTCTGCTAAAACAGACTAACAGATCAATACTTTAAGCGCTGCTAAGTCTGGAGCGATGCGGAGCCTGATGGAGTTTTGGTTTAAGGACAGATGCTTTTTGTATAAAGTGTTATTTCTGTACTTGAGTTTTCATCTTGGTTATACAGGGTCAGACTGCATTTTTGACCTTTCAACAGATCTGTACTTTGCGAAGCCTCTGCTACGGTTTTCTTTGTAATTTGCTGAGCATCAGCACAGTATCTATAATTATCTACTATGGTTTTCATTATGCGTAGATTGAATAATAACTAAGTTGCGGTAGTTAGTGTTTATTTGGAATTTGCTAAAAAGCTGTTATTAGTACACAAAAAATCAATTAATATCTTTGATAGAGTAAAATCTTAATATAACATTTTTAACTGGTCTGCTTGTGCTTATAAAGCGGTGATACAGCACATCCTTGATTATCTGTGATCGTCCCATATTGTTCATGTTGTGATCACTGGCGTAAGGCCTTTTGGCTTAGGTGGCTCGGTTTGGACAGCCTTGAACGTGGGAGTAACATGTTTTACGAAAGTAATTTTACGAATTGTGAAGAATCTGAATAATCTGTTTCGTAAAACACTTAGCAATGTTCAACTACGTGGCTAGAAGGGAGGATAGAGAGAAAAGTGGGAAATTCGGACTCTCTCAAAGACAAGGTGTCATGCGTAATGGTGTTGATGCAGCTACATCTCTTGGGGAAGAGCTCTTGCAGCAAGAGGTAGCGGAGATCGCTGTAAATACGAACAAAGTTTTCTGACTGGGGCTTTAATTAAATTTTATTGATATATATAAAAATATGTTCTAAAGATACACCTATTGATGCAAAACATATTACAATACATATTATAATACATTTTGAATAATTTCTCTGAGATCTACTACTTCATATGCTTATAAAATTCTCTGCATTTTAGAATGCGATGCAAGTATTTAAAATATTACTTGAATTCAAAAAGCCTAAAATTCAATAGTTACGACTGATGTTATAGTCATTTCAAGGAATATATTTTGTTTCATATAATTTAGAACAATAACCTGCAAACGATCACTGCACATTATACTGTATTATCTAAAGAATACTAAGAAGCTAGCGAATTCGTACAAATGAACATAGAAACAATAAAATATTTCATTACATTATAGTAGTACATAGAAAGAGAACTCACAAAAATTATTGCGACTACAAGTTACTACGAAAATCTTTAAAGTAAGTAATAGGAAATTCTTACCTGTAGATACGAACAAAGTTTTCTGACTGGGGCTTTAAATACCCGAAGTTTTTAGATAGGCTCGTCCTTTATATATTCCAAAATGACGTAAACAACTACGTGCCATAATCAGAATTCATTACTGTAAAGATTCCGTAATGGCGTGGAATAACTACGTATTCCAATCAGAATTGTAAAGAGGCTGTCGCTTTTGTTCAAAAACGTACGTGTCCAAATCAGAATGTTAATTATTGTAAAGAGGTTATTGCTTTTGTTCAACTCTTAACATGGATTATGGCCAATTTTGGGAAATCGTTGTTTTTGTTCCACTCGAGTCACGGATTACCACTCGTAACATAGAGTAATAATTGAAAAGAAAACGAGACCTGATTTGTTCGGCTAATTTTCAAAGATAAGAAAGAGAGGAAATCGTTTATTGTTATGAATTACAAGTAAGTCAGTTATTGTGATATCCAAGCTATGAAATTGAACAAGGTTATTTAATTTTGTTTTCTAATCACAATTTGTAAGGAACAATGATTCGTTCAGTTGAAAAGAAGCGAGCAAATCGTTTATTGTTATGAATTCTGAATCAGGCGATTTAGGAGTACATTTGTGAAAGGCGGCTTCTGAGGTAAGTCGGTTTTATGAACTATGAAATTGAACAAGGTTATTTAATTTTGTAGCTAATCTCAATTTGTAAGGAACAATGATTCGTTCAGTTGAAAAGAAGCAGTAAATTGTTCATTGTTATGAATTCTGAATCAGGCGATGTAGGATTACATTTGTGAAAGGTGGCTTCTAAGGTAAGTCGGTTTTTATGTCATTCAAGTCATTGAATTGAACCAAGCTATTTAATTTGTAACTAATCCCAATTTGTAAAGACAAACATAGTCCTATATACTTTTTAATTTATCTACCCAAATTTGATATGAACCAACATAGTCCTAAATACATTTTAATTTCTATACCCAAATATTATATCCTAATACATGTAGCATCATGACGATTGGTCATGCGCATGTTGTTGGGTAAAGGTTAGCGTTTTGGAAAGCATTTTAGCTATTATGTTAGTCTGATCTTACAGATGTTAGCAGCAGTGTATATTGATACGGCTAAAGTCAACGAGGTGTATTGAGTGGTGTTTGATGTGGCAGGATTCTTTGTCGCTCTCATTATGCGTGCATATATTTGAGCATGTTTTTGTGCGAGTGTGTATATGAAAGAGGAGCAGGGCTTGTGGCTTGTAGAAATGCACGTTGGATCATGTTTAGGAGTTCGTTTCATGAAGGTTTGATCAGATTCCAAGAAAAACCCTTCATATAAATCATACAATATGACTCAAGAAAAACCAAGCAAATATGAAAGAAAAGCCTCTTAATGTGATCGTTGTTTGATTGGTTAAAATTATTTGTGGCATATATGTGAATAAGAACCCTTCATTTTACTACTGTTGTTTCGAGTTGCTTTGAATAAAGGTAACATCCACATCAAGCCAGCTTCACGCAGGTATTGTTTGATTTCTTAAGGTAGCAACGGTCTCTAAGACCCCTTGCGTGCCATAGCATTAGCGAATGATTAAAAACACCAGTACTCAATCTGCGTACATTTTATGCGAGTGTGTACATTTTATAATACAGTTTAGGTTTACTTATTGGTCATGGGGAATCGGAGTAATTAATCAATATCTAGGAGCAAACGTCATAATATGCAATGTTGACGAGATTTGATGATAATATTTATTAGTTTCGTAAAATGGACCCTCAAAAATTTCTTAACATCAGGAATTATAGCTGTTGTTTAAGATAGCAATTCGAGAGGTGAATAATTCTTAGTATTACATGTTAGGGTCGTGTTTTGTATTGCATGGAATTAAGTGCTAATATTTAGTTTGGAAAGTCTCACTGGGCAACCATATAAAGGTGAAACAAGAGAACTTGTGTATGTGTGAAATTAAAGCTTGTTGATGTGGTTATTTGGTGACTAGAGAAATTATTTGTAGTATTCGTGGAAAGTGGACAAAGACTGCCGTCTTGAAATATAGAAAACAATAGATTTCTACTGCAGGGAATTAATTCTCTCAGTAGAGAGACCCCTTGGGAGTATGAACAAAGTGTCTCTGCTGGGACAAATGTTGGGGAACTTTGTGATATTTATTTTTTCGGTTATGATTTTTATTTACAAAAATACATAACGTTAATCTGTTCTAGATGGCCACTGAAGTTAAAAGCTTCCTTGAAGCAGCCATTTGAAATAGACCCAAGCAGCTGCTCACAGTAATCAATCAAACGAATGTTGCACAGTTTTTGATAAAGATGAGTCAGGTATTAAAGCTTTCATCCTCAATCAGACACCCACCCAAAAGATTGCAGTTTCATAGACAATAACTTGAGTTTTAGAACCCTCAGTAAGTCATTGGGTTGTTTGGGCAGTTTTGGGAACCAAAAAAGAAGGACATAAGCGATGTTGTGTGGATTATAGAGCTAAGAAGATGAATAATCACTTCCGAAAATCGATTATCATCTTGATTCGCTGTTAGGCATGAACTAATTATGGTTGTTGGATATTGGGGTACTGGCAAGTAGAAATCTTACAGGCAGACTTATTTAACACCGTGGTTGGACTAACTAAAAGGGATCTATAACAAATTTTAAGTTATTTCGCCTGGTCTGTGAAGCGAGCCCACGACATTAGAACGTGTGTTGAAGTCTATCATAGCCGGGTTGCGTTATAAAGTTTGGGCCATTTATCACGACGATGTGATAGTATTAGGATGTACATTCGAGCAGGTTCTTGAACGACAAACACTCATTTTAGGTGTATTGAAATAGTCGGTCTATTGATTGTGACTCAGATCTGTAATCATGTTGAAGAATCACAAATAGGATTGGTGGTTGTTTCCAGAGGAGTTAGCAACTGTGATTCATGTCCACAATAATGACGTTGGTGAACACAGGGGCAAGTGATTATTGTTTGATATATTGATAATGCAATAAATCTAAGATATATAATATTTGTATTTTGAAAGGCATAATAAGGATACATACAAATGTGAACGAACAAAAACATGCAATTGTTAAATTACAGCTTTTCGATGAGTGATTATAGTTGATTGATAGACGTTTATTTGTAATGTGTGCTCATTTATGAACTGTTAGCTGACAATGAGAGTTGCCTTGAGGTCATTGGAAATAATGGGAAATAAATGGACATCAAGTCAATCCGTATTAATTTATGACTGGATCAAAACATATGTGAGAAACATAATTTCTCGCATGACTATTATTTGTTCCAAATATATACTATAACTTAGGAAAGACAATATTACCATATTCAGCTATTGTCACAATTTTCTCCGCACTCTCTGACTGAAAGTTAAAGCAAAGTGCCACCATTTAACATCACTGACATACGAAGTTAACGTATTTCTTTCTATAGTAAAATATTAATCTTTCCTATTATAATGCTGTTGTATTAAGTATTTATCTGTTTGATAATCCATTTCATTTGCTTATATAATACTGATGCACCCAATGTGTGTATGTGTGTATTGCATTTGTATTGTGTGTTGCTTTGTGTGTTGTTATGAGTATTGCATTTGTATTGTGAGTTGGTTTGTGTTCATGATTATATTATGTATATATTTAATTTGCATTCTGTGATTGACTCTTTCCCACAAGTAAGAATAGTAGATGGGCCTTTCATGTCTAAGGTCATATAGGATCAACATGTTTAATGAGTTTTTGGTACAACCTTGATTAAGACCTTATAAATTTCTATAAACGAATTATGAGACCAATGTAAATGAGATTTCCATTAAGATGATGTATTAGTGGGGATTTATATAAGATCATTTACAACGTAGAATGATATGGAAATGGACATTTGACGCTCATCATGTTTCTCAAATTGTGTCTTAGGATTGTATATTAAGGATGGTTGTGATAGAATTATTCATTCCTATCATAATATCATAAGATGAAATCAGCTTTATTGTTGTATTCATCATTTATTTGAGATATCTATTTATTTAAATTATTGGCTGCAAAGTATCATTAATACGTTTCGGACTTCGGTCAATAATTTGGGTTGATTGTGAATTCATTCAAAGACATTTGGGATTATCTCTAAGATACATCAAAATTGTTAGCATATAATACATTTTACAGGTTTTTGACACATGAGCATAATCAAACTTGGAGTTTATTTGGAAAATCGATGGAAGTAATTCGGGTTTATCAATACGTTTGGACTTGTGATAGAGCTTTGTAGACAATATGAGATTTAATTCACAAAACCTTACGTTCTTTTCAAAGCATCACTTTTTATTTTGGGAAATATATTATGTGTTGAAGTTTACCAAGCGTTTTGGTTTCCATTCTTTTCTGTTAGTTTTAGACAATGGAGTAGTAACAGTGTGTATAAATCAAGTCCTAGATTTAGGAAAGAGCGTGAAGCAGATTTTACAGTTCAACTCCCCCTTCATTATGTTCTTACAAAGAAGTAAATAGTAACACACACATGTATGTATGTATGTATGTATGTATGTATGTATGTATGTATGTATGTATGTATGTATGTATGTATGTATGTATGTATGTATGTATGTATGTATGTATGTATGTATGTATGTATGTATGTATGTATGTATGTATGTATGTATGTATGTATGTGTGTGTGTGTATGTGTGTGTGTATGTATGTATGTATGTATGTATGTATGTATGTATGTATGTATGTATGTATGTATGTATGTATGTATGTATGTATGTATGTATGTATGTATGTATGTATGTATGTATGTATGTATGTATGTGTGTATGTGTATATATGTATGCATGTATGTATGTATGCATGTATGTATGTATGTGTGTGTATGCATGTCTGTCTGTCTGTCTGTCTGTATTTATGTCTGTCTGTCTGTCTGTCTGTCTGTCTGTCTGTCTGTCTGTCTGTCTGTCTGTCTGTATGTATGTATGTATGTATGTATGTATGTATGTATGTATGTATGTATGTATGTATGTATGTATGTATGTATGTATGTATGTATGTATGTGTGTATGTATATTTATTATTTTGAGATATTTTCCTACCATTCTGTTGTGTATTATGACTCATTGAAAAATCAAAAGTTTGCTTTAAAGCAAAAAGTTAAGCCAACATATTCAAATGCTTTCTAAGAAACGTAGGTGACAAAGCTATTCATCAACAATGAATAAATTTAGTATGCAATCATATAAAACACTCAGAATCCAAAAAAAAAATAAAATGATGCTTTCCGTTCCCAGAATATTATGACGTCTGAGATAGCACAAGGTCCTTTGAGTGGTAAGTTGTGATGTACAGAAAAAAACTAATTGTAACCATTCCTTTATTTGGGTTGAAACGTATTATAGTCTCGTATCTTTAAGGCTTAAAGCATTATATAATATAACAATTTTACACAAACATTTTTTTTTTATTTTTGTGCGTGTTTGGTCTTTGTGACGTATAGCATGATATTTTCAGGTTTTCTTTGTCATTTTCGAAATTTCATTTATGTTTGCAACAGCAAGTAGATAATTGAAGAATTTGAAACTAAAGTAACAATAAAATATAATCCTTTATATTAAAATGCGTCCAGTTTGAACTAACCTACACCATTTCTCCCAAATAAATCAATGTGTATTGATGCATATATGGAGCCACCTACTGAGCAAACACACATGAAATAAAGGCTACTTACTCTTTGTGTCACTTTTATTTTCCAGTCTCCTAAAATTGGTTCTGAGGACATTACCATGGACCCCTGATAAACCCCACTGGGATCACTCACTCCCTTTATCTGTACTATCTTGTTATTTTTGGGGTCCTATAATACAGAATGTTGATAATTCGCCTGATAATCTAAAGAGGCAAAATGAACTCCAAAAAGAAAGAATAAACTTCATTAGAAATTAAAGCATTTTGAATTAATGAATAATAGCTCAAAGGTAAAGTCACAATATAAAACAAGCAATATTATTGGTATTGCTTTTATTGTTATAGTCATAACTGTTTGTTATTATTATTATTATTATTATTATTATTATTATTATTATTATTATTATTATTATTATTATTATTATTATTATTATTGATGCTTTCGGTAATGATTATATCAGTTTATGTCATGAATTAACTTTTAATATATATTAGATTATTAGCAGGAAATTGTGAATATATGACATTGTTGTGAAGAATGTATTTAGGTCAGTTAGCAAGCGATCACACTAACAATAAATCATTGAGGACTTACATATATATCCACATCCATCGGTTGAAATATGAGGCTAAGATCCGGCTTGATGGAGAAAGCACGGTAGAGGACTGAAAGTTTTATTAAAGGCAACATTGTGGTTGAATAGAAACAAACCAGTGTACTATTCAGCTTAAAATATTGTAATAAGCTAGTGTGTGTATCATTTTAATGACTGCCTATGGACGAGAGAGAGAGAGAGAGAGAGAGAGAGAGAGAGAGAGAGAGAGAGAGAGAGAGAGAGAGAGAGAGAGAGAGAGAGAGAGAGAGAGAGAGAGATTTTATAACTGAACTGTTATATCCTGATTTTGATAATAATGAGAAAAGCCTAATAGTTTTATCTATCCATTATATATTTATATATTAATTATCTCATTATAAACAATATTTCCAAAATGTCAGTATGTATGTAGTACACTGTACCCGAGGCGCTCGCGAAGTGTACAGCATGTTTAAAGATGAAAACTGCGTCAAGTAGGGCAAGTGCTTCCTTGCCCCTATGCGAGGGCAAATGCACTTCACTAAAATATTTTGCAGGTATAAAGGTATGATGATATTAATATGATATTAATATTAATCTATGGAATGATTGTTATAAGTATGAAAAAGTCAACATAATAATACTAATATATGGAATTATTATTATAAGTACGAATGTATATATGTATTAATAGTAATTTATGGAATCCTTTTTTTAAATATAAATATTTTGTGTTAAAAGTAATGATCTAAGAATTCATTAATGTAAATATGAAATAGTATACATAATGATATGAATATGTGGGGCCTTTGTTTGTTAATTTACAGAACAGATCATAAGATACAATTGTTTACAGAGACTGGATTGAAATATGGGAAAATGTAAGGCTCCCATTCAGGACAATTCGTTCTATTTTTAAAGACCGGACCAAAAAATGGGAAACTTTTAATGTTCCAAGTCGAAACAGATGGTTCTGTTCTGAACGCCTAGTTGGAAGTATGGGTCACGTTCAATGTTCTCATTCAAGGCAATCTCGAGTAAATTGATGAGCATATGTAATAAAAATTATCTTAAATTAGCAGGTGCTTTATTATAGAAGACAGACTCACTGGTTTGTCCAGGTTTGTATATTGCCTTGTCCGTCTGTATTAAGATAGAGGAAGTCTTCGTTTGGAAGTTGGGATAAATGTAATCCTCAAAATCGATTCCTCCATTTCCTTTTACATTTATTCGGTAACTGTCAAAACCCATGTGACTAGGAAGCTGTTTTTATGAGTTCAAAACTAGATGTTTTAAATAGTCGCATGTAAAGAAAGTAAAAGATTGAAAGAAAATGTATAAATTGAGATATATGACTTGAAGACAATTATGACGGAAATGCCAATTATGTATAAAAAAGAATCTTTAAAAATTTACATTAGGAAAAGGGAAAATGATAGAAAGAAACTGGTATATTAATAGACGTAAATCAATGATAAATATAATATATCATTATAAATAAAATAGCATGTGCATTGACAATCCTATTTGGAAAGATTATTGAAAAATTAAATAGTGTACGTTTGAAGATTATTTGATGGAAACATATGTGTAAAATTACAATTTTCAATTTCAAAAAATGCTTAGGTTTAGTAATAATCACATTTTTCACAACTGAACAAATTTTAAATAATTCCAACCAAATAAGAAGCAACACGCTGTGAACACATCCTTTCCTGGGTGTTTCTGTTGAATCATATATTTATCTGTCGATTACCATGTATATAGATTTTTTACGATATTAGCTTGATACAGTGGCAGTAATACTATGTATAATGTATAGAAAAAGTTGATACATTTGGCATTTTTGATAATGAAAAATCATAAAGTAACATAAAAATTGTAAAGTTAACATACCTCCATCGATATTAAATCCACGAACATGTCTGAAAGAATAATGCCTAATAAACATTAATCAATGTCAAGTTAAATAATTAAGCTTATTTACGAGATGTATAAATGTCGCCAAATGTGCATATTACCATTATTTATCGGGGACTTAAGTGATGTTAATTATAGGTGGGATATGATCTAGTCTTACAGTGCTTTATATGTAAAACTAAAGGTAGTGTTAGATTATATACACTTCCTAATTCAGTATGTAATTTTGTGTCACGAAGTTTGGGTATGGATTATCAATGGAATTTAATTTTTTGAAACTATATTACCCTCAGACCGCACAGAGAGCAAATATTGACTTTCTGCATTATTACACTTTTGAGTCGGTATTAATTACGTTATATTGTCATAATATAATTTATTACGGATAGGTGTATAACTTGTTTACCTGTTATTCCGCAGAAGTGAATTACATTTTGAGAAATAATCTTTTTGATTAAGTTGAAATGCATGTATAACTGTTGAATAACAGTATACAAGATGTTGAGCAGACAAAGTCTTCACCCAGGTATTGACGTAGAGAAATCAACGCTTTCATCTATGAACAATACTATATTAATCAATGATTCGTACCGTATAATAAAAAAATGTACATCATCTAAGACTTTTGATCTTATAGAAATCAATGATTGGTACCGTATTAAATAAACGCATATCATCAAAGACTGTTGATCTTATAGGAATCAATGATTTCGACCGTATACTGAAGACGTCTATGATCCAAGACTCCTAGTTTTGACTTCAATATATCAGTGTCTTTTACCGTATGCTAAAAAGTCTAACATCCAATATCCCCCGCCAAGACCACATGTAGATCATAAAGATTAAAGCTTTCCATCGTATATTAAAATTGTATATCAACTAAGTCCTGGTGTTAACGTCAAGATGTCAATGATTTCCAAAATATATTAAGAAACATCTATCATTCAAGATCCATCACTTAGTATTCACGTCAAGGTATAAATTCTTTCCACTTTATACTCAAAACATCTACCATTCAATACGGTCACATATTTGACATTATATGAATCAATACATTTTTGGGTTAAAGTTGTCATTTATTGGTGTTATCTACATGTAAAAGCCTTATGCATGCACTGAACTTGCTGCAAGAGACAATTCAAAATTATAGATGCAACATGATTCGAAGATCTAAACACCTTAAACTATATCGGATGTATACAGTGTTTGTTAATTATTTTTTTATTGTATGAGGAAGATGGATTGTAATCGTTTGTTTGATTGTTTGGTGTGATATTAAACCAAATATCAAACATTAGTTTTCATATCCGATTGATATCATATCAAATATAAAATATAAAGGTTATGAATTATTTGATACAATACTGACTTAAAAAAGACATCACTAGCTTTTTGAATGCGCAATCCGATGAATTAATTACGTACAAATTATGCGTGTTTTTTCTATTTAGGTACATTGGTTGCCATAAAGTGATTGGTTTTATACCCTTCTATGCAAATATTTCCTCTTCTTGACTTGAAGAACAATATGGTTTTTATATATTACAAGAAAAGCAATGCTTTTATTATAGAATGATCAATAACATACTAATAAATGTACCATTATACTTTTCTAATAATCATCCTCACCGCTAATTTTTTTTTTAAAAAAAATAATTACTTAATTTTAAGCAAGGCAGTCTACAAAGGGCATTGCATTTTCCATGTTGTGCAAAAGTAGCGTTTGTTTAACTTGCCTGTGGAAAATACTCTATTGCCCTCAACAATGACGTCATTCCTCGAATTCATCAGCTGAGCATTAACAGTGGTCATCGTATGATTCAACAGTAGATGGACTTCAATATTCAAGGTCGTTCCAGGTCGGATTGTCTGCGGTACCGTAACCAAGTACGAACTAGGCATAATGTTATAGCATGAGATGGAAAAGAAAATGAAACAAAAACACCCATATCCATCAAGTACGATAAATAAGAGACAAGTTAATGTTGAAATATTATATAGAAGACAAAGGATAAGCTCTGTATAAATAAGTTACTAAATGTTAAATACCCAAATATAACAAATTAACTCTTCTACTATTAAAATAGATAAACTATGTGAATGAGAAAGGTTGATATGAAGACTAGTAACCCTTCTACGATTAAAATATATAAACTATATGAATGAGAAAGGTTGCATTGTTGTAAAAATTATATTTAAAATCTAATCATACATTTCCGCTAAACCACTAACAGAAGCATGCTTTGAAAGAAACACAAAGTGAAGATCAGTCACAATCTGTTTCATTTTTGATGAAATGATGTATAACATATTAATTGTTTTTGAAACTTTATCTGGTTCAATTTGCACATAGTAGTCTAAACCACGTTTTCAAGTCTTAAGAAACACAATTTGAGTTAAGTTGTTTCTGAGATAAGCACGGTAAATATATTGTTGTAATAGAAAACTATACTGTGCTCTGAGGAAAGTTCAACTAGATTTTGACTATTCTGTAACTAATGGTTATTACAACCAGTGATATTAACACCATCACTATGCCTATATCAAAGAGCCATGGAAACGTGTTAATGGATTAGAATAATCATTATTAATATTAAGATTATTATTTTTTCATTTGAACTTAATCATTATTTATGATAAAAATGTTTACAACTAATGAATGAAATTCTTTCATGATTATGTGACCACTTAAAATTTTATATTGAAATGTTGACAAATGTATTTTATATTGTCATGGTTTCTATTATACATTACTTTCTGAGCTCTCCATTCGTATAAATGGTCGTGGCAATGTCGGCTATGAGAATAACAACTTTGTAGATCATATTGGAAACAGAAATCGTATATGGAACCAACTCAGTTGATATGTTGGCTGAAAAGATAGGTAACTCATGTAGATGTGATGTGAATGGACACTTAACTTGGACATATTTATTTAGTCAAAGAAAATATTTTTGATGAAGATGCGTAATTTGAGCTGTGAACCCTGTTCATGAGTAAGGCTGGTTGATATGGTGAAATGTACCCAGATACTTAATAAGGCGGTTTATAATTGTAATATGCTTACAAAATAACGAATATTTGTCTTTATGTGTTCCTTTATGTACATACGTTAAAAGTGCATATAATTAGTCTAATTCTCAATATTGATAGTTAATCATATTTGCCACTATAAATTTGAAAAGTATTGGATTGCTAAAACTTTATTCATCGTGGCTTTAATATCCTTGAATCCCAAGAATACATTTCCGAATTTGTTTATTTTAAAAATTTCATTAAGTATAATTTGGAGCAAAATTCATATCAAATATGTGAGAAGTGTGTGTGCGTGTGTGTGTGTGTGTGTGTGAGAGAGAGAGAGAGAGAGAGAGGTTTACCTATGTTACGAGTGAAAGAAGCAAACAGTTAATGTCATTTGTCCTTCTTCCTCACACAGACTGTATGTCAAGTATTGTTAGGATCTGATTTATACCAAGTTTATACGCCATCTGTTTCTAGAACCATATGGTGATGTTTAATCATGACAAATGTGTCAGTGCTATATATCGCTATAAACTACCATACTGCACGCATCGTATAGACATGACTGGAAATTGTTAAAGCTACTTCAAAAAAATTCCAAAATCACACACACACACACACACTTCAATATAAAGATGCGTGAAAGTCCTAAACGAATGAAAAGTTCCTTATAAATTTCAATACCGTAAATTTGCAGGTTCTCCAAAAACCATGACGTGGTCAATATGGCTATGTTCATATTTACTTTGAACAATTTATAACAGTTATAACAATTTATAACAATTTATAACAATTTATAACAGTTCCAAATAAGATTATACTCCAAATAATGATTACTTTCTATTTCCACTGACCAGTCAAAACAAATGTTTTTCCTTTCATAAAATGTCTAAGTACAACATAAAACACTATTGCAGACTTGCATCATGTATACTGCAAGAGCGAATGACTCCAAAATCGGAATAATATCTGATTGCTTAATTTTCTCCTTATATACGTAGTACATTGCGGTTATACTTCGCAATAGACTCTGCTTGTTAAAACAAACTATTGAGTTTTCGAATTAAGCATATTAACCTGACTTCGCACAACCAAACTACAAACATATTTTTGAAGCATTCATATCCAATCATTTACACACATGTAAAGCACTAGTACTGTTCTGTTGACTTAAGAGGATAATCATGGTGTTGAAGTAATTAATCGCTTTATATGAACAAAGAGATACATGTATATATAATGAAAGTTGTCTCCTTAAAAATTTCGGATACATTTCTAAAAGCAAATGTTATTTTTAATTAAAATACTAAACTCTAGGATATATTATTTTCATAACCATGTGGATTAATTTCAAACCTTCCTTAAATGAATGTCTGGTAAGAATGGTTTTCATGCCATCTTTCAACAAAGGAGCGTATATCAATCATCATACATTATGATGCTTGAAAACGTGATAATGTGATTAATAATTTTAAATGCATTGCTTTCGTGATAACATCGGAGTTAACAGAAGATTATGAATAAAAATATAAAAATATGGAAATAGCGAGCCGAAACGTACAAGATCAAGATCAGTGTGTGAAAATAAGAATAAGAATACACAGCTCCATGCACATTCAGATGATGGCATAAAACAAACCCCAGCAAGACAATTGATGACTGTATTAGATATTGGCCGTATTGTCTTATATGCTGGTTTAGAAGCAAGAAATAGTCATTTTAAGTATCTAAGTTGTTTGATTTATCAGAACTATCAATAAAAATATTTGTCTATGTAATCCCATGGGCTTAAAATAAAATGTCACTTTGCAAAGAAAGTTCAATATCGGTGCAAACTCTTGAACTTGAAAATATAAAAGTTACATTGGGGATAAAATTCAGCCAAATTCGATAGTTCGCTTAAAGGAGAAGCCTATTTCATTTATATTATAGGATTATATGATCATGGCTGATTATTTATCGATGTGTAAAATTTTCTGAGTCACTCACAAAGTCAGTAAGGTTATAACGGCTTCATGTTAACATCATGATTAATTATGCAACAATTTACATTTATATAAATTCCAACAATGATCATTTAATAATTATAATTGCAACTTTATGCCTTTCTGTCGTTGTTTTTGCGGCTTTAGTCAATAAAACATCGCAGACAGGTAGATCACAGGTTTCAATAATTATCCTCTACAGTGCGCCAGAATAAACATCCGCAGTTTCGCTGGTCATCAGTAGTCAACTCTTATATTACATTATAGAATAGAATATCAGAGCAGGTCACATCAGTGATTTATGGAACTTGGCATATTAAACTTTCAAAATTCTGTTTGCATTGTTACGTATATGCGATTAAATTGCTTGTGTATATGGTTTAAAATTAAAATAGTAATACGTGCGAATTATCATTGAGTCCGTCTTACCTTCGCAACAAATTAATAAGAAGTTAAAATGATTGGTCAGCATTAGGGCCATACTTTCTTCACGTGATCATTGTTTGTAAACAGCCATTTTATGATTGGTTTTTATTTTGGTCTATATTGGACGATTTGACATATCTAGTGTAGTAAGAGACCACATAACCAATCTTCCGAGACTTGAAATAGGGTGTCTGAGTAATAAATACGCATTTTATAATTTTTCGGGCAAAGTATTTCAAAACCTTGAAATAACAAGGTGTATGAATTTTAACTTTTGTTGCCAGAATATTTTATTCTTCGTATGATTTTTGGATTCAATAATTTATTCTCCTGGACACTCAACAAGTTGACTTTCTTATAAAACAATTCTGAAAGATATTCAAGAAAATTAATTCTGGAATTATTAAGAACCAAAGACTGTGATTCAAGTGAGAAAGTTTTGTTATTTATACATTGGACTACTTCTGTCGTCATAGCCCTCCATATTTGTATGTCGTCGGGACTCGAACCTGGATTCTTATAGAACTATGTAGTGCTATGACTTGTGTTTTTATTATTAGAATCACATTTGGATTATAATCACCAACTGTAAGTCCTATTTACCGATTTGTACATTTTTCTCTAGGGAAATAAATTGTTTTGTTAAATTTTACAAAGCATGTTGGCTTTTACTCTTTTCTTTGTTACTGAGTACGAGCAATTGTCACGCAGAAAAGAAAATTGGGGGCTCGTCCATGATTTATAAAGTTTAAATTTTGGTTAAATATTTCAGAAATTTCGTTTTGAAATTTAAAGTCCACTAGATTCTAAATGCCATGTAATATATAACATTTTCTTTTGAAATATTAAGTGAAAACAACAGGATTTAATTTACAATGTCATCAAAAATTTAAATTTAATTTAAATTTAATTTACCATGTCATCAAAAGTGGAATTTGTTTCTTTCTAATCCAACTGAATAGCAGTTGGATAATCTTAAGAAAGATGAGTTGCTCGAACTTACCAATTACCAAAACTACGACCTTTCTGAAACAAAATCTACCTTAACGAAACGAGAAATTAAAAATATTTTGATCCAATATTTGGTTGGAAAATGTGTTTTTGAAAAAAGTGTTTTGACATCAGTCATTAAGTCTATGACAAACACTGACATTAAAGTAATGGAAATGAAAATGAAAATGGAAGTAGTGTTAAGGAGGCTTGCGCTTCAGGAAAAAGAGAAACAAATGCAGTTGCAAGAAAAACAATTGCAATTACAATTTGAGAAAGAGAGACAGGAGAGGGAGAAAGATAAACAATCACATTTTGAGAAAGAGAAGAGAGAGGCAGGGGAGGGACAAAGAGAAAGAGAAAGAGAGACATGATAGGGGTAAAGATAAACAATTGCAGTTTGAAAAAGAGGAGAGAGACAGATAGATACAATTACAAATGAGAATAATGAAAGGGAATTTCAATTTAGAATAAACGAATTAGAGCTGGCAAGCGGCAAAAATGATTCCACTTTACATACAGATTCAAGTTTTGACATTACAAAAACTATCAGGTTAGTTCCACCTTTAGTGAAAAGGAAGCATACAAAGTTTTTATCTATTTTGAAAACGTTGCTGAAAATTTAAAATGGTCAAGGAAACATTGGATTCAATTATTGCAATATGTACCTTTCGGCACAGCCCGAAATATCTATTCATCCTTGTCAGTACAACAGAGTTTGGATTATGATTTGGTTAAGGAGTGCATATTAAAGGGTTATACGTTAGTCTTAGAAGCTAGATTTTTAGAATTTGTGTTAGATTGATTTTTACTGAGAGTCTTATTAGGCTGAAATACCTTTATAATAGTAGAATGCTGAGAGAATGTTTTGCTTACAACATTAACTTTATGAGTCAAGGAGTACATATCGGCAGCAAAAGCAGCATTTTCTCTGAGGTTTATCGGGAAAAATTCAGAAACTATAAAAAGAATCTAGGCAGACATATGTCGAATTTGCTAGAGAAAATGAACAGTTTTGTAAGAGATGGTGCTTAGCCAAGATAGTTGAACATGATTATGAAGGTATTGAACAACTTGTGTTGTTTGAAGAATTCAAAAACTGTGATATTAAGAAACATCTTGAAGAGCATACTATTGAAATCTTGGAAAATGCTGCTATGCTGAATACTCCATGACTCATAAAGTTCCTGTTGTAAGCAAAAGATTCTCTTTGCAGTCTACTATTAGAAAGGTATTTCAGCCTAATACGACTCTCAGTAAAAATCAATCTGGAATAAATTATAAAAATCAAGCCTCTGTGAGACTTGATACAGAATCCTTGTCTCTGCCTACGTTTACCTATTGCAAGAAAAAAAGACACTTCGGTATCTCCACAGGTGGGAATGTCTTCCGATCATGGCAGGTCTTATTCTAACAAGTGCACAACAAGAACTTTGTTAAAATGCTATTATTTGTTAAAACAGACATTCATCGTCTTTTCAGAAGAAATATAATCATTTCAAGAAAGAAAACCTTCTAAAATACGGATAGAAGAACCAAGTCAAACAACATAAAATAATTAGTATCATTTACATGTGCAGATTTTCTACCATTTTAGAGATAAATACCCCTCCCGTTTTTGAACAGCATATTAGCAAAAAAAGATGTAGAATAACAGAAATGGATATTAGTAAACTTAGGCATTATTCTCTACCATTAGATGTGAGTATTACAAAAAAAATTGTATTCACTAAGTTACCCCAATGGTGATTTATCATATGTTGAATAGTTTTTAACCTTGGTCAGTAAAGTTCATATCAAAACCAACCAATCCATTACTAGGTTTCCCACAGGGGCAGTGCCGTACCCCCCCTCTGGGACAGGACCCGCAGTCACCTTTGTGACACATCTCTTTACAGACATGGTTTCTGCATGACCAAACCTGACCACATTGCTATAATATGAAACAAAATCGTCAAATGTTCAGGATCTGAATTTGACGTAATAAACGTCTTTTTTTTTTAAAACAAATATTTTTACTTTTAAGTTTAGCAAAATATCTGGCAGATAAATTATGAAAATTTGTACATTCTCATATTTTGTGATTTTAGAGTTTTCAAAATCAACATGATAATCAAAATAAGAGACAAAACTTCATTTTGGTGTGCAGAGAATAGTGTTCTTCACTTGTATTGCATTGGTCAAAGAATTCTAAAAAACAGAGTCCTCGCAAAATCCTTTAATACAGAACAACGGCATTCATTTCCATGTCAAACTGTATCTAACTGACTTTGCATAAAATGAAAATAAAAACCTATGTTTGCTCTTTATAACAGCACACCTGCTGCCAAATTTGCTCTCATACTGTGATTTTTGAGAAAATGCCATTTAACATTTTGTATTTTAGCACGGGTGGCTATATTCGATGCAATAAGTATCATTATGACAAACCTAAGATCCCTTAAACTCATGATGCTTTGTGATGAATTTAGCCTAATTCAGTTTGTGATATGTTCTTATGATAAGTTCTTAAAGAAGTGTGCCTATTTCATATTCATGTTAAATTTAGTAAGATTTTTTTCATGCCCGCATATCAACAATATAATCAATTTCTGTTTGTAGTCTGTTAAATGCATCCTGATATTTACATTGTCATTTTCATTCATCTATCATTTATATATCTTATATCCTTTCATTTTCAATCAACCCATTTTCTTGAGTGCTAATCTTATCTTGTATTGTTAAATTATCTTTTAATGATAGAATAAATGAATATCATGCCAAAGACAGGACTGAATTTTTTGAATACTATTTTGGAATATTTGACAGGAAATTTATTTTTTTCTTTTATTAAAATAAAGAGAATATGAATATAGCCTTTGGTGACAATGGCAACGATTCAATGACGGTAATGATTTTATTATTCCTTGGCAAATTCATCACTTGATGGGGAAATAATGTCGGTATAGATTCTAGATTATCACATGAAAGAACATTAAAAAATGGATATTTTGTGGCAGCTTGCAAAATTATTGATTTTAAAATCCATTCTTAAAATATCATCTCATTTTATTTCAAAATCTCTACTCATTATGCAATCTGCTTTCTCGCAGTCACATTTTGTCAAAATGAATGATTTTATCTGCATTAATGCTGAATTTCGTTTGTATTATTCTTTAACCATTTGCATTTATTTTCCTTCCCTGCATTTAATTTTCATTTCAATGGCACAGAATTACCTGTAACGTGTTCTCCTTTAGGAGCCAGAATGGTCTACAGATCTGCTTCACTTTACATACATCTGTAAGTTCTTCATGTCAGAAAACATTCAGACAAGTTTAAATGAAGGTGATATATAGAAATAGTTAAATGATATAAAAAGAAGCAAATAGTGACCGACAACACATAACAAATACAAGACCATACCATAATCTTAATTTGTCTTATCACAGGTTGGCCCAAAATAGCAAGCTATAATTTCAAATAAAATTATGAATCATCATGAATTTAATTGAAATAAAATCATGAAAGTGAATTTCACAACTCGAACTTTATATATATAAGAAAACTTTCTAAATATCATTTTCTGAAAACTCATATATTCCTCCTCTATAATTGCACTACAACTTTAATCTTTGTCTGCAATTCACATGCTACAGAACTCTCATTTGACTGCAGACAATAACATTATAACATATAACTGTCCACACATCCACACTGAACTACTACAATGACGGTCAGTTTTTTGCATTCCACACAGACATGATTGAGTAACGGTCTTGGTACAAGGTGGACACTCGCCTAGAGAGAAAGTAAATATTGTGGTAATTATTATTTACAAAGACTATTTACCTGGTCACATTAATATAAGGAAAGAAAACTCTGCTACCTCCTAAATCCCAACCCTATTGAGGCAATTTCATCTTTTCCTTTTCTCTCACTATCTAATCGTAGATCACAACACTATATATATATATATATATATATATATATATATATATATATATATATATATATATATATATATATTTGTGATCTACGACTAGATACTGCTAAAATTAAAATAATTCACGTTTCTTGACATCACAATTCAATTTCAGGTAATTCCATCAACAACACTTAACGCATGAATTTCAGGAGTTTGTGCCAATAGTAATTCAGTCTCGTGGTCTTTCAGGCAGCAGCCAGCCATTGGACCTACCAGATTCAATTATTGTTTCTATGCAGCTATATTATGCAGATAAAAATCTCAAGAAGGTTGACTGTGCATCCCAACTAATAGCTTCTATTATTTCTCAGATTAAATTGTTATATCTGAATGTGAGGCTTACTGAAATCATTCTAAACTCATGAACTAAAACCTTCATGAGGCAATTGTGACCCTTATAGACTTTACAATAAGTCATGTACAGAAAGTGAGATAGTTGAAGTCCATGACGAACCTGAGCATTCTCGATTGTGGCACAAAAATCACCACAATTTAGTTTTAAGAATAATCCCAAGCACCACCTTTGTTCCCTGTAGCACTATCTTTCTCTACCCACCATGTGTTCAAGATTACAGAATTCCATTCAGCAATTATGACAGGTTCGTATGATTTAGAATTTTATATATTCTTGTTATAACTGTGAAGAAGTAGGTATTTTGTTATTTCATATAATCAATATTCATTATTACTTTGCTCTATAAACAGAAGAGCGAAAACTGCATATTCGGGAAAAATAAACATTCCTGTAGATTATTTCTGAAGTGTGATGTTAAAGGATTGCAGTAAGAAAGTAAAAGAGCTGGACAAATACATTTGTCTATTTATCAACCTCATGCACAATAAACTCAATTTCACCGAGATCACCAAATCATCATGATGCCTGAACAACGATATATTACAGATGCTATTAGTGATGACCGAAGCATATTCAGCATGGAATATTCTCCAACTGGTGAATGCCAGTCCAATGTGGCCAGCTTGGACAGGCTGGATGGCTATGGTAATAAGGATTCAGTTGTGCGGTCTGATGGGCAAAGGATGCTGTTGCTGTAGGATATGTTGAAATACTTGGTCAACCAGCTAGGAAAAAACTATACATCATTGCCTGTTCAGCTGGACCAGATCGTCAACAGACAGGATTGCATGAAATATACAAATTGTGTAAATAGTCTAATTCATATTACGGATATGATCTCCGAAGTGTGTAATAAACTGAAAATTAACTGCAAATGTAATTACACTGGTCTAAACTTCAGTTTTCACAATTAATATATGGAAAATAACTGTCGAAAATTGCAATCTTACTAATTAATTAACTATCAATAATCCAACTGTTGTATACACAAAGTTTATAAACATTAATGCCACAGAAAATAAAAATGGATGCTCGAAATTAGATGCAAGTTTCAATTGAATATTGGAGACACTGTTCACAGCTGCATACAAACGTTTTTTTCTGCTTCCGTCTGCATTACCAGTGACCATCTAGTAGAAACAAGTTAAATTAATCTATGAGAACTACTTCCCTTCATCAATATGATATAAAGACAAACAATGCAGTTTTTAAGCTATTATTTTCCAAAAGAGACAAACTCCAATTATCCCTTTTCCAAACGTGGAACAATTAAAAATTGAATGGGATGAAATGAAAGCTAGTCATTAAAAATATGGGTCACTGAGAGGAACATTTCTACTGATTGCAGCATCTTGATGACAGAGATGGAAATGGTTATTGTATAATTTATTGTATCTAAGGTTTGGTTTTTAGCTTGTCTACCTGACCTATGATAAATAATATTTAGCAACTATACATATGTTCTTTTCTGATGAAGTTCATGGACGTCAAGCCTGACTTTCATAAAGTTTACAAGTAAAGAAAGGATTACTGGGGAATAAAAGTGGTATAAAGGAAATATGATTGAATATTTTTAATAATTAAAACAAGAAAGAAAGGAAAATAAGAAAATAGGTATACAAACTTTCTTTACAAACCTCATACATGTATATAATTGGTGTATATTTCAACAGATGCATTACAGAAAAAAAAGTTCACAAGAAGCCAGATTTAGTCAAGCTAGTAACTGCCTACTTGAAATCCTTTTTCATGGATTCTGCCCATAAAGCTGTCACATAATCAGCCTTATTTATTTGTCTATCAGGTGGGTACACACTGCATCTTAAAGTAAACGTATCTCTGTTTCATACAACTGACTGCATCAGCATATCCAATTTTCTAATCAAATTATTTCCCATATCACTTAAAATGGAACTTGTGCATGACGTTTTGCTCTGTTGCTTGCAACTGCTGCACTGCTATGTTCAAATCATTTCATTCCATTTCAACAAGATATTTTCTTTCAATGTATCTTCAAAATTCGGTTTGATATTCTGAGCAATTTTAAATGTTCCTGGTGACATAGCATGTTAAAGCAATCATCTAACATTTATGATGTGATGCAACTGTAACATATTTCCTTATTTCATTTCTACCTTGGTGATACTTTTCTACGCAAAAAAGTAAATGACAACAGATCTATCTTTTGCTCGAAGGCTTAAAGATAAGGTGGGGACCATGACAGCAGAATAGTAGTCATACTTGACACGGCCACAATTGATACAATAATTTAATCATCTTTCACATTAAACAAATCATATTGTGCAAGTGTCTGCAAGAGAAAGATCTCTGCTTTCCACATATTTTAGCCTATAGGACATTAATATGTGCAGAACATCATTTGTGAAAAGTTTAAATAGTTTTAAAATCAAAATGATTGTAATGTGTAAGTCTAAAAGGCCCTGACAAGCTGATATTATGGTAATATATATTACCATAATGAGAGGGATATTCTTGTAACAAAACTTCACTGTATGATACGAAAACAGAAATACATCTTCTATTGTACGCTACTTTGTCCAAGCGCATTCTTTTTTTTCATTAAAGAAACAATTTTCCACATAATTTACACAATTTACACCCGCATCTATTGAACGGCATGACTTTAGGTGCAAAGGGTCATTAACCTTCCATCTCCTTGCCAATAGTCACAGCACCTGCAATCCCACATCCATGGGATCGTTAACTTTGCATTAGCTTGCCATTAGCCACAGTTCCTGGAATCACATGTCCTAGAGGCAACACTGATTTTCTCACATTTCATAGCGGTCTGGATTCAGATGTAGCAGAGATTCCTTAATGTTTATGTGATGGACTAACTGCATGTGTGTAGGCATACCTATAAATTATAAACATCATCTAAAAGAATAATCCAACTTTGATAAAAAAAAATCTGAAACCTTATACTCTATCTAGCATTTCTGCTTGATTTGTCTCTTTTTGTTCTGTGTAGTCAACATGATCATACTTACCATCGTGGCATGTATTCTCGCAGGTGTGATGACCACAGGACAGTCTACGTCCACATGTCAATGTACATCCCCAAGCTCTTGCACTGCATCTCCTTACTACTGGAGGTTGTTTACCACAATGGCATTCCCACTTAACTGTTACTGGACATGGTGGACATGCAACTAACAAAAAAAGCATAATCACTGTTTCATATAGGCAATTTTCAAACAATTCATAGTTTATGTCAGTATTAAGTGTAAACTAAAGGACCCTTTAAAATTACCTCTTTTTCAATGAATCACTGAATCAATGGATACATTCCTTAAGTTTTATAATTTGCTGTCTGGTTAAATCATAATGATTTAAAGAATGAATCTAAACATTATATATCAAAACAATTGTTAAATTCAAATAATCAGTATACAGGACATGAATAAGGTCCATGTACACCTCAAATATTTATGTGACATGACTTGTCTCTCCATACAAAATTGAGTGTAGAAAGTTCAAACATGATGTTCAGAATAGTCACATTTCTGTTCTCACAAATTTTCAAGCTAGATCATTACAAACCTGATGAAATACTATTCAAACTTCTCAAATACTTTTATCATTTTGCATCACCATAGTTTTCATAAAACAGAGTTAGAGCAACCTCAACAATAGGCTACCATCAAACTCTTGCAGCTGTTTCCATTGGGTAAGTCATCTTGTTATGTACGTGTTACATAATGAATCTGGATACAGTCAGTAAATGATAGTATATTATTATAACACCATTTTTGATGTTTACTGCCGTCACATTAACACCAAAATGACTGAAGAGAATAGTAATAGTTAAAATGATTGAAATTTCTTTGAAGGGAAAACTGACAAAAATGTTGACGATTTGCTCACAACTTTATGCTTATATTTATATTTTGTGTCTAGTAAATGTTAATGACAAACTCTGAAAATACTAACACAATTTTTTTTCTGACGTCTGCAAAAAATTAATACTAATTGCAGAAAACAAGAAATACGTATCCATATACCTGGATGACAAGGAGTTGATTGTTTTAGCTTCTTGCAATAACGTAAAGGAAGTGAATTGATAAGTAAGAACAGTGATCTTGTAAGAATTCACCGGGATAAAAATAGACTACCACATTCAATGCAAATAATCCCTAATCTCAAAACAAAGTACAGTATTTTACAAATTATCCTGGTTTCTTAATTTCACTAATATACCAACAACCAACTTTCAGTTTTTTATAACTCAAAATGAAACAAAACTCAACATGAAACATGAAGAACCTATTCCATATCGAATCTGAAACATTTCTGAAGACTAAAGAGTTTCTTATATACGTTCAACATTTTTTTTAAAAGATGATCACGATTTTACAGTATAATAACCCCTCATCCCTCGTCGAGGCATATATATATATATATATATATATATATATATATATATATATATATATATATATATATATATATATATATATATATATATATATATATATATATATATATATATTTGCCTTTACTAATTTTAATAGTTTACCAAACATTTTGGTGAAAACGGAGAAATAAATACTAATGAAATAAAATACTGCTGTAAATTTTGGCATCAAAGCTTTATTAATGCAAATATCCATTATATATGGTCCAGTGATATATTACCAGTCCAATCGTTGTCAAATGTCAAACGTCTATTTACAAAGGTCAATCTTCCATTAACGGATTTCTGGATTCGCAGGTCTGACCGCTATAGTAGGGCACCAGCAATGGATCAAATCTAGAATCCTCTTTCTTTCCACAGAAGCAGAAGTACCTAGCTGGACTGTCCTCCCTCTCTCTCTGTCTCTCTCTTGGTCTCTCTCTGTCTCTCTATGTCTCTCTGTATCTCTCTCTCACACACACGCACACTCTCTTTCTCTCTCTAAGATGATATTCCACCGTACACTGTAGTTGAAAGACAGAGATTAATATACATTATCTGATGCATCATAAATTTCCTGGTCTAAACAGATAGAAAAACTAACATAATCCATCATGTGTAATTGTACGGGATAGGAATAAAATTGTCATAAACTTCAGGAAGGAAAAAGTCTGTAATTTGTCTGCCATATTCCCGAGGAGAGTTGGAATTTATTTGAAACTCAAAAAGTGTGTTGTGCGGTCCAAAGAAGGTTCAGTGGTTGTGACCTAAAATGCAGAGTTTTACAATTAAGATTAATTTATCTTTACACATAATCCTATAAAATGAATTAAATTCAGATCTGAATAAACTAATTTTCACACACTAGAGACTGGATGGTTTTATTTGATCCAACGTCTCTGACTGAATCTTCGTCAGAAAAGAGTTGTTCATAGCAACCATAATGTTAGCATTCACAGAACTGTATTTGATGCAGTTTGACCACATGATATGCTTGAGTCTATAGAACATGAATATATACCACATTTAGGAGTGACTAATTTATTGGGGAAAATAAAAGAACATAATATTTGAAAGCTTAATGAGGGCTTCACAAGTAAAAGAGCAATAATAAAAGCCTCTGTTTAGTACGTGTGTTAATGTTTTATCAAACACAAATCAACCGTGCAAACGCAATAATGTGCTTCTTATCGTCTTTCAATCAATTTATTTCCTGGCTAGAATCATCTTGAGAAGCAGTAGTCAATTAACAGTTATTATTAACATAACAAACATTAAAGAAAATGTTCAATCAAATATGGTGATACCATTCATTATATACTTATATATATATATATATATATATATATATATATATATATATATATATATATATATATATATATATATATATATATATATATATATATTAAAAGATTCCTGGGCGATTATAGCTTTCCGTCTTTCTTTCGAGTACTATTTTAATCACTGAAAAAGAGAAGAATCCTGAACGATGGGCAGAACATTTTGACAGTGTCTTGAATCACCCTTCATCCATCAACGAGGAAACCATCAACAGTCTCCCTCAATTATCCATCAACGAATCACTGGATTCCAATATTGCTTGAGACACAGAGAGCGATTCATCTGTTCTCCAGTGGCAAAGCTCCCGGCTCAGATGCCATCCCAGCATAAGTCTACAAGGAAGTTGGTACAGCCCTGATTGAAATTCTCCACGAATTGTTCTTGCTGTTGTGGCAGCAAGAGACAATCCCGCAGGAATTCAAAGATGCTTCCATAAACCACCAATACAAACGCAAAGGAAACAGACAGGCCTGCGATAACCATCGGGGTATTTCCTTGCTCTCAATTGCTGAAAAGATACTCGTCAGAATCCTACTGAAACGCCTCACTATTCAACTTGATCAGGGACACCTGCCAGAAAGCCAATGTGGATTCAGGAAAAAACGTGGGACTATTGACATGGTGTTTGCTGCAAGAAAAATGTCAAGAACAAAACGTTGACCTTTTCTCCATCTACATCGACTTGACAAATGCTTTTGATACTGTCAGCTGAGAAGGATTATGGAAGGTCATAGCCAAGTATGGATGTCCAAAACAATTTATATCCATGGTACAGCAATTTCATGATGGCATGCAGGCGCGAGTCCAAGAAAATTGAGAGTCATCTGAACCATTCCCAGTAAGCAATAGCGTCAAACAGAGTTGTGTTCAGGAACCAACATTGTTCAGTCTTTTTTTCTCCGCCATGCTGAATATTGCTTTCAGAGACGGAGTTGTTGGAGTCGGCATCAGGTACCGTACAGATGGAAATCTGTTCAACCCCAGGAGGCTACAATCGAAGACCAAGGTTATGACAGACAACATAATTGAGTTCTCTTTTGCTGAAGATTGCGCCATCAATGCTGTCTCAGAAGCAGACCTACAACGCAGCGTTGACAAGTTCTCCAGTTCCTGCAAAGCTTTGGTCTCACCATCTATGCTAAGAAGACTGAAGCACTACATCAGACAGCCTCGAGAAGGTCCTATACTGAGAAAAACATCACAGAAAACAGCCAAAAACTCAACGAAGTGAACACCTACACCTACCTTGGCAGCACAGTTTCACAGAGTGTTACCATTGACGACGAGGTGAACCTCCGCATTGCCAGAGCCAGTGAAACGTTTGGTAGATTGTATGTGAATGTATGGAATAGAAAAGGCAGCAGCATCATGACCAAATTAAAGGTCTACAGGTCAGTTGTACTCCTTACATTACTCTACGCATGCGAAACGTGAACGATGTATCAACGCCAAGCCAGGATACTGAATCACTATCACATCACAAGCCTCAGGAAAATAATCAATATCAAATGGCAGGACAAAGTCCCAGACACCGAGGTACTAGTCAAAGCAGGCCGCTCCAGCATTCGTACCATCCTGATGCAGTCCAAGCTATGCTGGGCGGGACATGTACGCATGCCAGACCACCAGAGACTCTTCTCTAGCGAGCTACAGCAAGGACAGAGATCCCACGGAGGTCAGAAGAAACGCTCCAAAGACAATTTGAATACTGCATTGAAAGCGTTCAGTATAGACCCTGGCTCATGGGAGCAAACAGCTAGCGATCGAGTAACTTTGCGTTCCTATCTACACAAAGGCTGCAAGCTGTGTGAATTGAGCAGGAGAGCAGCTGCAGATTTAAAGAGGCAAGTGAGAAAAGCACGTGTCAGCGACCCACCTAGAGTTGTCCCACTTATCCAGTGTCCATTGTGCAACCGAACCTTTCGTGCAAGGATTGGCCTTATCAGCCAACTGCGCACACACAGAACAGAACCAGCCCCTCCAACTCTAGAGTAGTCTTCGTCGAATCGATGGACGAACAACAATATTTTGTTCCATTTGTTGTTGGGAAATTACGATTGATGTAGATTATCTGATGCATTTTTAAAATCTCTTACAATTGTGTAAGATAAATATGAAGTGGCAAAAATACATTATATTAAGCAAACAAGCCAAATTTGAATTCATTTTAAATCCCCAGCGAATGTCTCTGTCTAAGAATGTCATTTTGTATAAGTACTCTGCACTGCATTTCCAGAGAAAAAAGCTTAACTTAAAGAATGTGAAGAAATAAATTCCAGCCCTAATGATCTCCTGGTCACAGCAATACAATCTGATACTTTTAGATATTTAAGCACTTACTTTCAGAAAATCATCAGTTATAAAATAAACTAAGACACAAAACACAATCATCGGGTGTGGATAAAATTCTAATTGTTCTAAAAAGAATAGAAAGTTTGTTACCTTAAGATATGTTACGGAAATTAGGTAGTCCAGCATAACCATATACAAAATATCATTTCCTTGACTCGACTATGGCATGTCACCTCTTAATTTGCAATGATGTTGCTGCTCCTTACTTCTAAACCAAATAACAAAAATAACAATAATGCAAGCAATTGCGATTATATAAAAGATTTGTACATCAAACAGCTTTTCAAACCAATTGTATCTTTAACGAGTTTCAAAAAGATATTGTCCGTAAGATGTATCTCCAACCCTACCCCCCAAAAAAGACCAAGGAGAGCATGAATTCATAGCCCTAAAGCGACAATATGCTCCTCTTTTGATAGAAAAAGCTAAACTCTAAGTTTTTACCTATGAGAGAATTAAAGTGGCACTTTTACATGAACCATAGACTGTTACTAAAATAAAATAACCATTATTATGTGTGGTACATTCATTCAACCACTAAAATTGTAATGTATTGGATTATTGGAGACACATGTTCGCAGAAAGTGAAGTTATTTTCAATGTTTAAGTTATCAACAATTTTGCGTGTCATTGAGAAACATTTCTTCAAAAACAAATTACTGTATCGTACTATATAATTCATATGCATGTCTGCAAATACAAATAAAAATGTTAATTTAACAAAAGAAGTATACAACTTTCGCAGGTAAACATACATAATATGGGTGATAAAACATCATTGTATACAAAATATCATGAATCTCACATATGTAGTATATAAAGTGTACGAGATAAATCTCTCATAACATAAAATCAAAAGCACTTCTAAAGGCAACAGTGTGTACGAGGTTTCAATTTGTTAAAAGTAGGTAACTTCAACTGCAAGAAATAATATGACTGAGCTTTCATGTTCTATGAGTCGACTGTAAATTGGACACAAAAACGAATGTAGAAAGGACACATAATCGTATTCAGAATAAGCTGTTACACATATCAACAGTCGATTAATACCGATATTTATATTTATGATTATCTTTCCTGAAAGCGCAGTTAAACTATTGATTTATACATTGCATTTACTAAACACCATTAAATAAAAACATATATCTAGCAACATGTTACACAAAATTACTCCATTTAACCGTAGTCATTGTGATGAAAATAGATATAATGATGAACTCGACTCATTTAGGGGATTGTCTTTATTACTCCTTTTGCTATCGTTTGTGTGGAGATCTTTCTTCCTCCTTGGCAGCCTAGTGGGTACAAGTCCTGCAGCAGTCACGGTGATTTCTATGTACTCACAATATTACCATAATTTTCTGTCCTTTGCACAAATCACCCATGCCATTTGCTGCTTTTCTAACTTTCAACCAGCCGATTTCAGTTGATTCCTTTATTCAGAGTTATTTGAAGTGACAAGCTTTACCTGAAGCCAGCTGAGTGTTCTTTTATCAGTGGTGCACTATGGGGATCAATGCAGCTAATCTGTATGGTTGATCTTTGTTCTCCCCTACTGGTACCCTTGGTAATCCAAGCTCCTGATATATGTTATATCCTGTGGCAGATACTGCCCTTAATTATACATCTTTCTCATTTCTACCAATTATGATTTATATGGATGTGAATGGCTTCCATGGAACCACCATGAAAGTGCAGGGACAACATCGGTCAGTGTGTAAACCCAGATCATAATGTGGACAAGACTGAGTTTAGCTTTAATGCTTTGACTAAAGAAATCTATAGGATCTTGTCTAGAGGCCAAATGCCTGCTACTAGGTTTGCTGAGTCAGGGTTTTTTTGAGGACATGGATGATAAAAATTAACATTCCTCCTTATGTCTGCTCCAGTAATCTCAAGATCGGGATGAGTTCTAATCATCTGTCAAACAAGATTATAGAGTCCAGTAGCACCAAAACCTTTTTGCAGAGTTTATACTTGAGTACATTGAGACACATAACATGTAGATGTCCCGAGTTTGTACAAAGACACTGCTGTAGTAAATGTCTCTGCCTCTCTTTTCTATAATGTCAACCCTCCAGGTATTTCAGAAAACATTGACGTTGGTGAGAAATATCTTCTTTTCTTGGCCTGGCTTCACTTTCAGCCTTCACAAGACAGGTAAAATCATGGCTGAGAAGCACTATACTGCATTACGAAAGTTGCTAACAGGCAGCTCAGGACACTATCAAAATGTCACGATAATCTTTTTCAACCAGGATGTAGTGAACTGAGATGCATAAGATGTATAATCTTCACTCTAGCCTCATAAGTTCATAGCATACAGTGTTTCCCTTCGTATGCTGTTTGGAATCTGAATAGAGAAGATGGATATTCACTTTGAATATGTATCGCCTCTTTAGCTCACATTACCTTATTCTTACCTTCTTCTTTCTCTCATCTGCATCAGTCTCAACCTAAATGATAAGACAATGTTGCCTGAGTTACAGACCAAGTTTGACGTTCAACACAAGAAGTGTTGTCTTAAATAGCAGCTTAAATGAAAATAATAATTACAGTAAAAAACTGTCTAACAAAGCAGAAAAGTGCAATTGTTCCTATCTAAACATCAGAATTATTGCTTGTGACTCTTTCCATGCTTCCTGAAGACATTATGTATGTTGTTGTTGTTGTTGTTGATGGGTTTAACGCCATTTTTCAGCACACGATAGGCTATTCATGGCGGCCAGTATTAATGGTAGAGGAAGAAACCGGGCAACCACCGAAAAGAACCACCGACCCACGAGAAGCTACTGGCAAGCTTTCTCACATATCCACATTCGCCGAATCCTAGACTCGAACCCACGCAGACAGAGGTGAGATGGCAGTGATCCGTAACGGACATCGCTTTAGACCACTCGGCCACTCGGGGCCCCCATTATGTATGTAGACACCAGGCTGGTCTATTTCGTCATTAATCTATTTCTGGACAATTAATATATTTTCTAAATTGTTTCAAATGGGGTAAGAATTGTGTTCATCGAACCCCCTCCTGGTTTACCCATCCATTCTCAGATGATGACATGAATTTTCCAGTAACAGTGTTAAACTTTGCACAGTATGTGGTTAGCAGAGGTAGCAGAATAATCTCTCAAATTTTTATTCACGACTTTCCTGGTGCCCGAAGTAAATAGAAAATGGAAAGGTATCTCTAGTGATCGACCTGAGCGGTTCAACATATTTATAGCTGCTTTCAGGTTCAAGATGGAACTCGCATGTTGAATAGAGTTTTCTGTAAAGAGGGATGAGTTCATAATCGGTCTGGAATTTAAAGACGCATACTTTCATATCCTGATTCAACCACATCACAAATCACAAGATCCTTCAATTCTTTCCAAGGGACCATTCATTAGTTCTGGGCACTTTAGTTTGTACTCAACATCAAAACATTTTTTTTTTTACCAAATCAGTTATAGACTATGTTATCACCTACTTGAGATCAAATTTGACAACAGCATTGGCAAAAATCACTCTGGAGAACCGTGGAAAAGAAGGTATGGAATATATAGATGGCAGAACAATGATTAGGAGTCTCCACCATTTGTCTTCCATCACTTAAATCACTTGCAAACTAAGGTCATAATTCAATGCATTTAATTCCTATAAAGCTACCTCTGTAGGACGGCTTCTGTCGTAATGTTGGAAATTTACGTGGTGGTCATTTACAGATGAGTGGCATTTGGAATTTCCTTCTCTGGTGCTTCTATCATTGAATCATTATCCCTGCTGACTGATTATCAAGGAGAAGTGAGACTGAACACCAAGTTGACTCACCATTATCAATATTTCATTTGATTAGCACGATTTAGGTCACTGATATTCAATCAGTTGTTATTTGAGCCTAACATAAAGGAAGTTTTATGAATATGTGTTTATAATATAGTCTACTTAGAAAACAAACCCCAAACGGTTAATTCTTAATGTGGTTCATCATCGTTATATGACGATTTTGTTCAGCAAATAGTGGTTGATGAAAATGATGCATGCGTTTTGTTTTTTTAAAAAGTGTTTAATGTATCAGATTATTAGAGCTAAGAAAGTGTTCATTAGATTATCTGTGAGGGATTTTGAACCTGAAAATTGTGTTAAATTTGAGTCAGATGTATATGCCTCAAGGACAAAAACTGATGGCATGGTGGTCACATCCTCCATGTCAGCCGTATTTTGAAATTTCATGTAAGAATGAAAAGTTATACTAAAAAAGAGATAATTTAGAAACAGAGTGCAATTTTCATTGCTTATTTCAAACAATTTAGCACCGCGCGATTTTGTGCTATAGAACCATATAACCATATAAAAGTTGAGATACGCTTAAGGAAGAACAATCTAAAAATGAAACAATGAAGTAAAGATATTCATTTGTTCAAAATATCTCTGAACAATCAGACGATGGTTTTAATGGACTTTTAATCCTATCATCATTATGGAAAAGAGTAAACATGGCATTGTAGTCGGTTAAACACTGATTCAAGAAAGTAAAACGTTAGCAGATCTTACGATTATGAAAAAAAACTTATTCTGGAGCAGAAGTATCCCAAAGACAATACCTGTGAGCAGTGGACAGCTGTACATAACTACTAAGAACATTTTTCAAACATGTTCCAGCTGGCTAAACTAAGTATTTAATCCCCTTTAGACAACAGACTTGTGAAAAAAGGTTTTCAGAACAGAATAATATTCATGCACATGGGAAAACCAGAATAAGCTCAGAAACAATAGACATATTAATTCTTATACAAATAGGGATATCAGTATTTTAAGGACTTTGATTTTAATAAGGCTCTAACAAGGTGGAGCATAAAGAGAGAAATATTTGTTTTTCCTCTTCTCTTTTTGTCATATTTTTTGTTATACCCCCATCAGACAAACTCCTGAAAGAGATCTCGGAAATTGATTACTCTTAACAAGTTAACTTAATATCGAGAGTGAACGTATTAAGTCAATAACAACACTACAAACATTTCATGTGAGGCCTGATTTGTAGTGGCTAATCAATGTAATTATTGAAGAATTAAATATGATTGTTTTTAAATATATATCACACTACGTTTACTGAAAGGGTAGATTCTAAGGATTAACAGTGATAATAGCTTCTGTGTCAGATTTATTAATAATAATGTAAAATAAAACAAACATTAATCTATGGATTTTGTCAATTCTCTCCTGTACCGCTACTTTGATAACACATAAATTAATGTTTTTAAATTTTTTGGGCCATGAACGTTGTGTGTGTAGTCATGCATCCATGTGTATATGACTAATTATGTATTTTAATTGTGTGCAAGTATTATAATGACTAAATAGTGTCAATTACAATTTTAAATTTTGAAATGTTAAAAACATTAAAAGTTAAAATGTAAAGATAACAAATGGCAAAAGCTTTCGTAAAAGTGGTAAACATTTTTTTATCAAGATCCTTTGTCTCATTAGATCCTGGTTTTTTAAGTTTACTGTGGCAGGTCTCTCTCCCCCATCTCTCTCTCTGTCTTTTACTTCTAGATCTCGTTACTATAAAAATATAGACAGTCTTTGCTTAAATTCAATAACCCCTGACTACTAGTAAATGCATCCGTCCAGTACGCTTCATAATGCTTTATCTTAACTGTGTAATCACAAACATATGTTTACTATTGTCTTTCAACCAACCTGTTTCAATGCTAAAATCATCTTGAAAGGCATATATACATTTATAGTAATTATTTTAACAAGAATAACATAACAAATTGTAGCGACAACTAATTGTAATGTTAAACTTAGTGTGTCAGAAAAGTTAAGAACAGGTTTTGTTCCTATTTCTACAGGCATGGAACACACATGAATTATGTGTCATAGGTGTTTCCAACTAAGCCACATTCAGTATTTTTATCAGACAGATGCTTTTCAAATAAGCAAATGAGGTGTCACCAATTAGTCTTGTTAGTGCTATATTTTCATAAGGCAATACCATTTTGCTTTTGTTTTTATATGAGATTTGCTATACATTACCATGACATGCCTGGAAGCTGAGTGCAAGATGTATCCCAGTTTGGGTCCCTCTGACAGGTATGCGTAACAGCAGTCACTTGAAAGGGAAATAACTAAAGCAGTCAACTCGCAATGATTTGTAGACCAAATCAGTACATTATCTATGGAAAATTCATTTGAATTTTAATGCATTCATTGTGTTTGAGTCTAACACTGTCAACAAAAATGTTAGTAATATTCCACCGCTTGATAATGATTACATGGACATACTGATTACACCACTCTGGTGGTCTAGTGGTTAGATCGTCATATTTGGATGCGGGAAGTCGTGGGTTTAATCTCCGGCCCTGTTTAACCAAAGACATAAAAATTGTACCAATAGCTGCCTCGCTTGACTCTCAGCATTAAGAGATTAGTGTTAGGACTAGTAGGCCCAGTGTTAGAATAATGTGACTGAGCGGTACATCATGCTACATGTCTGCGACATGATGCCCCCCCCCCGTGCTCGACATCATTATAAACTGCCATACTGCAGACATTTTAGCGAACGGACTGAAAATTTGTTCAGGATACTTTAAAAATTGAAATCAAACACACATAATGATTACTCAATATGGTGAAACGAGATAGAAGACTGACGTAGTAAATAGTGCCAACATAGTAAAGGATTGGAAGATTCTCAAGTACATTGTGTACAACAGTTATTGTGGACTGTTAGCAGCTGAGTTGCTGCCAAAAGCAATTTTAGTGATTGGAAAATACCTGAATGTGATTCATTTAATGTACATTTACATACGATTCAAGCATGGAGTGCAAGTAGTAATGTTGCAGGTTGTCAGTAAGTGAAAGGGAAATCAAACAAGACATCTGCACTAAGGAAACAAAGAAAATGCTTGCACCAAACTGATGAAATGTAAGCGTGTAGATTTACTTTATTTCGAATGAAACATAAATCAGTGGTACTAATGTTTGAAATGGGTTTTGTTTGAAAAGAAAACATGTGGTGAAATTTATATCAACTCATAAGGATAAATGCATTGTTTGCTACAACCACCTGATGAGACCTGTGTTGGAGTTTAGTATTTTCTATGTTTACTGAATATAAATAATCGATACATACATCTCTATCTAGTAAATCAGTGTCTAGTTGAACCCTTGATTAAATCGGAAATAATGTATGAACTGATTAGTCCTACTCACTTGGCATGATTTTAAACTAGTCAGAGCTGTGGAATTAAAGGTTTCCTTTACACTGGGATAGATGTACTCAAAGTTTGCTTAAGTGGGGCTCAAATAGATGGTTGGTGGGGGTCAAGGTAGGAACTATATATTATAGAAGCACAAGTACCCTCTGCTATGCTGAAGTTTCTTTTTATGTATTATTTACTTAATTTATAGAAGGAAGAGGAGATGTAAAGAGAGAAGAAAGAAGAAGAGTTAAAGAAACAGCAAGCAGAACTGTAGGAGTTTGAAAGGAAAACGAAAGGCAAAAGACGTAAGCAGCGGAAACACTATTTCAAGAATAATTGAACATGAGTTGCTGAATGTATATTTGTATGGCAACATGACAGTTGTAGGTTTGCATATTGATCTTTACAACTTGAGTTCTTGTATGTATATTCGTATTCCCACATGACAGTTGTAGGTTTGCATATTGATCTTTACAACTTGAGTTCTTGTATGTATATTTGTATTCCCACATGACATTTGTAGGTTTGCATATTGGTCATTTCAACTTGGATACTTGTATGTATATTTGTATTCCCACATGACATTTGTAGGTTTGCATATTGGTCATTTCAACTTGGGTACTTGTATGTATATTTATATTCCCACATGACATAAGTAGGTTTGCATATTTGTCATTTCAACTTCAGTTATTGTTTGTATATTTGTATTCCCACATGACATTTGTAGGTTTGAATACTTGTCATTTTAACTTGAGTTCTTGTATGTATATTTGTATTCCCACATGATATTTGTAGGTTTGAAAACTGTTCATTTCAACTTGTTTTCTTGTATGTATGTTTGTATTCCCACATGACATTTGTAGGTTTGCATATTGGTCATTTTAGGCACCATGTTAGGGCACATTTCATGTTATAGATAAGTGCCATAGAAGTAAAATAGCAAAGTACTCAAAAATGTTTCCATTTTTTAAAATAATTCATGAAATTACTTTGACATAATGGATGTTATGTAGATGCAGCTGTGAATAAATTTGAAATATACATGCAGCCACATGGAAGATATTTATTTTGAAGTGAATTGGTTCAGTTGACAAACTATTGAATTTCTTTAATCTAATTACCTTTTAACACAGTCTTGGTTGAAATTGATGTTAAATTATAAAGTGCACTTGTCAGTCATATAGGGAAATTTAATGATTTTTGACAAAACAAAGTGAATCCAAATATATCAAAGAGGGGTGATAATAAATGCAATGGAAAGGGTAGTTTTTATAAGGCAGTGCTGACCTGTATGCTACTGGTCAAGGTTTGTCAGAACAGCCACTGACCAACCATAATAATATACTTGTTTCAAGCTAAATTCAAACTAACCTAAAGGAAATATGTAGTAAACAGATACCAACATTTGGTTCTTATATGAAGGACAGAAGCATATACAGTGAAACCTTTCATGACCGAAATGGAAGTAAACTTAAATTCCTTTAACACCAAATCCTGTTTCTTGTCTCAAACTTGTTCTTAAAGTTAATTCACTGTAAATCAGTAAACTGAATGATACTTTTGGTCCCTAATGTATACTTTTACTCAACAGTGAATTGCATGAAAATAATTGCAAAATGTTGCCTTTATTTGCTTGGTTTTGTGGGTTTAATGAACATGATAGCCTTATATGTGGCGGCCAGTACAGTTTCAGTTAATGAATATTACAGGAAGGAAAACTTACTATTATTAAAAGCGAATCCTTAAGAAGCTAATAGCAAGCATTCTCAAATATCCATATTGGTCAAACCGAGACTTGAACATGCATAGACAGAGGGAGATATGAGTGGTCTGTTCAGGCAAGTGCATTATGCCACCTGTTCACCAGTGGACCTGTTTTTTTTTTTGAAAGAAAAAGCCAGAATTGAGAATTAACATAGAAACATGGACAAAACAGTAAAATTATAACACTTATCTAATATATAAACTAACTAGCTATAATTGTTTGTCAAAACATTCAGTATTGACACTGTACTTATCTATTTGTGGTATAATACCAGATCATTGAATTTTATCTCGTTCTTAGCTGAAAATAATAAACCTCGACTGTAAACTACAAACAAATCAGTGTTTCTTTGTCTCAAGGGATTTATTGTTGAGGCTTCACTTGCATGTCCAAAAAACTCAGTGTTTCTTTGTCTCAAGGGATTTATTTTTGAGGCTTCACTGCATGTCCATTAAAAATTGTTTTCAAGAATAAAGATAAACAAAAAAACCTATATTTTTGCAGCAGACCTTTCTTCTGACTGAAATTTAAGTTTATAATTCAAAGAATTGGTTGGCTTTATAACTGCAATGACCCAGATTTGCTGTTGCATAATGCTCTGGTAGATGTGTGTGCATTTTGTTAGGAGTAATCACTGGAACAAACAATATCGACCCTGACCTGCAGGTGAATTATGATATGCAGATCAGAGTCTTTATTGTTTTGCGAGTTTTAACAGTATTTATTTGTATTTGCATATATTCTTTGGCTTCTAAAAACATTTTTAATAACCAAACATATATGTATGGTTCCTGTGAAAAGCTGTAACATTAACAACCTTTATATATAAGTGTCTTTATCAATCAAAAAAAAAGGTTTTATTTGAAAAATGTATAAATATATTCTCTCTAGACGTTTTTTAATTCCTTGGCATTCAGTTGTTTGAAATGAAAATGATATTCCTTATGCATGTTGGATGTTGCTTTTGATGTGTGAGTTGGCATCATTTTCATTACTTTTATAAATGCTTCTATCATTAAGATGTTTGTTATAAGATAATTTTCTGTAAAGCATGAGTATATATTTCTCCAAGAAAGAAAATGACTCCACAGTCACACCCATAAGATTTCTGTTAAAGTAAAATGGTTAATGATACATTTGTAACTAAATTATTTCTGGATGGATTTAATTTAAAGGTATAGTTCTTGGTCAATACTATGTGTGAATCAGTCATAACAAGTGTTTAATTTGTAACAAAAATACCATATTTAGTAATGGATTTGACTTGAATATCTGGTGCTTGGCCAGAGCATTTGCATTAAGCATGACATCAACAGTTGTGTATGTGTTAACATATAAGCGACTTTATCTGTCAGAAGAATTTTTAAGGGGATCAAATTTACACCTACTTTTTTGCAAAAAAACCAATCTTCTTTGCAACAAACAAGGTTTTATTTTCATTCAGTACAATTTCCGATTCTACTGCATTTAACTAAATGAAATAGACATTCCCTATGCATGTTGGGCATCGCTCTCATGATGTGTTAGTTTGTATCATTTTCTTTTGATATTGTATTTACATTCATAAGATTCTAAAGGACAAAAGCACAGAATGATTGTTGTGCAAAAAGGTTTTATTTTCACCAATAAAATTTTTGATTCTACAGTATTTGACCATATGAAATAAAAATGAAAAATGACAATCCAATATATATTTTTGGATCGCTGTCTTGATAATACGAGTTTTCATTGATGTTCATTATGTTGTTTTAAAAAGTTCATTAAAAAATTTTTTCTCATTTTGTTTTTATTCGTTTGAGATTTCATTGGAGAATGTTTTTATCAGTAAAATAATTACCATTGTAAGGCCATTTAATAACTATAAATAATTTAGACATGGTATTCTTGTTTTGATGTAGTCTGATTCCATTAGGATTATACTTATATTTTTTAAAACTGGGACAACTAGATATATTACTTGACATTCAGTTTCATCACAACTACAATGATCTGGAGAATTTGTTACAATTATTGGTTATTTGCAATTTATTGTGTAATCAGTAACCTTGTGATTATTGCTCAGATAACTTTGTAATGGAATTTACTCAAATGTTTAAGGACATATATAGATGTTTCAGTTTATGTTTTAGTTTTCTATTGTTCAAAAAATAATATTATTTGATCTTACACAATTTGGTCACACACAGGGTTCCATACTACTGAGAAAATGGGGAAATGCAAGGAACAAGAATATGTTTGCTTCTAATAGGGAAGGCGCTTGTAGGTTTGCAAAAAGACGGTCAAAGTCAGGGAAACAATCTTGTAGATTTACAAAAATGGTGAAAGTCAGGGAAAGGCTTGCAAGTTTGCAAAAAGTGGTCTGAGTCAGGGATAGGCTTGTAGATTTACAAAAGGTTGTCACAGTGAGAATCCTGTTAAGTTTGCGAAAAGTAGTCAAAGGCAGGAAGTATCTTTTGGATTTACAAAAGTTGTCATTGTCAGGGAGAGACTTGTAACTTTACAAAATGTTGTCAAATTCAGGAAAAAAGTTTGTAGATTTGTAAAATGTGATCAATTTTGTTTGTTTTAGGTGTAATACCAATGCCATTGTATAACATTAATTAAATAAAGATTTGTAAAATGTGACCAAAAGTCAGGAGAAGGCTTGTAGGTTTGCAAAATGTGGTCAAAGTCAGGGAAGAGTCTTGTAGGAATACGAAAAGTAGTCAAAGTCAGGGAGTAGCTTCTAGAATTTGAAATTGTGGTCAAGTTGTGAAAGACAATGAGAGAAGTGTAGGTTTTCAAAAAGTAGTAAAATCAGGAAAAGACTGAATTTTTAGAAGTTACTTTTGATGGACCATAATTTAACTGACTTCAAATTGGATTGTCGAATTAGATTACCAGATTTTGTAGAATTTATGGAGCTTTTTTGATAAGCCATTTAAATCTCCACATACAAATCTATTATTGACGTGTCTTGTCAAAATAAATCACATAGTTTGGAAACTATACAAAAGACATCTAAGACTCCAATGGGCAGCAAAATTTTTAAAAAATGTCAGAGGAAATGTAAGCAGCAAATTTGGAGAGCATAAACACAGTTTCTGGCAAGAATATTAGGAACAGTATAGGTTACAAGTTTGTTTGTTTTAGGTGTAGTACCAATGTCATTGTATAACATTAATTATATATAGGAAGAGACATAATGCTCTTTCTTTTAAACAAGAAATCCCGTTTGGTTTATCATATTGCAGTCTTAATTTACGACTTATCATTCTAATTGTATTTTATTTTAAATGGTTTAAAAAGACAAAATTATAATTCATCTATTGCAAATTATTAATGTATCCTAGACCTTATACATTATACAGAGTATTAAATGTAAATAATTGATCACAAGCAGTTTAAAATTTGCAGAAATATGCACTTATATGTTCTTCATTAGAGCTATACTTGCTTTTGAGGCCACAAACTCTGTTTTAGTGCATGGTATGATCAGATATCTGATTCAGGTGGAACTATAATGTAATGAGAGTCTCATAATAGAGGCAAATTTTAGTCTTTGAAATACTTTGTTTTCTATACGGTAATGTTTATTCGATTCATTTAGGAACTTTAGTGAACCTTAACAAACAAATTTCATCCCGGAAAAAACTGGGAAAGACCAGAACTTTTTATTTAGTAATATTTGGGAACCCTGTGCATAGTTAACAAATTTTATTTCCAGGTTGCATGAAGTTTATGCAATTAGTTCAAAGAAAGTAAACAGAGGTCATTTTCTCTTTCTGGTTAAAAGTTGTGATCATATTCTACACAAATCCAATTTAATTAATATAAAATGACAATTCCATCAATACACTTATGCTATAATGGATAAATGGATGGCTCTGTGACGACATTACAACAGAGGAAATGCAGTCAGTAATTTGCAGAATCTGCCTCTATTAAGTTTAGAGCAGTTATGTACAATGTGCATCTGATTTCTTATAAAAGAAAAGAAAGAGAGAAATGTCAGCATATGTGAAAAAGTGAGAATTTGGTTTACTGACAAACCTCATTTCTGAAAGTTGAAATGACTCCTGAAAATGCCTGCTCAATATAATTAGACTTGTTAATTAAGTTTGGCAAAGGAACCCTAATTACTGTTAAGGGGTGGGAAGAATCCAAGGAAAATACGGCCTCGATTTCACAGGCAGAATATAAATGTTGACATGTCGTTAAAATCTAGCTATTTTCTTGGCAGTTAATTTTATGACTGACTTACAGTAAAAATTATTTTAAATCTGAACGTATTCTTAGGACATTTTGTGAAGTTTGGACCATGCCTGGAATTTACCTACATAACTTTAGTCTGAACTAAAGCTTAAGTAAAGAATCTAGCAGTCTTATACCCTGAAACGAAAGTCTGATATAATATTGGCCAAACAAATGTCTTAAGTAGATATTTAACTTTTCAACATGCTCAAAAATGAAATGTTAGCTAAATCCTTCAGAAATCAAGCACAAGTTTGGAGTACATTTGTAAATCACAATTTATCAAGCAAAGATAATCTAAATTAGGAAATTAAAGTTGCACAATTATTCTGAGTATATATGCAGGCATGTCAGTTAATAATTTCACTTCTTTTTGAAGTTTCGTAAGAAGAAAATACCAGATCAGGATATATTTATCATTTTTTTTGTTGTACACATAAATTTAAATGATATGTATATTGATGTTTTTATTCATACCATCTTGATTAAAATGTAGCAAACACTTATTGTGTTAATACCTTAAATATTTACATTGCCAGGTGAATTTATAAGGATTACTAATTTTAACAATTGTGTAGGAATTGTTTCAAAATATAAATATAAATGTAAATTGTATTTTCAGGGTTTAATCAAGTCAGATAAAAAAGGTTTGGTATACAACTAGTTGTTTGTTTATTTCAAAATTAAATTTTATTTTGGCAGTGGTTCAGTCTGGACACACCCATGCAGGATTCGCACCTATAATCACAGTGTCCCACAACAAAAAGACATTTTCTGTAGCAAAACGGCACAAATAAAATGGACAAGGTGCATATTTTATCTTTACTTTGATACACGTACATCAGTCAATCGCTAAGTATACTAATTCTCATTTTAGGTTTTAGAATAATAAATTCACAGTAGTGATTTGTAATGATTAGGCCAATGCTTTACAGAAATATTTTCTACAGTCCCCTAATCACAGTTTGGTAGTAGGTAGGCAGGTAGGTTTTTCAGGAGATAATCATATACTTAATATATCCAGTAATATATCTAGGATTAGAATTATATATTGGTACCCTGTCATGATGTTATGTATGCCAATATATTTTCTTGAAACAGGGAATAAAGTTTGATATTGAATTCTTGTTGCCTGAATAAAAATGTAAAGCATTTTTCAATAATAGTTTGAGATAAGTTCCAGCATACTTTTGTTAGTATTTTTTATCAGAGAAAATCTGTAATTTTGAAATCCTTAGGAAGTCACAGTCTACCAACCTTGACATAGTTCCAATGACATTGGTATGGATGACAAAGTTTTACTAAGAGACAGATATTAAATGAGGATAACAGATTACTTTTTACCAGTATCACACTTACGTCATGACTACCGTTTGTGGAGCCTCATGTAAATTGCATAAATGATATTTGGTTATTTAAAGCTTACTCGGAATCCATGGGTCTGAATGTTGAAACGTTATTCATTTGTAATGGATAGGGCTTCATTTATGGCTTGTAGGTAAAATGGAATTGCTGCTAACATCAAATAAGCAGACCTTTCCAAATTGATGTTACTGTTTTCCCCATCAGCTGATGATGTACTTTATCATACATAGTAAAGAGTAAAGACTGTTCTGGCGATATTAACTGATATGTTCAAAAGATATATATATATATATATATATATATATATATATATATATATATATATATATATATATATATATATATATATATATATATATTACATCACAGTTCAGAAACATTTTACACATAATCAATTCGGGCTAAAAGATATCGATTGGTTTGCGTTTATGAGGCATTACATGCTATTTACTTGTCAGGAAAAGAACTTGTATACATCTAAGAGCGTGACAAACCAGATGAGTAAAAAGAGAATTCGAACGAAAGTAGATTCATTTCTACCTAGGGCATATTAAAGGATATTGTATCAGCATTTAATACGTTGAACCCTGTATTTCAGAAGCACTGTGTGGATTTATATTTTGTACCATCAGCGTTTGAAAGTGTTTTTGAGGCTATATAGAGCCAAAATGTTTTAAATCATACTACCAGACAGAACTAGAGGATAAACTGGTGAAAAAGGTAGTGACTTTATGTACAAGGACAAATTGCTATCAAAACAATAACTTAAAGACTGTTTCAGAGGAAAGTATTAAAATAAGAACATAATCTGCTAAAACAAATTTGTAGTAAATGTAAACAAGATATTTCCCTTAAGGATTCCATTGATGTTGCTTTTCCTTTAAAATCATGAGGAATGCATCCACTGCTAATTTTTCTGAGGTATATAGGAATCATTTAAAATTTAAAAATTGTGATTGTAGCTTTACGTGAAATCATATGCTAAGGATAAAAGCGGAAAATGAGATTAGAAAAATTCCTTGTAGATGCTGTAGCATGCAGAAGGAAATGGGCTGTAGGAATGCTTCTGCTTCTGAAACCTTTGCAGTCAGTTGATTTGTGTTGAAGGCTTTAGGTTATATGTCCTATTCACATAACCTTATGAAATCATTTGAAAGATGAATCTTTGCATGAAAGACTGATGACTGTCATGGGGATAGAAAATAGATGAATTGTTAGACACCATAAAGATATGGTCATAGGCATCAAAGAGGAAAATTGTAAAGAAGTTAATTTATTTTGGGTGTTTCCTGCAAATAAAAATAGACAATGTAAATGATATCATTGTATGATGCTGTTGGCCAGTTATGATCACACTACTGGCCCACTTTTTGAAATGAATGCAATTGATCCCATTTTTCTCAAACCTGGTTTCAACACTGCTTTGGTAAATAGTATAATTTTTTTCCGAAAGAAGTTATCCATGCGTCAACGCTCCCCACTCGAAAATTGAGGAATTGTAATATATTATCCTATAAAACTGCATAACGTTGGACTTGCTTTTTCAGAGGTCATGAAGGTTCAGATTATCAGGAGTGAAGTAAACAATTTCTTGCTTTAAGTAATCTGAGATAGCATACGTATTAATGTTTGGATATGCAAGGATATTTGCGTTTCGCAGAATAAATCAGAAGTTGACTACATATGTAAAATAATTCAGAACTGTCAAAGCGGAAAAGATATTTAAGTGTAATTTGATCTGTGTGAAAATAATTAAGATACTTAGAATAAAAGCACACTGACTAAAACAGTTGCAGACGATATAATTTTTATTTAGTATGACAAGCAGGCAAACAATTAAATATTTTAGTCTCAACATCCACAGTTTCCAGAGCAAATGTCACATATGTTGGCATTTCCCAACTTTCCAGATTGGTAGAACACTGTAACTTGCTTTTCTGAAACACAGACATTTAAATAATTTTGATTACATTCTATCTTCATTACACTTTGCATCCAATACCAAATGCATGCATTAGAACACTTTGCATCCAACATAGAATTTATGCCAAAGACCAGGTCAATGCTGTTCTCTCCCTCTCTCTTTCTATCTCTGTAGTAAAGCCAAATTTCATGAAAGTTTTTTTTTTGTTGTGTGAACCCAGCAGAAATTACTACAGTAATATTAGAAAAGCAAGTAAACAAAAATAGACTTTCTTGTTATGGTAATGCACATTATAGTAGCTCTAACATGGACTACAACAGTGTGTGGGCTGGCCTGTTGTCTGTCTCATCCACCTCTCTATTAGCACCATTTTGTTGTCATTACTCATTTTAAACTACTTAATAGATGTATAGAATGTTTATAAATACAGCTGTCTCACTTGTTAATCATCATTTAATAAGTTATTGTTAGGACTGGTAGGCCAGGTGTCATGATAATGTGACTTTGTGGGACATGATGCTACAAGTCTGCAGTATGATGCATTAGTACTAGGCCTAACTAAACTGTCACACTGCAGACATTTCAGTGATATGACTGGAAAATTATTAAACCAATGTAGAAAATCCTAATCATGCACCCCACCCCACATACTTGATACACCACCTGAACAGATTGCCTTATCAACATTGGCTTTTACTAAACGACTTCTTTATGATATCAGGTTAGTCTTGTATGATAATATTGCTGATATGATAATCAGTAAGGCTACCACTGCTGCCATCTTAAAAATTTTGTTATTGCTGTTCTTCATTAATGGAAAGTCATATCAACATCGAATTTTCACTGGATGGGTTCTTATTGGGTCTTGTTACTATTAATGAAAAATGTACTAATTTGATATCCAATATGACTTCCACAGTAGCCATCTTGAAAATCGTGTTGTTTTTACTCATCCTAGATGGAAAATATATCAACCGTGGTTTTCCACCACACAGCTTTTTATGATCTCTAATTCATCCACAATGAAAATCGAAATCGTGCTAATCTGACATTTAGTATGATATCAACCTTGGTCATCCACCACAAGGCTTTTTATGATCTTAAATTGGTCCACGATGAAAATGGTTCTAATCTGACATCTGACCACCATGGCAGTCTGGGAGAAAATACTGTTATGGATATATATAGGAATGTTGTGATTTATTCTGAAGACTAACTATAATGTCTAGTGGGCCCTAAATCAAAATGGCGCTTATCTGACTTGAACTATGCTTTGTGTTAGGTATAACTAAATTATTAGTGTTAATTTTATGTGTAGATTGTAAGGATCATTTAGTAGATAAAATTAAAATTAATTTTGTACATTGTCAGTTTGTATTTTGGAATGAGGCCATTTCGTTTGAGCAAACATGTTATTGAGGCCTTTTGATCTTGAAAGGAGTGGAAAGAATTGTGTTGACGAATTTCATTAAAGTTCAGATCATGTTTGTTTCCGTTGGAAAAACAAAATACATAATTTCTGATCGTTTATCCGCTTAAACACCACATCCCACGCACCGTCATTCGTAGATGGGCCTTGGAATGATTGATCATATTGATACCGGCTTTTATCAAAAGTATTCTAAAAGTGTATTGATTGTTCTATATGAAAATGATGCCATTCTTACATCCAATATGGCAGTCACAGTGGTTGTCCTTAATGGAAATGTTGCGATTCTTACATCCAATATGGCAGTCACAATGGTTAAATTGAAAATCTTATAGCTGAAGAATTGTAAGTAGGGCTTAAAGACTCAGAAGTTAAAAAGAAGAAATAGCATTGTCATGCATTCCTGAAATTCTTTTGTACAGTATTACGTCAGTCCCTTTAAGGGATTTTTCTTTTCCCATACAATTTCAGTTGTGCACAATCACTTTTAAGCGATCAGTCTGTCTATTTATCCAGTATTATTCTTTTATCTATTAATCCCTTTATCCCGTCGTTCACCACTCAGAAATGAACTGGCATGCAGATAAACACATTAAGTATAAATAATACAGAATCAGACATATACCTGGGCTGTAATAATCAAAGATCCGTGCAGGTACTGGATTGGATCCCGCTATCAGATTAACTCTGTTCATATGAACATCTATACACCTTGGCTTGCTCTCCACCTTCCAAAAGCAAAAACATTGAAAAATTTACTGATTGTCAATGGTAGCTTGGTCATAGCTATTCTTTCATTTCCAAGCGATAAAGTAAGAGGGATTAGCTATTTGTTTGATTTGTGATATGTGCAGCTCTTCGGAAAGTGCCCACCTTTATTGACCATAAATAAGTATTTATACAAATTATGATGATCAATATATATCACTTTCAACATTTTGAGAAACCAACAAGAAAATGTGACTTGTCTTTATTGAAAAAGGATCCATCGACTTGCTTTGGAACTAATGCATAAACACTAATTTATTTGCTTTGGAATGAATGAATGCATGAACACTAATTTACTTGCTTGGAACGAATGCATAATCATTAATTTGCTTGCATTGGAATGAATGTATAAGCACTAATATAGTTGCTTTGGAATGAATGAATGCATGAACACTAATTTACTTGCTTGGAACGAATGCATAATCATTAATTTGCTTGCATTGGAATGAATGTATAAGCACTAATTTAGTTGCTTTGGAACGAATGCAAAGTTTTCCAGCACTTCTTTGTGCTTGCGTTAGTATTATGCTAATGTTGTCATAATTTACATCAAGCTGTCCGTTTAATGCTTTATTTGTTGCATTTACGTTTTACATGAAAGCTAATATTCACATTAGTATTATACATATTCTCATGTTTACATAATTTTCATTAAACAGTACTTTTAGTGTTTTGGTTGTTACCTTTACTTTTTACATAAATGCAAATACTCACAAAATCTTTCATGTGTGTATATTTATCTCATGAAGTATAGCTAGTATCGTGGTATTAACTGAAATATACCATGTCAAGATAGATGTTAACTTTTCTATTGTTCAGTTCAACGCGTTTTATGGTTTCAAGCGAAGTGATACTGTCTTTGTCAGCTCCAAAACCGGACGGGATTCCTATCTCTACAACTGACATTCCAGTCTCCTCTCCATCACCAATCCACCTAAAATTAGCGAAACGTTAAATATGTATTAATACAGATAAACTAGCTTACCATCATTAATATACTGGTATTGGATCTTGATTCTGTAAATATAATTTATAGGAAAGACAGAACAACAATGTTACTTTGATACTTTTGTGCATTTTGACTTATTATTACTAGAAATGCAAGCTTTTAGAAATTTCTTCACGCTTTCTTTTATTCTAAGAGTCGAATATTCCATGATACAGCTGATGATTAAATATAAAACTCTGAAAATTAAATTATTTAGGTCAAATTTATCTCTATCTTCTGTCAGACATAATCCCATTTTAGGATATCAGGGTCCACGAAATCGTTCAATGTCAAGTTAATCTATTAATAAACAAGATAAACGTGTTCTTAAATGTACTAAAATTTGATTTAGTTTGTACATTCCATTGTTTCGTTCTTTCCAGTATAAATTTTACAGTAACACACGTACTTACCTAAAGCATGCTTGGACATTAATATCGTTTAAAGACATTTCTTTTACGACTTCTACGTTCAACTCAAAGAATGGCCTTTTATTTATGTCATATTCCACATTGAAAAACACCGCTATCTGAAAAATAGAGATATAAGATGACGTCATTAGACTAGGCATTTGACACAATAAATTATCTTTTAAAATGTCTCAATATGAATAATACAATGGGCATGTAGTATTACCCTTGCTAGCCCCTCCGTCACAACTTCTTTTGGAATTTATTCCTATTATGTTTCTCGTTCGCTATTGGCTATAGGGTCAAGTAAATTCGTTTCGGCATACAGCTTTGTAAATACAGTCAATGTAAAGTATATCGGCCGCATTTGCGACTTTGGATGTTTATATATATATATATATATATATATATATATATATATATATATATATATATATATATATATATATATATATAAACTTTATACAGCTAGGTTTAGGACAAGTTCTAATTTCTTGCATCTACGTAATAGAGAACCATAAAATACCTCAATGAGAACCATTCCACTCCCTGTTGCTGTTATATGCATTCTGTCGGTCTCTGGGGGAGGCTGAAAAAAACAACAAACAAAATACTTCATCATCCAAGTCTGATCTCTTAGAAAGCGATATTAAGGACACGTAAACTAATGTTTCATTATTCTTCTTCTTGAAATAATTACATACATTTTGAAAGATGTATCTATTGATGTTGGGTCTTACGAAGACAAGTAGTATTTTTAGTTTTTAAAAGATTAAACACAACAATGCTTGTTTTTGATCTTTTTTATCCTGAATATCGTTCTCCATCAGTCTTCTACTTTCATTGACATTTGTTGATTATTCCATTTTGAATGTGAGGTAATTATACTGATAACAGTTTCATCATAATAACACAGAAAACGAGAGATAATTGCCTTTTGTACTAGCAGTTATAAGTATGTGCAATGTATATTTTCGATCTTGCTTCTTTAAATTTACGTGACCAAAATGCATGGTATGAGGACCAAATTGGTAACCTAAATCTGAACACAAATGTCCTACGTTACAATCCGTTTAAGACAGAACACGTTAATTTCTAAATTAATGCAAGAAAAACATAATACGGTGCATCAAATCTGAAAAAAGCGTTCAAGATATACAAATCCTACTTTCAAGGCAAATGAGACAAATAAATGACAATTACAATAACAGAAAGGGTAAAAAATATTTATTTGCATGCTGCTGTGTTATTGGAATAAAAGTTAAAGAACATAATCCTAATATATCACATAAAGTTATACTGAAGTTATTTACATTTTGCCAAATCATGTATTTGGTAAGAACAAGTATAACAAGTACCCCAATATATTTAGAGAATAGGCATAAAAGTGGTTAATGACCTTTTCTAAAACGGAAACATCTGGAGAATTCACACAATGCTACAAACGCCTTAAATCCTTAAATCACTAAAAGCAAAATCAAAACTAGCAATTTCCTGCACAGAACATTGAGCACAGCGAGACTCCAGGATAGGTAAAACAAAAACAAAGACTGATGACATTTTTAAATTAGTTTTCTACTCTAGCAACACGTAGATCAGCAGAGATAGAGAGAGAGAGAGATAGATAGAGACAGACAGATACAGACAGAGAGACAGACAGAGACTCACGTTTATGGTTTGCAGCACGCCAGCGTTTGATGCGGTGACACTAAAGTCTTGAGAGAATATTTCCTGGTGTTCCTTTAGTCCAGATATCAAAATATCAACATCAATGTTTGGAGAATATGTCAATGCCGCAAATTCGGTCATAGCCTGTAGTGCAACAACGGTATCCTGAAATAGATTGACAGATGTGACAATATGTAAGTTAAAGTATGCTTCTTCTCATCTATATTCTGAAAAAGAAGTAATAAATTGGTACAAAATTTCCCACCAGATTATGTAATGTTGATTTTTTAATCAAATCAAATGTTGTAAATATCATTCCAATAATCTAATCTATCCCCTCCCCACGGTTCTAAAGCACTTGTCGAATCTTTTTCCTCTGCCTTTAAATTATGTTTCATGATTTTGAAAATATCTTTACCGTAAGCAAATCTCTGTTGAGAAAATTCCCCTATAAAAATAGAACTATCCCAAAATATAAATAAATGGAAATAAACAAAAAGTAGAAAAATAAAGCATTAAACTAAATTATAGTACAATTATAAACAGACATACCAATCTGAAAAGCATTTTCAAATAATGCTGCTACTACAACAATCTCCACCATAACTACCACTACAGCTAACCTGAGTAGAAGAGAATCCACCTGTTGGATTCCTTTGGGAGATGAGCCATTTCATCACCAAAAGACCGTTTCTGATGTCATTCTTCAAAGCATAGGTCAACAGGACATAAGCTGTGGTTTCAATGTTCCTTGCATTTGCTTGCTGGTATGGAGGCATCCATATAAGTCTGTTAGAATCATCTTCGATCTGTTCCCAATGTTTTGTTCCATCTAGAATATATATGCAGACTTGGTCATTTGCAAACGAACTTGCATTCGTTAGATAATCACTAAACGTTCCCTTACATATGTAAATGTGATAATCTATGAGACAATTAAAAATCGATGATTACTATAATATCAAGAAATGTAAAGATTCGTTTAGTACGATTTTGTTATAAAAGGGTTATAAAAGATAGGACGGACTGATTGGAGTGACCTTTACAAAAGTACAAAGGGGAAGATTGTCTCATCTACGTTAATCAGTATTATTATGGATACGATATTTTTGATGATACACCGCCAAAGAAAATCCAGGATCTTTCGAGACATCCTCTTTCTATAACAAAATCAGGTCTATTATAAACCGATTTTATTCTTTGTTTTACTTGTATCTATAATTTGTTTTACCTTTATAGAATATTAACTATCGTTTTCTTTTATTTTCTAGTCTTTTATGTCTGAAGTTATTTTTCAGGGTTTATATTCCTTAATGTTTTGTAATTAATTGTACTTTTACGTTTTCTGAGATTAACTTTGCGAATTAAAAGTTTACACGTGTTTTGGCCAGTCCATAGGTTGTGTATGTGTTGAAATGTCCTGCACAGTATTGTCCTCATAAAATAGAATTACCTTTGATAATTGCCATTTGATCGAGTCTGTCCAAAGCAGCCGCAGCTTTCTTGCTACCAGCGAGTGTTAAAGCATATGCTATAATTGCAAGTTCGAACGGCTGATATGCGTGCAGATGAATGAGACTTCTTTCCATGAAGTTAGTTGTTCTCCTTACTATTTGGTTGAAGTCATTGGTATTGGATGCTGTGAACTACAAATTGAGTAAGTGATTAGAGGGCAGCTTACTTCATAAGTTTGTATATTTAAAACAACTATATCATTCAATGTGACAATAGTGTCTGTATATCAAAATTTAGTTATGTATATTACAAAATCGTTTTAGATGTTTAAACGAACATCATTAAATTAATTCTTATCAAAGAGCAAGTTTTATCTTAATCAATGCTATTTAATTTTAGCATTTGATGTATGAATATATTTCTATCAAATGTTTCTTTTTGTTGCTTGCTTCTCCTCAGCATTGTCAAAGCAAACTTACTAGTATATGATAATGTTAGCAAAAGCAAGATTTTCTTTATTTTGTAATGGTTGAAATATATATTGACGTGTGCTTGTGTGTGTCACTATATCTAATCTTACCTGGAAATGTCTGGCCTCCAGTAAAGTAATTAGTGTATATGATGCCAGATTAACGTCACCAGTTGATGAACCGCCCTGTAAAGGGTTATGTATACTGTCTTAACAATAATAATGGAAATCCTTGTCTTACTTTATAAGTACAGATAGTAGTGCAGCAATGTTCCTTCTATGGGATTAAATAGTATATGATTTGATAGAAGCCCAAAGATAACCTTTTAGTGATGAAATAACCGCAAAGTTATGAAACTTATACCTATGTAAAATATACGCTCATCTGCAATGATTTTTTTTTGTGCGCACTTCATAAGAATAGCTAAGTTTGGCGGCAGGTATAACAATCAAATAATTACTAAAGAAACGTTCAAAAATAAAAATATAGGCTCAATCTGAAGTGACCTTTCCTTATTTTCACATGTTTAAATCATGTTTCGATATTACTCTCTCAAACCGTTTACTGGACAAACCCCATATTTTATATTTGCATACATTTTAGCTATGGGATAGACAACTTGTTACTTATAATTTTTGGCACACGTAGAAGTGGCTATACCCTTTTTTAAGCATTATTGCAACTCCACGATATTTCATTACACATTTTCACGAGTCCAAATGGAGTTTAAAATTTGTCATCAAAATCTAGTCTGGTATCACAATTAAACACTGCATAATCCATGTATCAACATGCAGTCTAAATCCCATTATGGAGCATTAGTAAATGTATTACATGACGGCATGGCCTTTAAAGATAATGAAATTAAGAATAATGTAGCACATAAACAGATAACCGTCACGACCAATGAAAGATGAAGGAAGTCCCCACTGTCATTTATATATTTATGATATTATGATATTAAGATAATTACTTGTAATGTTGATAGAAGCTCATTCTTTGTTTAGATATTGATTTCAAATATAATGTGTGAAGTTCTTTCTTGTTTTATTAATGTAGTGCACGTTGCAGCCGGTGTATGTACGGAATTCACCGCTTAATCTTCGTCAGATTAATATATAATTATTGAAAATGCATTAAAGATTGTCTTAATGTGTTCTAGTTGTCTCTTAGAATATAAATTTCACCAAAGCAGATAGAACGAACAGAAATAAGAAAAAAGATCACGTGTCATCTATTATTTGTGTCTACTAAATGGCACCTAGATCAAAAGTGAACATAGAGATCAAATGTCATTATTTAAGAAGCGCAAAACATCTTCCCAATCCCCATTTAATGATGGTCATATAGTCTTCCAGTACTTCATTATGTTCATCAAATTTGTTCATGGAATTCAGTCTCCATCATATTCATTTGATGATAACCATCACATCTTACTCCAATTCAGTATCTATATTTCGTTATCGTCATCGAGTCTTGATGTAATTCAAGCTACCACATCTCCAATTCATGACCGTGATCAAGTCTTCATGTTATTTCGTCTGTCATCTCCCCATATCATAATGGTCATCACGTCTTCCTGTGATTCAGTCTGCCACATCTTCAATTCTTGACCGTCATAAAGTATTAATGTAATTCAATATGCTACATCTCTATTTCATAATGGTTATCAAGTCTTCCTGTAATTCAGTCAACTACATGCCCATATTAAAATGGTCATCAAGTCTTCCTGTGATGCAGTCTGCTACATCTCCATTTCATAATGGTCATCGAGTCTTCCTGTAATTCAGTCTGCCACATCTCCAATTCATGACCATTATCAAGTATTCCTGTAATCAAGTCTGCCCTTTCCCCATATCATAATGGTCATCGAGTCTTCCTGTGATACAGTCTGCAACATCTACATTTCATAATGGTCATGAAGTCTTCCTGTAATTCAGTTAACTACCCGCCTATATTATAATGGTCATCAAGTCTTCCCGTGATGCAGTCTGCTAAATCTCCATTTCATAACGGTCATCGAGTCTTCTTGTAATTCAGTCTGCCACATCTCCAATTCATGACCATTATCAAGTATTCCTGTAATCAAGTCTGCCCTTTCCCCATATCATAATGGTCATCGAGTCTTCCTGTGATGCAGTCTGCAACATCTACATTTCAAAATGGTCATGAAGTCTTCCTGCAATTCAGTCAACTACATGCCCATATTATAATGGTCATCAAGTCTTCCCGTGATGCAGTCTGCTAAATCTCCATTTCATAACGGTCATCGAGTCTTCCTGTAATTCAGTCTGCCACATCTCCAATTCATGACCATTATCAAGTATTCCTGTAATCAAGTCTGCCCTTTCCCCATATCACAATGGTCATCAAGTCAGTCTGTATTCAGTCTGCCTCAGCTGCATTTCATGATGGTCATCGAGTTTTTCTTTAATTGTCTGCCACATGCCCATTCATTATCGTCTTTGATTATTCATGCAATTCAGTCTACACAATCCAATTTTTATGATGTTCAACAAATCTTCAGGTTATTTAGTTTGTCCTATCCCGATTTCATTATTGTCACTAAGTCTTCCTTAATTCAGTCTGCCCCATCCCCATTTCTTGAGGGTCATCAATTTTTCATCTAATTCAGCACACAACTTGTACATAAGAGCAAGAAGTATATTAAAAAAATACTATCATAGTTCGTTGCTCTTGCAGATGATACCATTAAAGCCCTTTATAACTTAACCAGAGAAGGTATAATTTGTTTACTTTGTCAGTCTTATTTTCATATTTCGTACACGTAAAGTTGAGAAAAATTGTTCATATATAGTATGACTATCAAATAACCTCTATGTCTTGGAACAATGTACGACTATGAAATGATCTATATGCCTAGCAACAACGGATAGGTATCAAATATTCTCTAGGCATGGCTACAATGTCATGTACATGCAGTTTAATATCGTACATCTTACGGCCTGTCGGACATCGCTAAAAACACCGATAATTGTAATACCTTATCTATATATACAATTGATCATTTAGTTTCTTCTTTATTTGCCAATCTTGGCTTCCAGTTGAAATATAATAAAATCAAATTACATGCTAAAAACTACCAATATCAAAGCGGTAGATTCAAGTGTACTGTCTTGCATGTGAAACTGGTTTCTTTTGATAAGCAAGCAACCAACTATAGAAAAAAGTAGCTGTTTCATATTTTTATTATTTATTTTTCATTGCAATTGACATACTTCATCTTATAGATCAGTCTTCCTCTTTAGTAAAATGTGTTGGAAATATTGATTCAACTAAATTTTGAGTTGCTTATAGCTTAATACATATTATGAAAAATAACAATGACTATTTGTGTGAGTTGAAGGTGTGTATAAATTTATATTTATCTAACACAATTATATGAGCGTGACATGCAATATTATCATCAATGATAACTCTTATAAAGCATTGCGTACAACATTTGTTATAGATGGGATAAATCTTGAATGAATTTGAACACTTTCTATACAATAATTCATACCTGCATTTCTGCATGAATAACTCTCCCGGGTTCAAGAAATGTTCCATTTTCATTAGCCTGTCGCAATAGCCAGTCTATGGCTTTAGTGGCAAGAGCTGGGTCAATATAGATCAATGGACTTGCCTGAACGAAGGATTTTATCACAAATGCAGTTAACCACGTGCTTCCAGAGGTATCGCTATCTCCAAAGGCACTAAAGGAACCGTCCTGTCTTTGATAAGTTAGCTCCCGCTGATAACCTAGTATTAATTAAGTGCACGAATAAATAAAACTGATAGACATTTGAAACGTTTGATCGAAATTTTGATGTGATCTTAATTATGTCTGCCTAAAGTGTATGCTAATCTTTTACTAGTGTTTCTAAAAATACTTTTTTAATATAAAAAGTACTTAATCATGGAAAATGTGTTTGATGGTGTGTTGAGAAATTTAATTGGAGACACATTTTAGGATCATTCATTGGAAGTACAAAGTGCTCATTGGACTAGAACATTATTATCAGACATATTATTGTGATAGTACATTCGAGGATATAGCATTCTTTCAGAACAGTCAATTTTTTTAAAATTTAATTAGAACATGATTTTTTTTGGATTCATTTAATAATATTATTCGTTGCTCGTACATTTTTCTACTCATAACTTTGATAATTATTTGTTATATTTTATGTTTTTCTCCTTCCTTTTGCTTAGAATGTGACCAGAAGAGAAATTGGGGCTCGCCGGGGATACAAATCTTATAAATATTTCTGATGAATCAATTTTATTTTGAAATTTAAATTCATTTTTGTTCAGAAATATTCTTGTCCCCGTTTTTGCGTATAGTGAAATGAACTGGCTTTCACAATGGCATCTACGGAGGAGAGTTTTGTTTTCAAGCCTAGTGTAGGTAGGATTGTAGTGTTTAAAGAAAGCCGAATTGCTGGATATGGACAACCACTATTTTCTTTTGTATAACTAATCCTCTTTAGTAAGAAAGGAAACTAAAAATATTTTGGTCAAGTATTTAATGGAATAGGACATTTTCATGTAAATGATTTGAGAGTAATTAATAAATCTCTATATAGGTTTGAAATGAATTAAAACAATTGAAATTGCGAAAGCAAAAGAGAGGAAGATATAATTAAGACAACTCATATTGAAAAGAAAGGAAGAATATGGAAATGAAAATGCAAATGCAGAAAGAAGAAGGTGAAAGAGAGAGAGAAATCAGGAAATGAAAGGGAAGTTCAAAATAAAATTGAGAAAGAAGAAAGAGAAAGAGAAATCGAAATAGAAATTCAGAAAGTAAGCAAATGTCAAATTAAGAAGATAAAATGATAGTTAAGATCAAATACAAATGCAACAAAAAAATCAGAGATGCAGCTGAAATTAAAAGATTGTAGCTGGAAGGGTTGTTACGTGAAGCATATCATAAGAGGTTTCAGAATTGCAACAATACAATGCAAAGAGAAAAAGAACAACTTTTCTTATATGCGATGTGCATCAAACAAGATCGATAATGACTATGGCAAACTTAGATAACTGATACTGGCTGAAGTGTTCAAAAACTGTGTCTATAGTGACGAAAGAGGTACCTTAAAGAAAACCAGAAAACGATATAAACACTTGGCTAATCACTGTAAACCCACAAATTTTCAATTGTCAAAAAGTTTTCTTCTCAGTAGGTTTTTAAAAAGAACCCGATTTGGACTCGTACAAGTACTTAACAAAATTCACTTTGGCTCAATTTTTAAGAACCTAACTTCTGATAAGACTGATCAGAAACCGTTATCTCTTACAACGTGTACCGATTGCAAAAATATAAGGAAAGTTATTCCTGATAGCCTTAATTTAAAAAACTATATAAAAATCAGGTATTGCATATTCTTTTTGTCGTCAGTGGTCAAGATCATAGTCATATGTTGGAAACAATGCATTTGTTGGGTCAAACAAACCCTTGTCTGTTCTAATTATGGAGCATTATAAAGCATTCATGTCCAACTGTTTTATATAACTTCTTATGAAGGCGTACCTATTCAGGGAGTAGAGTGCGGCGTTTTTCAAACTAAACTATAAAATGTTAATTTATCAATTAGACTTAAACTCAGGCCCAGTGACTATCGGTGCTGTGAGTAATTACATTAATATTTTTTCTTAATGAGAGAAAGTGTTCGGTATATCTGATTCTTTATAAATATTATTATATGATTATAGTTACATTATGAGTTGGATTCATGAATTGCAATGATCATCCATAGTCAAAATATTATATGGTCAAATTGTGTGCACAGGGATAACATTTTGTTTTAAGCTATTAGGAGTGGAGATTGCATAGGAACAATATATATGCCATGATATAGGATGTTTACGACCACGAATAATAATATTTTATATCTGTTTACTAGTTTGGACCTCTTTCTCATTGGACACGTCTAGCAGGTAGGTTCTTAGTATAACTAAGTTATTTCGCATTGGATGGGTTAGGTGAGGTTTATCAATTATTATTCAAATATTAGTTTGAGTATTAAGGCGTTGTAGTACCATCTAGCGCCATAGTTTCTAGGCTAAGCGATATCGCCGAACAGGATCTGCGCCACAAGGCTCGGCTAAGAAACGTAGAGGTCTTACGCAAAAGATTTATCGACTCTATGACACAGTTGGCGACTCTGTGATCAAAACTTCAGCCCAGTATGTGACTCTGCGACACAGTCTGTGACCCAGTCTGTGTCTGCGACCAAGATAGCGGAAGACCCAGTGGACGTCTCTACGAGACAGTCGGCGACTCGGTCATATAGTCTACGATCCAGTTCACGACCCAGTGACTAAGTTGTTGACCACAGGACATCCTGTTGATGATTGAGTAACCCAGTGACTCAGTCGGCTATCCGGTAGGCGACAAGAAGACGGGGATAAGACTGTATCCCACTTGGGTAGAAATCTGTCGCGTTTTGGAGCAATTATATCCATTTCCTCTTTTTTTTTATTCTCTCCTGTTTCAAATTTTGTTCACATGTCAAAATCAGACTGCAGATGTTTTTGATGTGTTCAGATAATTAGAGTGGAGACATTTGTTAGATTACTCATTGTAATTACAAAGTGCCCATTGGACTATATCATGATTCAGGGACTAATGTGAATGAGTTAAAGAAAATCTGAACCGTACTGTTGAGATGCGTACATTCCGGGATTTAAAATTTATTTGAATAATTTGTATTTGAGTAGAATATTTTAGGATTGTTTGGATTCATGTTTATAATGCTGTATGTTCCTCTCACATTGTAATTTTATAACGATGGTAATTAAACTATTTATCTATTTATTAATAAACTTGTTGGCTTTTTTTCGTTCTGTTGCTAAGTACATGCTGATCGAGTCGTAACAATGTTGCATTGTTGAAAGCGAAATGTTTAGAATGCATCATACTGTTCTGGTGGTGTAGTGGTTAGAGCGTCTACTCCGGATGGAAGAGGTCGTGGGTCTGATCCCCGGTCGGGTTATACCAAATGCTTATAAAAATGACACTAATAATTACATCGCTTGGCGCTCAGCATTAAGAGGTTAGTTTTCGGACTGATCGGCCTAAGGTCAGGATAATGTGACTGGGTGGAACGTCATGCTATATGACTCGGAGTGATGCCCCAGTACTAGACATCACAATTATTTACCGTGTTGCACATAACTGACAATTCATATGGCGCAAATGATCTAGAGAAAAAAACAAATTTAATTTAGAAGAGAAAAAGGTCTAAACGTTTGAATTTCATTACATCTGTGACTCTTTGATAACACTCTACGTAGCAAATATGCAAATCTAAAACACACCTAACATATAAATCAATAGAGCCAAATCATATTCAAATGAAATAAATTGTACTAGGAAAGGTGTGTTGTATTATTCAAATCATATTCAAATGAAATAAGTTGTACAGGAAAGGTGTGTTGCATTATTCAAATCATATTCAAATGAAATAAATTTTTACCAGGAAAGATGTGCTGCATTATTTACATTGTTTAACTCGTAATGATTACAATAAAGCTGAATAATCTTGGGTAACATATAGATTGATCTATATTGCTATTGAATTAGTATTAACAGTCGGCTGACGTGTTGCAGATGCTGTGTACTGATCAATTTACCTCATATTCAAATGAAATAAATTGTTCCAAGAAAAGTGTGTTGTATTATTCAAATCATATTAAAATGAAATAAATTGTACCAGGAAAGGAGTGTTGCATTATTCAAATCATATTCAAATGAAATAAATTGTTCCAGGAAAGGTGTGTTGTATCATTCAAAGCATATTCAAATGAAATAAATTGATCCAGGAAAAGTGTGTTGTATTTTTCAAATCATATTTAAATGAAATAAATTGTTCCAGGAAAAGTGTGTTGTATTATTCAAATCATATTCAAATGAAATAAATTGTACCAGGAAAGGTGTGTTTCATTATTCAAATCATATTCAAGTGAAATAAATTGTACCAGGAAAGGTGTGTTTCATTATTCAAATCATATTCAAATGAAATAAATTGTACCAGGAAAGGTGTGTTGTATTGTCCAAATTATATTACAATGAAATAAATTGTACCAGGAAAGGTGTGTTGCATTATTCAAATTATATTACAATGAAATAAATTGTACCAGGAAAGGTGTGTTGCATTATTCAAATTATTTAACTTGTAATGATTACAGTAAAGCTGAATGATCTTGGGTAACATATGGCTTGATCTATATTGTTATTGAATTAGTAGTAACAGTCGGCTGACGTTTTGCAAATGCTGTGTACTGATCAATTTACCTCTGCGTAAAACCGATAGAAAGAACATTAACGCCATATACGCATATCAATTATGAAAATTATTAATTCAATGCTTGTGTTCAATGTTTATTAATAGCTTAGTCCATTTAAGATTTGGTGCTTTTGTTACAATCAATATTTAGTACATGCGTGATAAGTAGATTTTATTATTCCGCAGATTATGGACCTTACTGTTAACATATTAAAAGCATTTTCTACATCGAACATACTGTGCCTTTCGAAGTGAGTTTGTTTTTATTTATTAGGGAGAAACATGCTTAACCATGCACTAATTGTGAAATTCACTATATGTTGTATACATTGGTGTCGCATAGCAACCATATATTGTATGTTTAACAACGAAAGTTGTGCACATTTATGTTTACAATAAGATTTTATCTTTATATTTGGATATAAGTATAAGACATAGTATTTGTATAATATCATACAAAATAATATACAAGTCCTATATGATAGTTTCTTTGCAAGATATTGAATAATTACAATTTTGAAAATACCTTGACTTTGTGAGAATCATTATCTCCAGTACTCTACATTAATGCATGACAGTTTCAGTGATCCGTTTAATTTTACATGCATTATAATGGTTAAATCATTTAGTAACAGTCTCGTTTTATCGTTATAGTGTATTATTAGAGGTAACAAAATTTAGATTACAGCTATTGCTTTATCGAACGTGTATCATATTGTACAGTAATGGTTATGCATTCATGCTTTTTCTTCCGGTCAATATTGTTGGATTATAAGAAACTACTTAAAGATGCTTTTCGTTTTTAAGACTTTTGTATACAAAACATTCACAAATACCTTGCAGTATGAAGTCCTTGGCTTTGCTCTCAATATCTGGCGTCATGCTACCGGCGGTTTTCAAATAATTTGAAACGAAGACATTTGGGGCGAAGTTTATCATGTTCTGTTCACCGCAGCCGTACGACATTTGAAGCAGATTTTCTAAGCCGTTTATGGTGGGTCCCATGAGGTCACCTGAAATAAAAAGTGAGGAAAAACATCCAAACGTATTTCAATACAATCCTGATCAGAAAAAAAGGTGGACAATATAGTTTAAATAAGGATTTATATGCACATTAAACGGCGGTTCACTCATTATGGCATTTTGAAAGCATGAATAGAAAGAGAACGGATTGTTAAATTCCCATCATTGCATCAGCCAGAATCAGCATGACACTGGCATTTTCATTATATCGGTACAATATCATGCTTAATGTTGATGTGCAGAAAATGCCCGTCTCACTAAAATAATTCTACAAACTTTTTATTTTGTTTTTAACAACTTGCTTGTATAACATTAATTTTACTGTCTGTTTAATTATGAAAACATTATTCATGATGCCTCTACGTTTTTCTCGTGGCAGGAATATCCATTTTTGTATCTGTCATAGAAACAGTGTTGATATATAAATTAAAAGTCAATACTTAAAATAAAATACATGATCCGAGACTATCAGGAAATTTAGAGCACATGTGTCTGATTTATAATGGAAGAAATGAAATGATTAGTAATTGCACTCTAACTATAGGAATGACTGGCTGTATATAAGTCATTATTTTCTTAAGAACACAAACATATTCATCGACAACATCTAAAGGTTAGGTACATGAGAATAAACCATAGGATCTACATTACATGGATTGGCTGGAAATATTGAGACCGTTTTCTCATCCGTCGATAATCAAAAAATTAAATCAATTTTAATTAATATTTGACCTGTCCCTTATTTTAAATTCAATACAAGTTAGTGGGCTATTTATTTCGCTAGATCTTTGATGACCAATCATATTCGAAAATATTACCAAGAACGGAAATACGTATTCTGCTAGACCCTTCTACAACCTTGTCAGGATATGTTATGTCAGTAAACTTCTCAAACGTATGGTTACTGGTTAAATCTACCAGAAAGGCTATATTGTAGCTCTGGGGAACGCCTTCAGGCTAGAATATAAAAACAAGAGAGGCATGAAGAATTAGGCAAAGACGAATCACAACTTTATATATATATATATATATATATATATATATATATATATATATATATATATATATATATGTGTGTGTGTGTGTGTATGAGTGACAAACTTTATAATAATTAAACAATAATCAATATATTATAATAAATTCAAATTCAATCAATTGACTTTCCGTCCAATCACAGATGGGAATTCATTTGTGGTTAAAATAGAAAAGTTATATTTATAACACATTTTTGTCACCCTTAGTATTTTTTCAGTTGATTTTATTACAAAACATGATATATATTTCGCAACTATAGTATCCCATCTGTGCATAGTGCTTATTATATTGAATTGAAGGAATGAACAATTATTTTTTCATAAAAAATACATGCTTTAAATAATACGACTAGCGATAGAATGAAATCAATACTGCACATGCAATTCAACAGTATATTGTTTTTCTTTATAATCCATTTAATAATTGTGTATTTCATAATAGGTTTTAAGTTTTCAGCTAAAACCTCGACGAGGAGTTTCTTGAGGATAGCATCATTAGCCAAAGGTGAAGAAGCCGTGATCATAACATCCACTAGTCCTAGTTCTGTTGGCAGGATGGGAAAGTACACAGCGACAGCATCGTTAGCTTTGACCTGGAATATAATATTACATTCGCGTTTGTTTCCGATGGGGAATTTAATTTGGAGTTGAAAATATAAAAGAGTGTGGATGAACAATATAAATCAACCTTGTGCTTTATTTAATTAAAGACGGAGGCATAGATGAAGTACACTGTCCTCTCCAGATAATTAAATAGACATATGTATTATACATGTTTACATGTTAATATTGGATATTGTCACACCAGTTTGAACCTTTTTACGCTTAATGAGTACGATAAAATTGTCGTAGACGCATTAGTTACATCTATTATGGTTGCATCCCATTTTTTTACATTTGCATATGATAATGCGAATGTTAGAGTGTTTTTGTTCAATTTAATGTTTATGCACCACTTTCAAGTTATCTCGTATAATTGTAAGCGGTTTGTATACAAAACTATCAGATATAGCTACCTAAAGCTACCCAACAACAGAAAGAAGAAAATATTACTTCAAGGAAAGACGGAAATTCATAATCATATCTCCCCAGTCTTTTGAATATGTTGATGTAGTTTGCATTTTACGATTTTGTCGGGTAGTTTAATGTGGTTTCCATACACCGGTCATGTTAGTCTTATTGTACATCCGTTTGACGGAACAAAATCCTTCTGTCGTCGGAATTGTCTTCCTAAATGCAGAAACCTTCATATGGAATAAATTTATACATCTTCTAAGCTGTTATCACCTTTTTAGATGACAAAGGGATAGCTGATTTCCAAGAAGAAATAAACAGATGTGATTTTCCATATCGTTTTGCTTGATATAATACATAACGACTGCGAAAAAAAATAATTGATGACATTTATCTTATCAAATACAATAAACAATGATGCGTATATCGAGAAGTTATTGGCTTTTATTAAGCAAGACTATTGTGTCATGCCTATTTAATTGCAGTTGTTAGCTTTGTTTTTTCTGTATGATGATATTTTATATATATTATTGAATTTAGGAGTTAACCTTTCCAAAAATCATGTGCATTGTGTACCTTACAGTAACTTCTATTTTATAAACAAATGCATAGTTTACATTTCACAATTAGTGTGAGTGAAAAAGTACGATGATTATCAAGATGTAAACATATTTATTTGCGTCTGAGTCCAGGACATTGGAATTCACCGACTTTGAGACTACAAACAAACCAACACATTAAATATTATAAAGTATTTTGAATACCATTGGAACATAGTATGAATTTAATACATCTGGATTTTGATAAATCTTTTAGAGTTTGTTTGTAACAATACTGTGAATATTAAAAAATGTTTTCACTATGAATTCTAGGGACATACATTTTTTCTTGAATTTGCACAATTTGTTGGCTTTTGCCCTTTTCTTTTCCCAAGTTTAGGGACATAGAACTGTAATAATCGATATTATAGCTAGATACTCATATTAAAATCTAGTAAATTGTAAAACAATCCGTTACTTACTATAATTGTCCTTTTTTCAACTCGGTTGTTTTCACAGTCTAGGATGAAAATGTTTTTAGCATTTTTCATCACGATAATGTTCTTGAACCCCTTGGATTTTTGAAGTGACACCTTCACCTTGAAATTGAAATATATCCATGAACATGAGAACCATCATATATATTTATTGTGCATAATACATTTGTGACTGATCGATATATACAAAAGTTTCACGCGAAGAGAGAAAGAAAGATATGCTGTATTAAATCAGATTTTGTTATTAGCTGTAGATCTTCATTGAAAGACCCACAAAACTTGTCAGATGGAAATTTTTTATTACAAAATATACGTTTTATGTCAAATAACCATTATCTATATTTTTATTAAGGCTGCTGATGTTTTCAGCGAGTAAAAATCTCACTTTTTTTGTTAATCATGTTAATGTAGAAAATGTTGTTAAATCACAAAACACACACACACACACACACACACACACACACACACACACATATATATATATATATATATATATATATATATATATATATTGTCAAGTATAGGCTTGTTCAAAGGAACATAAAAGAAAGAGTGAAGACAATAAGCTTCGTAAATTTAAAAAAAAAACAATTTATTTTCCTTGAAAACATGAAAAAAGTAGTAAATATGTTAAACAAGACTCACGGTTTACAGAAATGATCCAAATTTTTTGTTCAAAATAGAAACATTAGACCTGTAAAATGTTCTAAACACATTCTGAAGGGTCTAAAGTTCCAGTCCAAAATGGCGGATGACCACATCAGACGAAGGCTAACAGAAAATTCCAGAATTTACACAATAAAGCACAGTTTGTGTTGTTCTGTTCCAATGTAGAATATTTTCGGGAAAATGTCTTTGTTCAAATCAGTAATGTTGTTCTCCAGAAAAAAAAACAATTATTCAGAAAAACGATGTAAAATTAACTCCTCTAACAAGACATGTTGTTCTACGTAGACATACGAACAGAAAACGTCTTCTAGCGCAAAAATACTCGACTTTATGTCTCTATGACTGTGTATGACCCGACTACGACTGACGATTGTTGACTCTCAACTACGACTGTCTGTCCGTGACTGTGTACGTCTTACAAAAATCTCAAACATATAAATGAAGCTAATACGTTGTTTGAACTGCACACGTACGAGGAAATATGAAATTTCGTAATACTTTTGGACATTAGGAAAGCCTGACCAAGTGTCAGCCAATCGTTTTCATAGCTATTACTGAATGTTTACTTTAAATGAATTTTTTATCATGCACATCACGTGCTCACATGAGTCACATTTACGACTCAAATAAATTTGAAATTTTCACCAACAAATTAGACTGATAATATAATTATATTATTAATTACATTTGATGAAATAAAACGAAATAAAAAGATTTATACAAAATTCATCCTTAACATAAACATACTCTAACTACAGGGTTGTAACAATATATATATATATATATATATATATATATATATATATATATATATATATATATATATATATATATATATATATATATATATATATTCACCTTTAAATCTTGTTTGTAGTAATTAAATATGTTAGCTTGTATAATGACTTGTTCCCCACGTATCACAGAATAAGGTAGCTGAAGGCTGATGAAGAATTTCAGAAAAACAGTCAGCTGAAATTAATATTACATCAGTGTATTAAATATGTTGAGGATATTATGCATATTTTTTCTTTTTTTGATTCTGAAACCGCTTGTACGTATTAGTCTATATGAATTGTTTTCTATTCCTGTCAATCAATATAGGACAGTATCACTTGGAATTTACACTCCGTAAGATTCTTTCAAAAAGGAATATGAAGTTAAGTGAGATGTGTTTCGGTTTTCGTATATATCAAGAACTTCACACAGATAATAGTATATCGAGCATTACAATTGCTATTTTATCAATAGACAAGGCGTAGGAATGTGAATGTATTTTGAAAGAAAGAAGAAACAAAATAGAAATTTACATCAGCAGTAGACGGTGAGATACCAAGACCAGTCTGGTTGTTGACTGCAAAAGCACTGGCTATCCAAGTTGTTATAGTATCCGGACAAGTAGAGTTCAAAACAGCGGTTCCATCGGCGCTGAATATATATATATATATATATATATATATATATATATATATATATATATATATATATATATCTTGCATAGAGAATACATTTCAGCTATGAGTGTGCTTTATGTATTTATGTGATCATTGAGTCGTACTGAACTAATTTTAAATAACAAAAAAATTATATAACTTTGAGTTCAGTTTGCAAAAACGATTATTAAACTGATAAGTAAACACTACCCTATGAAATTTGTTGCTGATACCGGTAAGCTCACCCGGTTTTTACTCTGTTATACAGCCATGTTTCTGGAAACAATTTTCTTATTCTACTTGTAGACGAGCCTCTCCTGCTATCTTCTGCTGGCGGGACAGATGAAAAGACTTCATTCATCGTCATAGGCGCCATTGGAATAAATGGAGTAGCTGAAGTGATCAAAGTATGCGTGACTGTCCCTGCATGATATCTCTTTTTTATTCATATTCATGGATGCTCTAAGAATAAATTATACTGTTGCAATCATACTTGCATGAAAAAAAATGAAATTGTAACAAAACCAGTTGTAGTTCATTTATCTCAATATAGCCATATTTTTTACGCAATGTTTCATTGCTTGAACAATAGTTAACGTTCATTTACATAGGTCAATTCATTACTTTCTATAATTATTTTTAATTATTTACTAGGTATTCTCAGGGTCAAAACGTTTAGTGTCAGGTTTTGTCTGCTTAAATTCTACAGCATGGCATTCACAGTAATAAATTTGAAAATCGCCAAGTTAATTGTTTAATAGATTTTAAAAACATCGAACTTAATGCTGTTTTGGGATGAAAGTAGCAACAAAAAATTTTTAAAAATGTCGAAATGGATGCTCTTATGGGATGAAAGTAGGAAAATCAAGATTTTATAAACGTCGAACTGGATGCTGTTATGGAATGAAAGTAGCAAAAACAACAGGGAAAAGTTTGACTGGAAAGACAAACAAATTTAATTGTGTTGTAGGAATAATTCGCAATCAATTTATAATGGAAGATGTGCAACAATTATGTATGTTTGTAATACACTTACCCCAGTATATCGGTTCTCTTTGGTACAAAAGTGCATTTGTGAGAACTCTCAGACCGGCATCCTAAAAAATAACATTTTGCGTTTACTGTTGATGCTGTAGTTTTATTAGAGCTTCTTAAATCTATTAAAATGCTTATGACCAAATTATTTAGTAAACAGATCTTTGTCGCCACTGAGCTCCATTTTATCATTGCGTGGTAGTCGCCGCCAACAGTTTATTTAATCGTGCAGTCTATGAATAAAATATGTCATTATTAAATTCTTCACAAACAAAAGATATTTAATCGATTTTGTACACTAATGACCATGGCATAATGTGATTTCAAAATCTATTTATTGCAGTTTCAATCCTTTTCATATACATAAAGTTCAATGTACTGGTAATCATTATATTTTCATAATAACAGTTATCTGTGTCAGTAAATGTCTCATGTGGTATGTGCCTTTAACACATAATGCTGTAACAAAATAAACAAATACGAATCTTTGAGTTGTAAGAAAGATAGAGTCGGTTACTAAAATATGAGGCCTGTTAGATTTTGTTCATAAATAACGATGACGTAGCGTTACAGTTCATATTATGCTTTAGGTGGAAAGGGTTTGTCACCTGGTAGATAGTAGTAACATCCATCCCTGCACTCGGCAAAGGCCATCGCAAGAGCCAGGGTTCGTTGAAAAAGACTGGAAATTTTTGATCATAAGAGCGTAGTTCTTCCTCAACCTTTGCAAAACAATGAGAAAGACATTCCATGGGAATAAAGCTCTTATTTATGATGGACTTTCCTGCAAGTCATTGTTTCAAGGATTCTGCGTCTTTTACTCTGAAGCAGAGGCTAAATGTTTGAAAATGAGTTAAGAGGGAGAGAAAAAGAAACATTTATTTAGACATTTCTTCTGAAAATTACTTAAATAACAATGACTTCAATTTAAATAGACATAATAAGAACTCACAAACAATAAATTATCTTTTAGTAAAATAAACAGTAACTCACACTAAGTCGATATTATAATGTAAACAGCGAAATATCACTATAAGTATTCTTCAGTCGTAATTAAACTTTTGTACTTAACGTTTACATAACTCGAAGAGAGAAAAGTAATATATTAAATCGTCAACACTCTTTGATTTTACTTGTTAATTTTGCTTTGTTTTAATTCAGTAAGTGCACTTGTAATCAAAACTCGTATTGTAGGGGTTATGATGGTTTCACCTGAAACATAGAGCCATATAAATCGATGGAATTCAATAAATTCTCTTATTTGAAAGCATTTAAAAGTATTCCTAAAATAAATGGTGCACCTGTAATATTCCTGCATTTTGCTCTAACAGTTTTACGGTATATTGGTGTTAAACTGTCCTTTTCGAAAATATTTATTTGATATCTTGTAAATGCATAAATAATTTCACAATTTGATTTAATTTACCATTTTAGGAGTGATGTCATTTCCAGATTTTAGGAGTAGCACAGCCTTGTCTATTGCAAGGACATTGACATCAGACCCTGGATCTGCTTTAAGCTTTAGACTGATATGTTCCCCAGGCTTAGCTTTTGTCTTGTTAAACCGTATTGATACCTGACAATGAAAGTTTGAGAAAGAAAGAGAAAATGCAAAATTAAAACATATTAAAACATATCTCAATAATAGAAAAATAAAATATTCAATTTATTATTCCATTACGTACAGTAAATAATTTGTTTGACATTCTCTCTCTCTCTCTCTCTCTCTCTCTCTATATATATATATATATATATATATATATATATATATATATATATATATATATATATATATATATATATAAACGTTGTAAACAGAATGTTTACATAACTAACGTTTCCCATGATTCTAAGTTGTATATATAAATATACATAGTAAACGTTTTTCCACTATTCTAAGTTGTGAACAGAATGTTTACATGGCATTTGATTTCAACGCCAGCCTAGTTTTGAATTATCTTCGGGTTTTACATTGAAATGCTTCATTTTATAAAACTGAAGAAGTACAATTAAAAGTTTGATAAGTTGAAATTTGTAAAACAAAAAATCATTATTGTTTTAGTCCACTCTGTGAGAATTTGTTAGCGATCAGAGCTTATTGTTGTGTTATTTAAAATATTCATTTGAAATATACAAATGCTCAGTGATGTTTTATTTAATATATTACTTATGAAGTTTTGGATACTAGCTCTTTGAGTTGATTTGCAAATTTGTAACTAGAAATTTTGTTGACTTCAAGGAATGACAGCTGAATAAATAAGGTCGAATTGGAATTAAGAAAGCTTGAGTTTCTAACGAAAATGACGGAATTACAAATTCAGAGGTAAAGGAGAATCAAATAGAAAAGCTGGTTCAGAGAGAGAGAGAGAGAGAGAGAGAGAGAGAGAGAGAGAGAGAGAGAGAGAGAGAGAGAGAGAGAGAGAGAGAGAGAGAGAGAGAGAGAGTTTTTGTTTGATAGGAGAAAGGGAAATACATTATAGTTTCAATACGTTAGAATTGCCATGCATAGCACTGCCTGCCTCCACCACTTTACAAACAAGTTTAGATCTTGATGTTACCATAATTGTACGTTAGTATTCCATTTTCAGGAAATGAAATTAAATAAATTCTTTCTTAACTGAGAAATGGCTAATTACTTGAAATGAAAAACATAGCATTTGGCATCGTTATTACAAGTGTACTAGTGGCAAAGTTATAACAACTTGACAGTTGTTATAACAGAGTCCCGAGTTTGACGTGTTAAGGAATATATCTTGAAGGGTTTTTGAGTTGGTACCTGAGGAGTATCGAGAAAGGTTTACAAATTGTAGACACGGAATTGGACACATCAATGATAAATGTGCAAGGGAAAAAGAATAACTATTTGATAGGTGGCACTCAGCTAAGAAGGATTTTCAAGAGAACGATAACATTAGATTGCTCATATTAATTGAAAAATTCATGAATCGTATCCATAGTGACGTCAAGACCTACATTGCCATGCAAATGTTGCAAACGTTTAGATAACACTGCTCGCATAACTGATGGATATCCCGAGATTAAAAAAGATTAATTTGTCAAAAAGTATTCTAGTGAGCAATGTTTTGGTAAACTCCATCTGTCATCATCATACTAGCACTTCCAAATTTCAGTCCAGCACAACATTTGGAGACCAAACATCTTATTAGACTGATTTGGAATCATAGTCTTTTCCTATATGCACTTATGATAAAGAGAAAGGGCACACAATATCGGATTACTACAGGTTCAAATAAAGCAACATAATAAAGACAGATATATTTAAAATGTCACAAATTTAAAGAGATCAAGTTTATAATTTTATACTAGAAGCAATACATTTGTTCGGTCAAACTAACTCTGCTTTGAATACTTATCAACCATTCATGTCAGAAGGTTCCATTGCACTACCTGGTGATTCTTCTCATCCTTTCCCTACTTCTGAGGGATACAAGAGCTTCTCACAGTATGTTTGATATCTGATATTGTTCTTGTATCTTAGAAATCTTAATATAGTGAAAATGTTCTTATTGAGGAAGCCGAGTGCGTCTTTGTTCATGATCCTTTCTATTATATTTCAATAGCAGTACATCGCCAGACTGTATTTCAATACCAGTATATAACTAGATTTTATTTCAACACCAGACTGAGTTTCCAGACCAGTGACTACCGTAAAAGTATCTTCTTGACCAGTACCATTTAGTATTTGGCAATGACCTAGGTGGAGACATTTTCGAAAGTAGTCCACTTGTAAATGTCAAGCCTTGTTTGGATCTACAAGATGATCCTATTGAGAGTAAAATTACTGTTCCGTATGCTGTTTGCAAAGTTGCCATGGCAAAATGTACTCCTGAGAGTAATGATGTTGATGGAATTATTTCTTTATCTGGCATATTTGTTGGTTGTATTCTTGAAGAGGTCTCATTTATTGCTAGTATAGATCAATCAATAGGTATTGATGAAAGTGTCCCTCTTGTTACTAATTGTTTTATCCATTCTAATCTTGGTAACAAAATACAATCACTGATTTTATAACAAAAAAGGACTGTGAGATCTATTGTGTCAGAGGGCTCATTGCAAAAATGTTGTCATACATATCCCAATATGCTATTTTGTGAAAAATGGGCGCCTTTAAAAAAATGGAAAGGTGTGATCAGTGAGCAATCAAGTTGTTGGTCGAGAGGTAATTGTTTGTTCTCCTCATGAAACTTCCTTGTCTGGTCATTTTGAAGTTAATAAGACTTATCAAAATATTTTAAACAATTTTGTTTGTCCCAAATCTCGTACATAGCATCCAAGTAAGGTTACCATTTTTATTTTCTGATCTAATGTATGAATCCAAAAGAGTTCCAGTGGTAATTCCTTTGCGAGATTTAATAACTAAAACAGTTGTAAAAGCTTTTGGAAAGTGTTATTGTTATTCATTTGTAGTAAGGCGGAAATCTGCCCTGTCTAATCAATGTCCGTATTGTTCCAACAAGTTAAGCAGGATTTAGGTATTCACAGCAGTTTATCTATTTTTCCTATCATCCCGAACGTCAAAAGACTCTGGAAAGAGTTCATCAAACGTTGAAAAATATGGTTCATTTGTATAGCAAAATGTTTGGGATGAGGGTGTGTAATTCTATTAGGAACTCAGTTTGAGAATCATTGGAATTTAGTGCTTTTGAACTGGTGTTAGGACAAGGTGTCCATAGATCATTGAAACTATGAAATGAGAATCCTGTTTCAAATGAGAATTTAAAAATTAATCTTCTTGACTATTTGTCTGATTTCAGATATATGTTGTCTGAGTTTTATCTAGTAGCAAGAACTACCCTTCACTCAACTCACTCAGCTGAAATTAAATTATGAAAGAAATAAAGAAAAAAGTTTCCTGCCTCATGACAGAGTCTTGACTCTTGTCTATACCTCAAAATCCTCTTAAGGAAGTATTTAATTTTTATTGCTAAGTTGAGAAAAAGTAAAAGAATAAAGCATATATATATATATATATATATATATATATATATATATATATATATATATATATATATATAACACTACTGGGACGAGGAATTATATCAATTTGACATATAACTATGTTAAAGGAGAATTTGTATTGACATAACATAGCTTATTATTCGATTAATTTAGTTGTACTAATACCAATTAAGATTGATGATAAACATGGAATTTAATCTGAAAGTAGTAACTTTGGTTTAAAAATATGTTGGAATTCAGAACAATTAAACAATTTTGGACCACAAATTGTGCAGCAACAACAAGAAAGACGTGAACTAAAACAGCTAGTATATACATATGAGCACATGTTTCCAGATGTTACATGACGAAAAAAATAAAATCTATCATAATAATGATATTTGTAGGTTCTATACATGTCAGAAGGGTTCCTTACAGGATGAATCCTCTGAAACAGGAATTATGTAAAATAAGTAATGCAGTATTTTATAGAGAATGGATTTATAAAATCAAGTGAAAGTACTTGGTGTTCACCATGTTTTTATGTGCCCTTACAGCTAATATATTTCGCACGTGTAATGATTATGAAGTCAACAGTGTCAACAAAACTGTATCATTTATAATGCTAAGATTAAACGGTTGCATTGACAAAATAAGAAAAATATATCCCGAACTTAAAGTTTCAAAAGAATCTTGTCAAATTCCACCAAATTGTGGTATTTTACACACAAGATATCTTTCATCAGTAGAGAATAATGACCTCTGAAATGGAAAGTTATTTGACAACATTCCAACGTGAAATCTACCTAATATATTGATGAAGTAAATGTGTACGACACCTGGAAACGATTCCGGAGCATTTTTGCCGATTCAAATCTGATGGTTAATTTAATTAAGCCATGCTTGTGTCACATCCTTTGACATATATGACAAGGAAAGTTTAACCTGTACAAGTTATGGGCGAAGCAATCTCTGAATTTCCGGTGCATATTAGTAAAAAACACAACTGATGCGAATGTTACGGATGGATGGATATTGTCGGAAATGTTGCTCTAATTTGCCAATAAATAAACATAACTTGGACAAATTTGTTTGGTAGGAAATCCGAGTTTCATTGGTTTTTCAAGGTTTAGTAATACTTTCTTTCAAATTAAAAGTCATGCTTTAAACTACGCTGTTTTTTCGGCACCAAATTTCAGCCATTAATTTAAAATGTATGTTGATACAAGCGATGCAAAGGTTTGTGGGATATTGATTCAAGAATATAAATAATAATCTAATACCAGATAAATTGTTCACAATTGAAAAGGAATCACACTCACCATCATTAATAATTTGAAAAATATAAATCAGGGCTTGATGAGGTGTTATTTAATGGTGCAAGAATAAAACAATGAAATTAGGCACATTAGGTAATGTGGTTGCAGATGCAATCTCCTGTGTATGGAATTTCTATATTGTTTTAGTTTGTATATATTTTGTGTGATTAAGATGAGTATCTTTCATAAGAATCGTTGTATGCAATTGAAATTATTATATTATGCATATTTTACAATTATTTATTGTGTAAAATCTTCATTTTTTAATGAGGGGATGATGTGTTTTGAATATATTTAATTTAAATTGTATGCTAACTTTTATCCATGTTTGTAAGTTGTAAACCTAACAATGACGTGCAATCGTTTATTGATGACTGTAAATTACAAGCAAAATATTTACATAAAATTCCAATCCAAGTCTTTTCTGCAATTAGACTCGGATTTTAAGATTCCTTTAGGATAAAGAGTAGTAGAGGAAAACCAGGTTTTCAACTCACTTTGTTTTTTTTACCCTCCAAACAAGTATAAATTATAGTCCTAAATTATCCCCCCCTTTTTTCCAAAATAAAACAGGGTTTTGACTCACCCTCCCCCACCTCTTTTTTTCCCCCTACTACTACTATGTAAACAGGTATTTTGTAACCAAACAAAACAACAGGTGTTGGAATGCGATAAGCTCTTTACACAGAGGTGACTAATTTGTTAGAACAGCGCATGTGTGGAATACAATTATTCTAAAGACGGCAAACGGGTTTTTACCACAAGATAACAGGATGAAAATTAAACTGTGCATTAGAATGTTTCAGTTAACAAGGTGGAAATTAAACTAGCATTAGAATGAAAATGATATTATTTTAGTTATATTATATCTTAAGTTTAGATAAAATTTTACGTTACTCATATTTTTTTGATATTTTTTTTCATACTTGCTAACCCTCATTGGTAGAATGTCTGTTAACATATTATCAATAATACGAAATTCACGTAATAAATCATCCATATTATATTTGACTCCTCGTAGGTAAGACCGGATCTGATCAAGTAGTTTCTTGTAAGTTTTAATTGATGTTAAACATCCATGCTTTTTTATCAAAAGTCTTGGTTCTACTTTTTTACACGCCGCTGTAAGTGAAACAACAATACCAGATATAATTAACAAAAAGGGATTTAACGATATCCCACTTGAAATTATACCGGAATTGGTCATTAACAATGGTAGACATGATATTACTCGAAGGATCTTGTTGTAGTATTTGTAACATTTTTTAACACACCAATGTTTTTTGTGATAATATTTATAGTATTGTATTAGTGCGTCCACATCCTGTTCTGAAATATCTTTTGAAATATGATTAAAATCAACTATACTTTTTTCATTATAATATTTATTTACATAGTTATGATAAATCAGTTACAAATTCCAAACACCAATGATAATCGGCTTCAACTACTGGAATTGTATCAACCAGTTCAATTGAAAATTCTTTTTCAATACCTTTTAGTAATAATATAATTACAGTTCCAGAAGACCTATTAAAATTACGTAATGAAGATGATGTGGTATATATTTTAAAATTTACAGTGCTAATCACTGACAATCTATACATACCAGTAACTTCTGCAGTGTATTTGATAGAATTATTTTGCCTCGTCCATGTACTAGACCCAGATGCAACAGTATACACAATATTTTTAATCTGTTTGTGAGGAATTTTAATCATACTCGTTTTCTCAGCAATATTAGGAATTCCACTAATAATATTATTGAGTTTTGTGTTAATATCATTGAGATTTGTGTTAATATTAGCGAGTGTAATACTAACATTTGATGGATTTCCAAAAAATTCATCTCTAATTTTGTTTATGTTTCTGCGAAAACTTAAAAATGTGTTCACGTGACTGCTAAAATCAGTTTTGAGCGCTGTGATTTCATTAGTAATTGAAGCGTCCCAATCATTGACGTATTTTTTAGTGACAGCATCCCCATCCTCAGTTGGGTTTCCAAGATCTGTAATCTTATTTTGTTTCATAACAATATTCCCACTAAATACATCACCATCGTTTTTAACAAAATCATTAACTGACCTACCAGAATCTTGTATATTACCTAGATTGTTAAAAGTAACGATATTATTAGCAATCGCAGCAGTATTTCGTACAACTACATCTGACAGTTTTACGTTACTCGTCTTTAATCGTCCTTCTTTGTCCTGGAAAATGACGACTTCATCTGGATCTACTCTGGTAAGATTTAGTAAATTATTGATTTCATTTTTGAGCCGATCAAGAGTTGCATATTTGGATAAGTCACCTGTGGATAAATCTCCTAATAATGTTCCAAATTTTGTATAATAACTCATTATTTACTGTCCTAGATAAAATTATCAACACTAGTTTAATATTATACAAAATGGCAAAATCGTCGATACTAAACTTTGATACAGAGAGACTAGTGAAGCATAAACATATCAATGAACTTCCTGATTGTCATTATCTTATTGTTGGGCGAACTGGATCGGGGAAAACAAATTTGCTTATGAACTTGCTTCTTGGTGATAATTTTAACTACGATAGAGTTTATATTTACACAATCAATCCACAGCAAGATAAGTATGAGTTATTAAGTGAGTATAATAACAAGCTTCGTAATGATCTTAAAGCTGGTGAAGATTTTTTTATAATTAGGCAGCCAGAAGATCTTATTCCAGTTAATCAACTTGATGCAGATGAACATAAGATAGTAGTTTTTGATGATATTCCGCTAAACAACATGGAGATGAACAAAATAAGATCATATTTCTCACTGTCACGTAACAAACAGTGTAATTCCGTTTATCTCGCTCAAGGATTTTATAACGTTGACAGGTTTATTAGGCGAAATACGGGTTGTTTTATTTTATTTCCAGGATTGGATAATGTTGAGGTTAGAAATATTGCAAGCAAGCAATGCGGTGGCGTGATAAAAGATAAGTTTATTGAACTTTACCGTAATGCTACAAAAGATAAATACAACTTTTTCTTGTTTGATAAACTTACAAATGATCCAACTAAAATGTTTCGCTGTTGTATTAACAGTTACTTACAGTAAAGCGTTTCAATTTTATAAAATTTATAATTATAATAATGGACAAACGAGCAAGATACAGACAACACATAGAAGATCTAAAAAAAACTTGCTCAATCTCAGGCATCACTTAAGCAAAAAGTACAAGAAGCACGACGTGGGCAAATAACTGCTACAGAAGCAACAGCTACAATTTTCAAGCCGGTTACTGAAGCATTATTAGGTAAACAACCTGAAACTAAACCACTGTTAGAAGAAGAACTTAAACAACTGCAGGAAAAAGGTTTGGTTGGAATTGTTAAAGAACAACAAGAAGCAGCTGCTGCAAAACTTGTTACCAGATCTGATGAAGGAAAAAGAAAATTAATTGAGGCACTTACAGCAAATATAGCTGATCCTGCTGCTAGACAAGCTGAAACAGATCGATTGATAAACAATCCGCTGGAACTTGAGCGAAGATTAGCAGAGTTAATAACGCAAGGAACAACAAATATTATAACAAGTTTATCAGGAGATATAAAAGATATCAAAGAGGAGCAACAAAGAGTTGGTGAGCTTACTGTAAAGTTTATGGAAGTTGGAGATCAAAGACTTTATTTTACAAAAAGAGCAAATGATGAGATAAAAGGTAGTGAATATGATGATTTTTTAAACAAAGAAAATATAAGGGGTATTGATGATATAAACAAGTGGACTAATGTAGAATATCAAGAATTACTCGATAGATTAGATGTAATATTTAATGATGGAGTTACTGCTAAAGATGAAATAAACACGGTTGTAGAAATTAATAATATGATTCCACTTTATGAAAGAATGAGAAACGGTGTCATTGCTCTCACGTTTAAAAAAGCAGCAGAAAATAGTAGACCAAAAGGTTTTGGTAGTGGGTGGGATTTTAGAAGGAAATTTTTTACTTCTGATAAATCTCGTGTAAAAAAATATAGAAAAGAAAAAACAGGAACTGGTGTAAAAGTATTTACTTCAACTACTGAAATGATAGGTAGATTAATGTTATTAATATCGTCAAAGGAAGCTGGGAATGATAGTGTTGAACGTGATAATGAAATTATTGACATACTTGATCATCTAAGATTGAGTGAATTATTAACATCTGACGAATACGAAACTTTACACCGCGACTTAATCGGGGCGACTTAATTTTGTAAAATGATATAATATTAAAGGAATGCAAACAACATTATTACTAAACTCTAGTGAGTCTGCAGAAGATAGCGCAAATTTTTCAGTAAATTATATTCCACCTATAGAACTAGATCCTGCAAAACAATATGAAATTGGATTAATTTCTTGTACTTGCTGGAATGCTATACCTAACGTGAAAAATGATGTTAACGATGAAATGTATTTTACTATGATTACAACATCTCCAATATCTACAACAAAAAAAATAAAAATTCCGCAAGGAGCTTATAATATTGAAGATCTAAACAAGACAATCAAAGAGCTCATAACAAAAGCTAACGGTGTGGCTGATAATTTTGAATTAGCAGCAAATTATAACACATTGCGAACTAGGATAACTTTGAAAAATATAGCAATCAATCTTGAACCAAGAGAAAGAAGTATTGCACAACTGTTAGGATTTACTGAAAAACTTACACTGCACTTGATCAGCCTATTACATATGACAGTGAACTGCCAGCAAATATAACAGAAGTAAATACAATATTAGTAAATTGCTCTACTGCTTCTGGCTCTTATACATCAAAAGGTAGCAAAGGTCAAACGATTTACAGTTTCTCACCAGAAGTCCCGCCAGGTTCTCTCATGCAAATAACTCCACGACATATTATATATTATCCTTTAAACGTTGAAGATCAAATATCAAGTATAAGGATGCAGTTGACAGATCAATCAGGAAAACAGTTACATGTTAGTAATGAAGTTGTAACTTATTATTTACATCTACGCGAGCAAAAGTAAAAATTATGAAACATCAAATATAATGAAACAAAGAAAAAAAGTTTATCGAAGAAAAATAGTAGGAGGATTTTTTGGAAATATATTCACTAAAGTTATTAAAAATATTCCAGGACTAGCGCGTAAAGTTGCACCAATTGCTATTGACGCGGGTAAAGCTTTTGCAACTGGGGCTGCATCTGCCGCTGGGACTGCGGTGGGACAAAAAATAGCTAATACAATAAAAGGAGATCCACCGACTGCATCTGAAATAAAACAAGCTGTCTCAGAAATCGCTCCAACAAAAGAAACTCAAAAAGCTATGATAACAACAACAAAAAAATTATTATCACCAAAGGGCGAGCAGATCATACAAAAATTAATATCTAAAGTAACAATGCCGCAATAAAATTTTATATAATCTAATAAAATAAAATGTCTGCTAAAAATTATCTCGAGTTAACAGAAACTGATGACATCGACAATGATGTGACAGAATTCGAGTTTGTTGAGTATCTTGATGAAAATTCTAACGAACCAAATAAAGCTGGTATTAGAACCTTTAACACCAGAGATGAAGACGTATTTCTACTGCCACATAAGGCTATGTTAGAAGTTCGTGGTCAGATTATGACAGTAGGCAATCCACCTGCTGCAATTGCAGTTGGAACAGAAGTAGCTCTTATAAATTACGGCTGGTGTTTATTCAAAAGTGCTAGATATCAACTGGCTAATCAAACTGTAGAAGATATTTCGAGTCACCTACAAGTTGCAAGTACAATTTTAAATATTATTTCGTTTTCCGACGATTACTCAAGATCAACTGCAACTAACATGATGTGGTTTAAAGATACTGGACGGGGTATAGCTGAATCAACAGAATTTTTAAAGAGAGGCGCTATAGTACATGGAGCTGATGCTGATGCAAATGCTGTAATTGTGAGAAATTTTCTCATTTCTAATGCAGACGTGCTAGGTATTGCTGCACCAGGTGCAGCTGCTAATGCAGACGCTACAAAAGTTTCTCTTACAGCAGCTTTTAATAATCTAAATATAACACCACCAGCTGCAGATGCAAACGGTACTGCGATGTTAAATTTACTTCTTAACACACTTGACGTGAGAAATCCACGCTATAACGATGGTTTTGCTAGGCGAAGAAAACTTGCAGCAGGATCACGTCAAATTACAATGATGCTTCCACTAAGCATGATTTTCGGCTTTTGTCGCGATTATGATAAAGTATTTCGCGGAGTAAAACATACGCTTATTTTAGATCGAGCAGACAAAAACGATTGCTTGTTTAGATCTGGAGGGGTTGATGTACAGTTTATCATAAACAAACTCGCTTTGTGGATGCCACGTATAACACCATCAATCACTAAAATGTCAGAATTAAATAGTACGCTTGATAAGCATACGAACAGAATTTACTTTAAGCAGCATAAGGTATATCAGACAGCGGTTCCAAATACTACTGACTACACATGGAGGGTCACAACAACATCAAGCGAACAACTGCCGAGAAATATCTTTGTCGTATTTCAACAGCACGCTCGACGAGGAAACCAACAACAAAATAATGCAGTATTTGACCACGCTGATGTCAGACGAATATACGCTAGATTAAATCCAGAACGAGCTATCGAGTGCAATTTTGCTGATGACGTTAATAAAAATATTTCTCGACCGTACATGTACCTGCTTGACGCAATGCAAAAATATCAAGATGTTGAAGATGGAACTCAAATATCAGCAGAGGAATTTCGTACGCTTTATCCTATATTTCATTTTGATGTTAGTAAACATAACGAGCGAGCTGTAGACAGCACAGCGGATATTGAAATTACCTGGACACTTGGGGCGGTTCCAGTAGCGCCGTTATACGTATATGCATTAGTGATTAGTGATAGATTTATCACGGTAGATTCTATTGGAGGTAAAATGACAGTTCAAGTTTAATCTACAGTTGTTATATAAAATGGCAAGGTATATTGTAAAAGAAGTGTATTTGACTGATGGCCAAGTTAAAAAATTAGTAGCTGCTATTGCAAAGCGAGAACAGGTATCATTAAAAATCAATCCTAATATTTCTGATGGTGTTTTAACAAAATTAATGCTAACAAAAAATCAAGTAAAAAAGTATGATCGTAAAAAAACTTTTGTTTTAAATTTGAGTGCTGCACAAATGACAGCGATGGCAAAAGAAGGTGGTTTTCTTGGTCCGGCATTATCAGTATTAACTAGTACAATAAAATCTAAACTTAGGCACATTAGGAATAGCAGCAGCGTCTGCAGCAATATCTGTCGCAACGGAGAAAGCAGTCAAAGGTAATGGTATCATTCGTGGAAGTGGAATAAAAAAATTGTAAATTTTATGTAAATAATATATTATAATGCCACAAAAGAAAAAGAAATCACCAACAACAAAAAAAAGAAAACAACAAAAACAAAATCACCAACACCAAAGTGCAAATGCATATGCAATCAAACAAAACAAGGAGGAATTATTCCGTTCGCTCCACTTTTGGCGGGACTAGCGGGAAGTCTGCTGCCAAATCTTTTAGGAATCGGACGTGGTCTAACATTACCAGGAACTCGTCGACCCCGTTGAGTAATTTTGATATCATTGATAAGTTAAAAGCAGTTCCTGGATTTCACGGAGTTTATTCTAAAGATGAGCTCTCAGCAATAAAATCACCATCTGCTGTAAGTTCATGTGTTATTAATATACAAGATTTCAATGACGGATCCGGCACACATTGGGTAGCAGTTTATAATAATAATTATTTCGACTCGTTTGGACTTCCTCCAAGCGATGTAATAAAAAAGTATATGAACAAAAAATTTAAAAAGGTGTATTATTCGTCAAATCAACTCCAACCTGTTGGAACGTCTGCTTGCGGATATTATTGTATTATGTTTATCCGACAGATGAGCAGAAATCTTATCTTTTTAAAATTTATTTTACAGTTTGATAAGCAACCTTCTCACGCTAATGATGAGATCGCAATTAATTTTATCTAAACTTACAAGTATAATAATGTCAACATACTGTCTCAAGTGTAAAACTAAAACAGAAAATATTAATGAAACAACAGAAAAAACAAAAAACAACAGGATAATATTAAAAAGTATTTGTGCAATCTGTGGAAAAAGAAAAAATACATTTTTAAAGAAAACGTCCCCAGCGATAGTATCTCCAGCGACGTCGCTAGGATCTGGTTATCCTAATATTATTTTAGTCGACGACTAAAAATATAGAATGATATGCAACTGTGATTCTGACAGAGATTTGTGTATTGAGCAAAATAAAATTGTCGCATACTGTCAATGTTGTAACAACAGAGAAATAATAGGGTCAGGTATAGATATACATAAACTAATTGGAAAATTACCAAAACCAAAAGGTGGTTGGACATTGCCAGGGCATCGGTATACTGGTACATGGAATCCGCTACATCAACAACTAGATGAAAACGACAATTCATTGCCAGGACAAGAGCCTTACAATCAAGTGGATGCAATAGCAATGCGTCATGATATCTGTTATCGTGATCATGAAAACTCAAAATTAGATTGTGATAAAGTAATGTTAGACGAATTACGTGATATGAAGCCAACAAATCTAGAAGAACGTTTTGATAGAAAATTTGTTCAGGGAATGATTGGAGCAAAATATAAACTTGGACTCGGAGAGTCTCGTCAATCACCTCACGATCGGGGAAATAAAGTATACGATGATCTTGCAGTCGAACTACACAGACCAAAAAAAAAAGTTCCAACGACGTAAAGTTGTCGCTAATGGTGTAGATGATATCTGGGCAATAGATTTGGTGGATGTATCCAATCTAGCTCAGTTTAACGTTGGCGCTGATGGCGCTCCAAAAAGGTATTTGTTTAATGTTATAGACGTTTTTAGCAAATACGCTTTCAGTGTACCTGTTTCAGATAAGACAGGAACTTCAATGACCGATGCGCTAAAGCAGATAATAACGAGTACAGAAAGAAAACCAAACAAAATCTGGACTGATCACGGATCTGAGTTTTTTAACAAAAAGTTTGAACAGTTTCTAGAACAAAATAATATAAAAAAATACGTTACAGGAAACGAAGGTAAAAGCGTTGTTGTTGAGAGATTTAATCGCACGCTAAACGAGAAAATACACAAACATATGACAGCTAAAAACACCAACAGGTACATCGATGACCTTTCTCAAATCGTAAGCGAATATAATAACACGAAACATCGAACCATCAAAATGACACCTAAAAAAGCTGTTAAAAATCCAATATTAGCAAATGAAAACATGTACCGCAGACATAAATTTAAGGTTGGTGATAAAGATAGAATTTCTTTGATGAAAAAGGTATTTGCAAAAGGATTTACTCCGAACTGGAGCGAAGAAGTATTTGTGGTTGATAAGGTACTTTTAACATTACCTGTAACATATGTTTTAAAAGATCTGGCAGGGGAACCGATTGTAGGTAGTTTTTATGAACAAGAACTACAGAAAACTGAGCAGGATGTTTTTGTTATCGAGAAAGTGATTAGAAAAAAAAGGGGATAAAAGTTTAGTCAAATGGCGTGGGTATAGTGATAAATTTAACAGTTGGATCCCAACCAAGCAGATTATGATATAATGCTATTATAAATTAACTCATACTTTTGTTTGACAGATTTACATTTTACTGGTTTACATAATGATATTAGATACTGCTTACGATCGTTAGAGATCGTCATTAGATTAAAAATCTTGACAAATATGAAATCGAATTTGATATTTTTCTGTCGGCCTGGGATCTTGATATTTAAAAAAAGGTTTGATTAACTGCCAGAACAGTTGTTGTTCGGCAACGGTAAAATTAAATTTAATTATTTGCTTAGCAATGTGATACTTGACATTATACCGTTTAGTTGTTGATCTGCTGTAATTTGATCTGTCAGAAACAGTGACTATTTCACCATCATCATCAGATTCATTGTTATACAAAATATCATCTTCACTATAACCAACAGATTTGTCTATGAAATCTTTGGAAAATGTAATACTATGCGTGACCTCATCACTGACGACCTTATCGCTGACGACCTTATCACTAGTATCTTCTTCGTAGAGTTCAGCGAGTCGTTTCATCAAGTCCATTATTATAATATATTTTTATCTAATTTATTATTATAAGATGACCGATGAGATAAAATATCACCAAAAAGTTAATATAGTAAATTATAACGAACTAGCCGAAGCGGTAAGAAAATGTTTGTTGGGTTATAGTGTTGATGTTATTGTAATGCAAGGTGATTCTCATAAAATATTACTAACAGAAGCAGAAAAAGATAAAATTAATGAAAATGTAGTAACAACGTTAAAATTTAATCACGATGATATCATAGCATTTGCTCATCATTGCTTGACTAAAACCGAGCTATCAAATATCATATCTAAAACCAATCCTAGCATCGTATTCTCTTGAAAAAGTTGATTTTGTTGCTCCATCAGCTATAATTTTTACGACTGCGGGATTTATCTTATAATATTTCGCTGCAGCTGAAATCGATTTGAATTCGATCTCCTCATCCGTTTCGAGGTTTTTTGAAATAACAGGTTTTATTGGGCATCTAAAATTAATACCATTACTATTTTTTCCTTTTCTCACATTTTCCTGTTGCGTTACTATCTCCAGATTTTCCAATCGATTATCAGTTTGTATATTATTGATGTGATTAATAACAAGACCATTGGGTATAGATCCATTGAACACCTCATAAACAAACCTATGACCAAGATAACGAACTTGATTTGTTGATGTTCCTCTAACAGTTACCCTGATATATCCCATATTGCTAATAGTACTAAGAACTTTTTTAGTTTTTCTATTTCTAATAATACCGCGATCGTTAGCCTCATATAAATCAAATACTGGGTGCGGCTGAAACTCATCTTGTAAGGATAAATTTTCAATATTATCATCAGTGACTTTACCATTATAATGATATACACGCTGTCCCTCTGGAATATCATCGCAAAACAACGTGTAAATAAAATCTTTTCTAAACATTGTAATCCTCTCGGCATTATCTCCCTTTACACTAATATTATAAACCGTTGACGTTAATTTGCCAACAGGTATTCTAGTTTTAATGTTAATAACCGAACCAATTACATTTCCAGCGTATAAGTTATACTTTGGGTGAATTTGATAAATCTCTTGCTCACGTGCGCTTGTCAGATTTACTGTCATTATATTATAGGTAATATTTTTTTTTATCTCTAATTGATTTTTAGCGCATGCGCAGTGTGAGATAAAGTTATATTTTGGGTGAACTTGATATGTTTCTTGCTCACATGTGTTTGTTAGATTTGCTGTCATTATATTTTAGGTGATATTTTTTATATCTCTAATTGATTTTTAGCGCATGCGCAGTGTGAAAAATTATCAATTAGATATTACATTATAGTATAATAATGTTAAAATTGCGTGATATAGCTAAGAGAAGCTTTATGGGAGAACCTAATAAAATAGCGACTGCTTTTGCAGGTTTTGATAATAGATATCAGTTTGATAATCAATTTGTTTTAGTAAATTTTACTGCAACTAATCTTTACTACCTATTACAGACAATTGTAAAACGTGAGCTCGAAAAACACAAAAGTATCAGATTATTTGTGCAATATCATGTTATATTTTCAAAGTTAGTTATAATGGAAGAATTAACTAACAAGGAAATTGCAGAACCTTATATGAACGCAAAATCAAGACGTGTTTTGCTTGGGACTGATCTGTTATCACTATCTGATGAAATACACCAAGAAATTTGGAAAAAAATAGAGGAATTTAGTCAATTAGGTTCGGGTTGGAAGTTTGAAATGATCAAAGGAATATTGTTTCACACGATGAAATATAATGTATTACGAGGTAGTTCATACGTCGACCTGCCACCAAAAATAAAAAGTAAAAGATGTTGTATAAACATCAAAAACGTAGATAACAAATGTTTCCAATGGGCTGTTCTTTCCGCACTATTTCCAGCAGAAAAAAACGCTACTCGTGTTGAAAGGTATATCAGTCATGTGTCTAGATTAAATTTTAAAGATATTAACTTTCCAGTGGCAAAAAATCAAATACCAAAATTTGAAAAGCAGAATAATGTTTCAATTAACGTTTTCGGACTAGATGAAAAGGAGGACGTATATCCGAGATATATTTCAGAAAAAGCTTCACAATCAACTATAAATTTACTGTATTACAAACATCATTATGTTTGGATTAAAAACTTTAACGGACTAGTTGGTAGACAGTACAATAAGGATAAGAACAAAACGTTCTTTTGTTACCGCTGCTTGCATGGCTGTACAAACAATGAAACATTACAAAAGCATTTGCAGTACTGTAGTGATGTGCAAAGAATAACAATGCCATCTAAAAAAGATAGTGTGTTACAGTTTGTCCATCATAATCACAAACTAAAAATTACTTTCGTCATATACGCTGATTTCGAATGCCTACTTCAACCTGTACTTGGTGTAGAAAATAATCCTAATCAATCGAGTACAAGAAAAGTTCAAAATCATGTTCCGTGTGGAGTAGCGTATAAGGTAGTTTGTTGTACTGATTCTAGATTATCTAAATCAATCAAATTATATCGTGGTAAAAATCCAGCTGTTTGGCTTCTCAAGCAGTTGATTAATGAAGTTGATAATATATTTACTCATTTGAAAAAAGTAACGCCAATGTTAAAATTAACACCTCAACAAGAATCCAATCACGAGCAAGCAGAAATTTGTCATATTTGTGAAAAAGCTTTTGACGATGATAAAAAAGTACATGACCATTGTCATTTGACTGGACAGTATCGTGGAGCGGCTCATAATCAGTGTAATTTAAAATTTCATGCTCCAGATTTTATTCCGGTTATTCTTCACAATTTTCGAGGATATGATAGCCATATTATAGTAGAAGCTTTTGGTAATCCTGAGATAAAAGCTCATCTAAAACTCGATAACGTCATCAAATGCATCCCAAATAATTTTGAAAAGTACATGTCAGTTACGCTAGGTAAATTACGTTTTATTGACAGCCTGCAGTTTATGGCAGCCTCGTTAGATGAGTTAGTGAAAGGTTGTAGTAAATTTGATAACCTAAGAGACTGTTTTGGAGATAAATTTAATCTACTAGCTAAAAAAGGAGTTTTTCTATACGAATACCTCGACGATTGGAGTAAATTTGATGAAATATCTTTACCTGACAAAGACAAATTTTACTCACAACTTAAAAACGAAAATATAACCGATGACGAGTACAGGTATGCACAAGATATCTGGAAAGAGTTTGATTGTAAGACTTTTGGTGATTATCATGATTTGTACTTGAAAACTGACGTGTTATTATTAGCAGATGTTTTTGAAAGTTTTCGTGAAGTGAGTTATAATAATTATGGACTAGATCCTTGCTGGTATTATTCTGCCCCTGGGTTGTCATGGGATGCTTTGCTAAAGTTTAGTAAGGTAAGGTTAGAATTACTGACAGATGTGGATATGTTCAATTTTATCGAAAAAGGTATCCGAGGTGGTATTAGCGTGATAACAAAAAAATATGCTGAAACAAACAACAAATACTTGAAACAGTATAACCCTGACCTTCCTTCGAAGTATATAATTTATCTAGATTGTAATAATCTTTACGGTGGTTCGATGGCAAAACCAATGCCTTTTAGCGGATTTCATTGGATCACGGTTGATCGATTTCTATCAGAGACAGAAAAAAAGATACCCGATGATGTTTCCTATTTCGTTGAAGTTGATCTTGATTATCCAAATTCGCTACACAAATTACATAATGATTACCCTTTCTGTGCGGAATCGATGGTAATAGATTATAGTTTGTTATCAAAAGAACAAGCGTTAGCATCACCAAGGCAACATTCCATGGTCAAGAAACTAGTACCAAATTTACTTGATAAGAAAAATTACGTTTTGCATTACAAAGTTTTAAAACAAGCAGTCGATGCTGGTCTTGTGTTGAGAAAAGTTCATCGTGTACTAAAATTTAATCAGTCGCCGTGGATGAGAGGTTACATTAACTCGAACACTTCAAGAAGAGCTGTAGCGAAAACAGAGTTTGAGAAAAACTTCTTTAAACTGATGAACAATTCCGTTTTTGGTAAGACGATGGAGAATATTAGGAAACGCGTAAATATTGAAATAGTTAATGATGTCAATCGCAGAAACAAACTTGTGTCAGACGATGATTTTGTGAGCATGAAAATATTTAATGAAAATCTTGTTGCTATACAAAGAAGAAAAACAAATCTAAAACTAAACAAGCCGATCTATGTTGGAGCTGCAGTGTTAAATTTATCAAAGTGGATGATGTACGATTTTCATTACACTTTTGTTAAAAATCAGTGGCCGGCTAGTAGATTATTGTTTACTGATACTGATTCACTCGTATATGAAATCGAATGTGAGGACATCTATCAGGATATGTATAATAATCGACATCTGTTTGATCTTTCCGATTATCCACGTGACAGTAAATTTCATGACGACACAAATAAAAAGGTTATTGGTAAGTTTAAAGATGAAATGAACTCGAGCGCTATCAAATACTTTATCGGATTACGTAGTAAAATGTATGCCGTATTGTTAGATAATAATAAAAAAACGAAAAAAGCCAAAGGTCTACCTCGTGATTTTGTTAAAAAGTTTATGAAATTTGATGACTACAGGTATGCGCTTGATGGTGGTGTTAGTTTTATGAGAGCTATGGCAATTCGAACTAATCATCATAAACTCGAAACAGATGTCATTATCAAACGTGGATTGTATAATTTTGATGACAAACGCTATTGTGAAAATGGGGTAGATACATTTGCCCTTGGGTATTGTTATGATGATAGATCTATACTCGACATTATCTTTTCCAACTGAAATTTTATCTAAACTTATAAAATAATGTTTGAAAATTTGACAATGACAAATAGCTACAATAGTAACATCAAATATCTAATGATGGACGGTAAACAATTGACAGTTGAATTTAATAATGAAACATCAGGTATATGTTTTAATGGAACATGTGACAAGTTAAAACTTTCGCTCGTCAGATCTGATGACAGCATGTGTTTCAATTATCTCGAACAATTGTATCAAAAGTTGCTAACGGAATTTAAAAACTTTCACAACCCCATTAGCCAACAAAACTATACTAAACTCACAATTGATCTCGATCGGTCAAAGGTATATTTTATCAACAAAAAATATCCTCTGAACAAACCAGAAATGAAAGATCTGTTTGAGTCCCGTCGCTGTGTGAGTGGTAAAGTAAAATTTAGTATCTATAGTCGTGTTAGTGAAATATTTTTAATATCAACAGTTAAAACATTAATCATTGGTAACGAGATATAAAATAATATCATTTTCATTCTAATGCTAGTTTAATTTCCACCTTGTTAACTGAAACATTCTAATGCACAGTTTAATTTTCATCCTGTTATCTTGTGGTAAAAACCCGTTTGCCGTCTTTAGAATAATTGTATTCCACACATGCGCTGTTCTAACAAATTAGTCACCTCTGTGTAAAGAGCTTATCACATTCCAACACCTGTTGTTTTGTTTGGTTACAAAATACCTGTTTACATAGTAGTAGTAGGGGAAAAAAAGAGGTGGGGGAGGGTGAGTCAAAACCCTGTTTTATTTTGGAAAAAAAGGGGGTGGGGTGGGGGATAATTTAGGACTATAATTTATACTTGTTTGGAGGGTAAAAAAAAACAAAGTGAGTTGAAAACCTGGTTTTCCTCTACTACTTAAAGATGCAGTGAAAATGTGTATAAATAAGGATTATATAAATAATATAGCTGTTTTATGAATTCATATGTGATCAGAGTTTATTTTTGTGTTATGTAAAATATACATAATACCAAAGTTCTCACTGAGTTTTGGATTAATACATTAGTTTGTTTGTTTTTGTGAACTCATTCAAAGACATTGCGTATTGCATTGCTATTTTATATCACATGTCTGCAAAATGATGCATAGTGCTAGACTGCACTATAAAGTGCAACACTGCAGACATCGTAGCTATATGACTGAAAAATTGTTAAAGCTACGTTAAAAATCATACTCACATCACATACCATTTATTAATTAGTGTTATTTGGAGTTTAATTCAGAATATTGCTTTCGTCTTTAAAATTTTCGTACTTCTCGATTGGAGTCAAATTTTGGGTTTACATTTAAAACATGGAATCATTATAACTACTAAAAACTTCAGACTAGATGATCCCAATTTTTTGTGGGTCAAAGTTAACCGGTAATGAACTCTTCATGCTTAGTTTATTTTTCTTTACTTAAGACAAACAACGGGTTTACTAATAGTAAACACTTACACTCGAAAGTAGTTATGAAATAATTTGGTAGATTATTATTTTAATAATAACTTTATTTCTTCTCGAAAGAGGCTTTGACAGTCTCAAGTGGAATAGATTTAAATATATACGATTTCTATCTTTTGATCTACATCTCTTTATTCCACATGAAAATATGAAAATTTCGAATTCAAACGATAACCAACTAATTAGAATCAATATTATATTTTCAGCTCTTGTACAACAATTTGTTGCAAACTTTAACTGATTAATTACCCGTGTTCTAACAAACAAAGCAAATTAATAAAGGCTCTAAAGTACGTTTTTCTAATTTTGATTTCTAAAGAAAGAGAAAGCAATGAAAAACTAACATACCTCATTCTCAAAAAAATTATCTACATTGAAAGTCAAAGCATCAGCCACTATTTCGCCATCTGTTCTGACGAAGTGTACCACTATTCTTGCGGAAGGAGAATAATCACGAAGCATTGGGAGGGTAAAGGATCTTGTTGTTTGTGATCTCATGTCAATTTCTCCTGTCGTTAAGCTTGCTCCTTTGGACATGATCTTAATTAGAAAATTACAAATTATAAAAAGGTATATGTATTCGACTCTACTATTATTTATTTAGATTAACACAAATTGTATGTTCCATTCATCTGTATATCTATCATAATATAATAATCTGCTATGGAAACCAAATGATCTATTAAATGGTTCGAATAGTACAACGGAAAAGCTAAAGTGAAATGTTACACATGATGCTAATTTAGCGACTACAAAAATCACAGATCTGAACAATTAATGTTTCTTTAGAAGATGATAAAATACATATTTGATATGTATATGTTACTAGCATTTCTAATTAGGATTGAATCTATATATTGCTACGAAGCTACATAATTATATATATATATATATATATATATATATATATATATATATATATATATATATATATATATATATATATATATATATATATATACATATATACACACATTATTTATATTTGAGTAAAGAGAGCAAGACATACTAAGTAATTTATCTTCCTCGTCATTGTTGTGCAGCGGATCTGAAATGTTGCGCTTTGTCCAGCCTGAAGTTAAAAAACATTACCAAATTTATGGACAATATATATATATATATATATATATATATATATATATATATATATATATATATATATATATATGCCGCTAACATATTTGACTATTTTATCCTGCATTGCCTTCCGTGAAATTTACAAATTATTACATGCAACGCCTTTTGAAGGAAAAATAAGTTGGGTGACATAATGAAACATTAATCTGAAAACTCTCAAACGTTTGTGGTAATAGACACAAAATGGATAGGTAACATAAAGATAAATGCATCTTTTAATGAGGTGTTTTGGATAATGCTATACAAACGTACGTATGGTAGTTCATATACAACTTAACAGTTTCTGTGCATGGTTAGCTACACCGAATGGCTCTATGCGTGTTTGTTATACTTTCTAGATTAGATTATAACATGAGGAGGAGGGTGGGTTAATTACACTAACATCTACTTGGCAATGCATCGAAAAATCGACGAAGAAGCCAAAGGTAATGTGAGAGAGAGAGAGAGAGAGAGAGAGAGAGAGAGAGAGAGAGAGAGAGAGAGAGAGAGAGAGAGAGAGAGAGAGAGAGAGAGAGAGAGAGAGAGAGAGAGAGAGAGAGAGAGAGAGAGAGAGAGAGAGACAGAGATTCACCTTCGGATTACTTGTCAAAAGTCTCACTTGTAAGAAGGTATTGCTTGGAGATTCAAATTTCTCCAGACTCGAATACGCATACAATCCTTTGTATTCAGCCTGAAATCAAGGTTAAACACATTAACACGTTAGGGTTTAGCTTAAAAATAAACTTTCCTGGCCTTATATAGTCAATCTAATTAGCCCTTCCCCCATCCCCCAGGAACAACTCAAAAATAAAAAAATACATATTTACTTAACAAAACAGGGTTTAAATTCAATCAAAAAATCATTTGCATCATTTAATTTCAGCTGAATCTTACATTCAAGACGAAAATGATGATATGCAAGGCATGTGTGCTGTAAAGGATTATTCATCTATCTTGTATACAAGTCTTTTATTTCCTAGCATAAAGGTAGGATATGGATGGATTAGAAAATGTTCCAAAGACTTTACCGTGTTTGTCACATTCTAGTATGAGTTTTCGAGGCTGACTATTAATCGATAACATTGTAGGAGATGGTTGTTCTGTGTCATGAAGAAACAGTGTACCACATTGAGCAATTATTGCAATAATGTATTTTCTAGTTTGTTATATTTTCTTGGATAATGGAAAAGTTTCTTTTTTGGGAAGATTTTATTTAAGAACCAATGTATACCATACATATATCAGTGGGGTTATAAAGTTTAAAATAGTTACACTGACAAAATATAGTTTTAATGCGCATCTCACCTGGAAAGTTTTGTTTGATGTTGTTGACAGAGGTAAACACTTTATGTATTGAATACTGATTCAAGCTTTTTGATGAACTGAATTTTGTAATCGGCACGTGTTTTCATGTACACCAATTGATTATATCTGGTATAGTGGCAAATGTGGAGAAGCAAAAGAATACAATTTTTGTTCCATTCGTGTTTTCTTATTATAGTGCTTAACATGGGTTGACATTAAATGGTATTATATATGCTTTTATTAATTTCCAGTAGGATAAAAATAAATGGTATTATGTATGTTTATTAGCGTCTAGCATGTTAAAATTAAATGGAAATATATTTGTTTTTATTCACTTCCTGTATGCAATAATTAACTGATTACTCGATTACATTTTCGTTCATAATAAACATTCTGAAGAAGTAACCCGATATGATGCTCATTACAAGACATACAATAGTATCTTCGTAAATTTTCATTCATGGCTAATGATTATCATTAAATTGAACCAATATTTAATTAAGTGTTTGTTTATAGAAAATGAATTATTCATTGTCGACTTATTTATTTTTCCGTAAAAAGTATAATGGTCGATATATAAACAATGGTCGATATATAAAAGAAGCTGATATCAAACTTCACAAGATCGACCTATAATGAAAAAGAATGGATTGTCACAGACGTGTAACATATATGTTTTACGCTTGGTCGCTTTAAATGAAATGACGAGTATCCAAGAGACTGTTTCATCTATTCATCAATTTGACAATGTGAACAATAAAGAGAAGAATGCCTCTCACCTGTAGAGAGATGCGGTTTACATTGATGAAAGGATTAATGTCAAACTTCACAATTCCATTTACTGGAATCACCAAGACAAGTGGAGGCATTTTTATTTCCTTCTCAGGCTCCGAATAAGGAAAAGGAAAGAACTTGTTTTGCATTATTGATTCATCAACCTCATTCGTGGTTTCTTCTTTCACGTTGCTTTTTGTCTTCACGAAGAAAGATTGGTGAAGTGTAACATTTCCCGATGGATATGGCAATGGAGTGTCGTCTTGTTTGAAAACCTTTATCTGTTAAAAGTGAAAAGTGATGAGGCACAAAGCTGTGTTGAATAATTTCAATTATAATTAACATTGCAAACTGCTAAAAGTAACATAGTCGAATCGTAGTAAGATAAATCTCGATTTAGAAAATGCTGTGAATTTTATACTGTTTTTTTTCCCTTTTCAAATTCAAGGTCATTTGAAAAACATTATTTAAATATGATTATATATACTAAAACTATTACCACTGGGTAGAAACAGCATCGGTGAATTGTACACATCATACGATAAAGATTGTTGCAAGAAAAATATTTTTTTCTCCATTCATCTTCCAGACGGTTACATAATTAATATGCATGTTAAATAGCTTTATTAAGCTAAAAGGATATAAATATAAAACATATATCCAAAAGCTGTTTATATGATGATATATCTACATCACCTGTCTTTCCAAAAATAATTAGAAACACGTAGTGAACAACAATGCACTTAGAACCAAAATAAAAATTACTTATTATTTCAATCTCTGAAACGGATTTATTTATTACATGTGTTGAATCATTCAGCAATAATGAATATCCTGACTGACTTACGAATCCAGTATAAATAAGTCCCGGTTTGAAGTTTGTTGGCAACGTGTCTGAAAATTGTATTTTCTCCTGTCTGTCATAGAATGTAATGTCGGCCGTAGCATTCGCTGACTGTCCTGTAAGCGTTTCGGTTACCATTGCAAGGATTTCGAATGTTTGGTAATCGATATAATTGAAAGTTTGTCTGAGAGACTCCACAGAGACGATATATTGAAACTCTCCATCAATCTGTGCAAAAAGAGAAAGTTTAAAATGTTACTCCTAGCATCAAGATGATGACTTACAGCCAATTTATATATTTCCTTCAAACTGTACAAAAAAGATCACATATTTCTTTTATAGCAAAATTATTAGATCATAGGCACGAATATTAATTACATATTCAATACTTCGTAATATGGATGTTATTATGAAGAACATATCTCTTAGTTGAGACAAATTATATTAATAACTGCATATAATAAGTTTCTTTATTATTATTATTATTATTATTATTATTATTATTATTATTATTATTATTATTATTATTATTATTATTATTATTATTATTATACTGTGTCAAGTAATGATACTGTCATAAGTAAATTGGAATATAAGACAATATATATAACAAGCTTTACTGTTGTTGATATTATTATTATTATTATTATTATTATTATTATTATTATTATTATTATTATTATTATTATTATTATTATTATTTACTGTATCAAGTATATTGCAATATATGATAATATAGGAAGATAAATTTTGTTTTGAAAATATGTTATTATGATATTATACAATTTTAAGTTTCTAAATACTTACAGAACCCTCTTGGCTAATTCCTACCGTCTCATAATACCACTTTTGCTTGATCATGATTGACACTTTCCCCTCTACGCCCTTTCCAAAGGTGTACCTAAAGTACGACGATTCACGTTATAATTCTTTTGTAACACATGCTGTTGATAATTGGTGAAATTTCATGTACGCTCTATAATATCAGTAATGTGATTCTATAGTTTGCTGTCTTTGTATTACGACTGCATCTTGAATGTGGTGAAGAAATGCGGAACTGTTTTAGCATCATCATTATCAACAACATTGTTTTTTTTCTACTTCGCCCTAGTCCGCTTTTTAAATGCCTTTGTCGATATCATCATAGTCGTCGTCATCACAACCACAAATAATATCGTCATATTTTTTTATTCGCTATCACTTCATGTTACAGGTAATATTAATTACAAGAAAAATAATGTTTATTATTATTATTATTATTATTATTATTATTATTATTATTATTATTATTATTATTATTATTATTATTATTATTATTTATGATGAAGATTTGATAATAATTATAGTAAACATTACAATTGTCATCATTAATAAAATCAATAACAGCAGAGGAAGAGTATTTTGTTTGAGTATTTCAATTACTGGTCGCAGTGGTTGTTATAATTGTTGATGTTGATACTTACGTTGCCTTTACATCGATAGGTAAGCTTTCCTCAGATGATACACCAAATGGTGGCAAATTAATGCTGACTTCAAAACTTGGAAGAACTAAAATGTAAAATAATATCTCGGTGGCAGGCAAGTGAGAAGAAATGACAATTAGTATATATTGTGCACAAACCTTGGGTATGTGTTATTTGTAACTGTATCTAATGTTTAAAACTCAGATTTTAGTGATTATTTGTTGATTATGGGGAGATTGTTGTTTTGTAAAATGAACCATGCCTAAACTCTTAACAAAAGGAATTGTTGAGATATTCCGGCGCATAAACAGTTTGCCATTTGATATAGGACTAATATGACTGTAATTAGGTATTTGGATATTTAACCGCTCCGGTGGCCTAGTGGTTAGAGCGTCTGACTCGGATGCGAGAAATCGTAGGTTACATCCCCGGCAGAGTCATACCAAAGACTTTAAAAATGGTACTAACTGCTAACTCTCTTGGCGCTCAGTATTCAGGGTTAAGAGGTTAGTTTTAGGACTGGTCGGCCTCGTGTCAGGATCATGTGACTGGGTGGGACATCATGCCACATATCTGCAGCATGATGACCCAGTGCTAGACATCACTATAAACTGTCACACTTCAGAAAAAGTAGCAATATGACTGAATAGTTGCTAAAGTTTCTTCAAAAGTCTAAATCACACAAATCATACACACAAATATTGGATCACGTTTCGTAGTATGCGTCATGAAAATTTGATCATAGAAAGGCGTACTAATAAATAGTACAAATGTTAGCCAAGAAATATATGCTAATTTGAAATTAGTGTCAATTTCTGGTCCTATGAAAATTAGATAAAGACTATTTGTGGTAGAGGCTAATTTAGGAAAAAGTTACATGACAATAACTATTGACTTGAAGTATTTTGAAATAGAGAAAGCATCCACGTCAAACAAGTTAAAGCAGATGTTTATTTATTTTCTTTATATTAACGTGCATCTGCATATTTTAGGTGAGATTTTCTTGTGGCAGTGGTGGTATCTTCGATAGGTTTATTACAATTTTGTTCGATTGACTTTTACAGTTTAAACCAAGCAACTGTAATGAATACGCATTGTCGTTACTGAATTCGATAGTAGGAAAATATGATTAGGGTTATGTGTTTACAGTATCTACGAAATATTTATTATTTTATAAAAGTTTTCGATGAAAGTTGAGGGGATATAGTTCCTTATAAATCAATACATTTATTTTGTTATTAGTAGTTTTTAAATGTGACATGTGCTGGAGTATATATACGATAGTTGGTGAAGGGATGTTCTTATAAACGAATCATACATGTACTATCGACAGGCAAAACTGCTGCATTTTGAGCCAGAAAAGTAACGAGTTCCTTCGCAGTCAAGATTTCTGAATTTGTAATTTAATCTTGGGTCATAAAAGAACCTCGCAAGAGACCTCTAGAGAACCACTTGCAGCTTCAGTCTCCTCTCATCAGATTCACTAAATGACAGTTTGACAAACTGTTTGTAGTACTGCGTATACAAAAGATTTATGCAAAACTCTCCGCAGCAGCTCATGTGGTGTTGAATGTAATTATTAGTAGGGGAATATACATTTCAAGACGGTATTTTGTGTCAGATTTCCGCGTATACTACATATAATTCCTCTACACTTCTCATGACTACATCTACAAACATGTAAGCATGTTGTTGTAGACAGTAAACAGCAACTGTCTCGCTCATGTAAGCATGTTGTGGTACACAGTAATAATCGACTGTCTCAGTCGTTCATGTGAGCATGTTGTGGTACACAGTAATAATCGACTGTCACTCGTTCATGTAAGCATATTGTGGTACACAGTAATAATCGACTGTTTGACTCGTTTATGTAAGCATGTTATGGTAGACAGTAAACATCAACATCCTTACTCGTTCATGTGAGCATGTTGCTGCAAACAAGACAGCAATAATAATGCTAGTTTATTACCTAATTAGACACGTCGTTACAAAGTATTTATTTACATATCTGATGTTCTACCTATAAATCTTTTACGACTAAGTGTTAACAATAGAAGCAGTTAAGTCTTGTAATAGCCTTGGCCCTTTTTTTTACCAGCAATATTCATAAAACTTATATGCATATTTTTTTAAAATAGGAAACATTCGTTTCAAAGATTATTTTAATGTGTATGGAAATACGTTTAACAGTGTTGTGTGATGAAGTAATGAAAGTGTTTCGGCACAATAAATGAAGGTTTAGTATCGTTATCGTATGTACGAAAAGCAGTACTCTAACATGCAAGTCAAGTAATCCACATTGCAAAGTGATGGCCAAGAGATAATAAAGAAAAAGGCTGATTCTGGACAGATTTCAAGCCACGCACACGCAGGAAATGAATTCTCTCAGTAGTGAGACCCCTAGCTAAAAAATGTGTTTCTGATGTTACCGGTGCAATTTTGGATAACTTTGTTATATTTAATTTTTCGGTTATGATTTTTATTTACAAACATATATAAAGTTAGTCTGTTCTTGATGGCCACGGAGGTATAAAAGCTTCCTTGAAGCAGCCATGTAACATACAACTAAGCAGCTGGTCCCAGTAATCAGTCAAACGAATGTTGCACAGTGTTTCATAAAGATGAGTCAGGTATTAAAGCTTTCAGCCCCATTCAGAGTCCCACCCAAAATATTGCAGTTTCATACACAATATGTTGAGTTTTAGAACAGTCAGTAAACCCTTGGTTTGCTTGGGAAGTATTAGAACCAAGAAAGATCGACAAAAGAGATTTTCCGTGGGCTATAGAGCTAGGAAGATAAATAATCACTTCCAAAAATTTAATATAATCTTGATTAGCTGTTAGACATGAACTAATTATGGTCGTTGGATATTGGGGTACTGGCAAGTAGAAATCTTACAGGCAGACTTATTTAACACCGTGGTTGGAAGTAGAAGGGATCTATGCTTTAAGTTATTTTGTCTGGTCTGTGAAGCACGCCCAGGATATTAGAACGTGTGATGAAGTCTATCATAGCCGGGTTGCGTTATAAAGTTTGGGCCATTTATCACGACGATGATGATAGTATTAGGATGTACAATTGAGCAGGTTCTTGAACGACAAACACTCATTTTAGGTGTGTTGAAATAGTCAGTCTATTGATTGTGACTCAGATCCGTAATCATGTTGAAGAATCGCAAATCAGGTTGGAGACTGTTTCTAGTAAAGAAATCAAATGTTATTCATGCCCAGAAGAATAAACGTAGGTAATCACAGGGGGGGGGGAATGATTTTTGGAGGCGTTGATAATGTAGTAAAAAAATATATATGATATTTGTGTTTGGAAAGGCTTACTGAGGAAACATATCAATATGAAAGAACAAATACATGCAAGTATGAAATTAGTTTCTTGATGAGTGGTCATTAGGTTATTGAAATTTTTAATGTTAGTAATTTAAAAATTATTAGCTGACAATCAGTGTTGCCTTGATGTCATTAGAAATAATTTGAAATAAATGGACATCAAGTCAATCCATATTATGTTATGACTGGACCAAAACCTCTGTTAGAAACATAATTGCTCGCATGATTATTATTTGTTCCAAATATATACTATAACGTGGAAAAGAAAATTTTACCATATTCAGCAACTGTCACAATTTTCTCCGCACTCTCTGACTGAAAGTTAAAGCAAAGTGTCACCATTTAACATCACTGACATACGAAGTTAACGTATTTCTTTCTATAGTAAAATATTAATCTTTCCTATTATAATGCTGTTGTATTAAGTATTTATTTGTTTGATAATCCATTTCAATTGCTTATATAATACTGTTGTACCCAATGCGTGTTGTTATTCGTATTGCATTTGTATTGTGTGTTGGTTTGTGTTTATGATTATGTTATGTATGTACATAGTTTGCGTTATGTGATTGACCCTTTTCCACAAGTGAGGATATTAGATGGGCCTTTCATGTCTAAAGACATATAGGGTCAGCATGTTATCTATCTATCTATCTATCTATCTATCTATCTATCTATCTATCTATCTATCTATCTATCTATCTATCTATCTATCTATCTATCTATCTATCTATCTATCTATCTACCTACCTACCTGTCTGTCTGTCTGTCTGTCTATCCATCCATCCATGAATCCATCCATGAATCCATCCATCCATCCATCCATCCATCCATCCATCTATCCATCTATCCATCTATCTATCTATCTATCTATCTATCTATCTATCTATCTATCTAGTCTTGAGATATTTGTCTACCATTATATTGGTTATTATGACTAAATGAAACAAAAACATGTTAAGTTTTACTTTGAATCATCTACGTACTTCGAAATTACGTCTAAATATACAAATTTTCTCCAAGATACGTCTATGATTACGCTTTTGCATCGAAAATTAAAAAAAATTGGAATGAAACTCACAATGGAAAATAACATAAAAGTAAGGTTTATGTTGCAATAAAATTATAATGACGTCTGAGAGTGTATTGTACAAAACATAATAATGAAAACCATTATTGATTTTGGTGGTTGAAACCTAGTACGAAGTCTGGTATCTTTAAGCCTTACAGTGTTATAACATTTAACAATTTTATACAAACATGGAGAATTGCAAGAATAATATTATTTGTAAAAAGTCCACCCCTCATATACCTGCTAGCAACCTTTTATTACGGAAAATTGGTCCCGAGGAAGTCTCATTTTTAAATGGAAGTTTTGATTTGAAAAGATTATATTGTCCGGATGTCGACAACGATTCTATTTTACTATAGTCACCCAGCTCTAGCGACCAAAATCTTTAAAATCGACCTTGTTTTTCTTCTGTATTTCTGTTTCAAAACTCTGGCGTATGTCTCTGAGTGAATTATACTTGTAGTTTCTTTGCAACACCTGGTGATTTTAGTGCGTGCTTGGTCGTTGTAACTTGTAGCATGAGTTTTTAAGTTTCATTGTCATTTTCGAAATTTCATTTTTGTGTGCAATAGCAAGTACATAATTGCAGAATTAAAGACTGAATTAACAATAAAATGGACGACTCTGTATTAACAGTCATCCAATTGGAATTAGCCTACAACATTTATGTAGAATGAGTCTGTTGATGGATAGATGAAGCCCCTCACTGATCAGTCACACATTAAATAATGGCTACTTACTCTTTGTGTTACTTTTATTTGCCAGTCTCCTAAAATTGGTTCGGAGGACATCACCATGGAACCCTGATACACCCCACTGGGATCACTCACTCCCTTTAACTGTACTATCTTGTTACCTTTTGGGTCCTATAATATAGAATGTTGTAAATTCGCCTGAAAATCTAAAGAAGCATAAGTAATTCTCAAACAAAAGATCAAATTGCATTGGAAACTAAAACATTTTGAATTAATGAATAATAGGTCAAAGGCAAAGTCATAAAAAAGACAAGCAATATTATTATTATTATTATTATTATTATTATTATTATTATTATTATTATTATTATTATTATTGATGCTTTTGATAATGATTTCTTTCAGTTTATTTCATATATTTTCTATATAGACTAGAGTATTAGCAGGAAATACTTTATAGATGACGTTGTCTTGAAGTATGTATTTTTAGTTCAGTTAGCAAGCGATCACACTAATAACAAATGATTGAGCTCTTACATATATATCCACATCCATCGGTTGAAATATGAGGCTAAGATCAGGCTTGATGGAGAAAGCACGGTAGAGGACTGAAAGTATTAATAAAAGCATCATTTTGGTTGAAAAGAAAAACACGCCAGTGTAATATTATACTTAAAATATTGTAATAAATAGTGTATGTATAATTTTAATGATTGTGTTTACGTGTGTGCGTGTATGTGCGTGCGAGAGAGAGAGAGAGAGAGAGAGAGAGAGAGAGAAAGAGAGAGAGAGAACATTTTATAATTGCAATGTCATGTCCGTGTATACTTGTAATGTCATCCACGTATGCATGTATGTTTTGTTATAAATCTGATAATTGAAGAAATCATGCTGATGATGACCATGATGCTGATGTTGATAATTATGAGAGAAACCTAATACTATTATCTATATATTATATATTTTCAGAGTATTTCTCATCTTTAGAAACAACAATATGTCCAAAATGTCAGTATGTATGTAGCACACTGTACCAGAGACGCCCGCAAAGTTGTTTTTGGCGGTACGTAACATAAAGTGCACAGCATAATTAGGGGCTAAACTTGCGTCAAGGAGGGCAAGTACCTCCTTGCCCCTATGTGAGGGCACCAATACATTTCATTAAAATATTTTGCAGCTACAACGGTATGATGAAATATCAAATATTAATATTAACCCATGGAATAATTATTGTAAGTATGAGAAAGTTCACATATTAACACTAATCTATGGAATTACTATTATAATTACGATTGTATATATGTATTAATATTAATCAATGGAATACTTATTTTAAATATAAAAATGTAAATGTTTTAAAAGTAATAATCTATGAATTCAATAATGTAAATATGAAATAGTATACGAAATGATATGAGTATAAGGATCCCATTCAGAACAGATGATTCTATTTTGAAAGCGTGGATTGAAGTATGGGAAATTTTCAAGATTCACATTCAAAACAGATGATTCTGGTTTGAAAGCCTTGATGGAAATCTGGGACATATTCAATATTCTCTTTCATGGCAGGTCCAGCTAATTGATGAGTATATGTAATATAAATTATCTTAATTTATAAGGTGGTTAATTACAGAAAACAGACTTACTGGTTTGTCCTGGTTTGTAAATTGCCTTGTCCGTCTGTATTAAAATAGAGGAACTCTTCGTTTGGAAGTTGAGATAATTGGAATTCTCAAATACGATTCCTCCATTTCCTTTTACATTTATTCTGTAACTGTCAGAAACCATGTGACTAGGAAGCTGTTTTCATAAGAGTTAAAAAGTAGATGTTTTATATAGTCGCATGTAAATAAACTAAAACATTGAAAGATAATTTTCAAACTGAGATTCATGACTGAAAAGCCAATTATATATATAAAAAGAATCTTTAAAATTTGCCATTAGAAAAAGCAAAAATTACAGAAAAATTGGTATATTTACAGACCTGAATTAATGGTAAATAGTATATATCATTATTGTAAAATAAAATAGCATGTGTATTGACAATCATATTTGGAAAGATTATTGAAAAATAGTGTACGTGTTAAGATTATTTAATGGAACCATATGTGTACGATTACAATTTTCAATTTCAACAAAGAGTCTAGTCATAATCACCTTTTACACAACTTAACAAATTTTAAATAATTTCCTCCAAATAAGAAGAAACACCCTTTGAATGCACCCTTTCTACGGTGTTTCTCTTGAAGCATACACACACACTCTCACACACTCACACACACACACACATACATATATATATATATATATATATATATATATATATATATATATATATATATATATATATATATATATATATATATATATATTTGTAGATCGCCATGTATATAGATGTCTGACGACATTAGTTTGGTCCAGTATCAGCAATACTATGTATAAGGTAAAGAAGAGGTTGATACGTTTGGCATTTTTCATGATGAAAAAAATATAAAGTAACATAAATAAACTGGAATGTTAACATACCTTCATTGATATTAAATCCACGAACATGGCTGAAAGAGTAATGCCCAAGAAACATTAATCAAAGTAAAATTAAATAATTAAGTACATTTACGAGAGATATAAGTGAAACCAAATGTGTATATTAACAATTTTAATCGGTGATCTAAGTTATGTTATTTATAGGCGGGGTATGATCTTGTCTTACAGTGTTTTACATGTAAAACTAAAGGTAGGGTTAAATTATATGCATTTCCTATTTCAGAATCATATTTTGTGTCACGATATCTGGTAATGGTTTTTCCATAGAATTTATTATTTTTTTATCAATATTACACCCAGACCGCGAAGAGAACAAATATTGACTTTCTTCGTTAGTACATTTTTGAGTCGGTAGAAGTTACGCTATTTTATCAAAATATAATTAGTTTCGGATAGGTGTATAACTTGTTTGCCTGTAATTCCGCAGAAGTGAATTACATTTTGAGAATTAGCTTTTCCGCTAAATTGAATTGCCTATATAATTGTTAAAGAACAGTATACAAGAAGTAGAGTAGATAAGATCTTTACTCCGTTGTTGACGTCGAGAACGCTTTCAACGGTTTCAACCATATACAATGATTCGGACCGTATAATAAAACATATATCATCCAAGACTGTTGATCTTATAGAAATCAATGATTTCGATCGTATACTAAAGACGTCTATCATCCAAGACACCTTGTGTTGACGTCAATATATCAGTGTTTTCTAGCGTATGCTAAAATCGTCATTCATTCAAGATCCCCGTCCCGCCCCGGCCATACCTGTCACGGACCCTCCCTGCCCTGCCCCTCCCGCCCCGTCCCCGCCCCGTCCCTCACTTCCCATTCCGTTCCGTCCCCATCCTCGTCCCCCGCCCCGTCCCGTCCCGTTTCGATCGTAGAGATGAAAGCTTTACACCGTATACTAAAAGTGTTTATCAGCTATGCTCCTGTCTTCACGTCAAGAGGTCAATGATTTCATCAGTATATTAAGAAACGCTTATCATTCAAATTTCCCTCAGTGTTCACGTCAAGGAAGAGATTCTCTCCAAGTTATACTAAAAACGTCTGTCATTTAATGCCCTCACAGTGTTCACCTTATATGAATTACGTAGTACTTTTTGGGGTTAAAGTTGTCATTGATTGGTGTTAACTAATTGTTTACGCCAGATGTAAGCACTGAACATGCCACAAGAGACAATTCAATATTATACATGTAACATACGGTTAGAAGATCTAACCACCATAAACTATATCGGATGTATATAATGGATCATTTATTGTTACATTATCTTTCTATTATATGAGGAAGATAGATCGCAATCGTTTGTTTGTTTGTTTTCGTGTGATATCTAACGAAATATCAAACCTTAGTTTTCATATCCGATTGATATCATATCAAATAGAAAGTCTAAATGTTATAAATTATTTGATTCAATACTGACTTTAAATATAACTCACCAGCTTTTGGAATGGTCAACCCGATGAGTTAATTATTTACAAATTATGCGTGTTTTCTTTTCTCATTAGTTACATTGGTTGCCATAAAGTGATCGGTTTTATACTCTTCTATGCAAATGTTTCCTTTACATGGCTTGAGGAACAATATAGTTTTTATTTATTACAAGGAAAGCAAACTTATCAATAACATACTAATATATGTATCATTATACTTTTCTAATAACGATTGTCACTGCTAAGCTTTTTGTTAATTTAGCAATTATAAGCAAGGCACTCTACAAAGTGCATTGCATTTTCCATGTAGTGCAAAAGTAGTGTATTTTTAACTTGCCTTTAGAGAAAACTTTATTGCCCTCAACAATGACGTCATCCCTCGAATTCAGCAGCTTAGCGTTAACAGTGGTCCTTGTATGATTCAACAGTAGATGGACCTCAATATTCAAGGTCATTCCAGGTCGGATTGTCTCCGGTATCGTAACCAAGTACGAACTAAGCATAATGTTATAGCATGAGAAAAGAAAATTGAACACATAGTTTTCTTCAAGGCAGTTTATATCCACCAAGGAAGATAAATTTGAGAAAGCTAAATATGAAATATTATATAAAGAAGACAATGGATTTACTACGTCTAAATAATTTACTGAATATTAAAATGGATAAAATCAACCCTTATGCAATTAAAATAGAGAAACTCCATGAAGGAGAAAGGATGCTTTGTTGAAAACAATTATATTCTAATTCTAATTACACATATCATTTAAAGCATTAACCAAAGCATGCATAAGATAAAGAAAGCGAAGATCAGTCAGAACCATTTTAAGTCCTACGTTTTTGATGAAATGATGCATAGCGTGTTAATTGTTTTTAAACTTTATTTGATTCAGTTTGCACATAGTATAATCTAACCAATTTCGCAAGTCTTAGGCACACAGTTTGAGTTTATTAGTTTCTGAAAGAAGAACGGTAACAATATTTTGTAATGGAAAACTACACTATGCTTTGATGAAAATTCATATATATCTTGACTATTCTGAAAATGATGGTTATTACAATCAGTGCTATTAAACATTATTACTACGTTTATATCCATAAGCCATAACAGCATGTAATAATAGAGGAAAACCTTGACTCATAAAAATATTATTATTAATATTAAGATTATTATTTTTTCATTTGAACTTAATTGATTATTTATTATAAAACGTTCACATTTTTTTGACCACTTAAAATTATAGCTCGAATCTTCGTCACATGTTTTATATTGTCATGATTTATATTGTACATTACCTTCTAAGCTCTCCATTCGTATAAATGGTCGTCACAATGGCTGCTATGAGAATAACAACTGTGTAGGTCATATCGGAAAAAGAAATCTTAAATGGAATCAACCCAATTGATATATTGGCTGCAAAGATAGGAAGCACATGCAGATGTGATCAAAGTGGACATTTAACATGAACATATTTAGGCAAAGAAAATAGTTTGTATGAAGATGTGTAGTAGGACTGCTGTTTATTTAGATATCAACCCAGTTAATGAATAAGGTTGATAGATATGGTGATTGGTACCCAGATACTTAATAAGGCGGTTTATTATTGCAATAGTCTTGCAACATAACGAATATTTCCGTTTATGATATCCTTTATTTACATACGTTAAATGTGCATACCATTAGTTCTAAGACTCACTATTGATAAGTAATTACATTTGAGTTTTTAATAAATTCATATATTACTCATAAATATGAATAACTTTTAATTGTTACATATGTATTCATCATGGCCATATAAACGTAATTGAATTTCCAAAATACATTTCCGAATCAATTCATGTTATAAATTGCATTATGCATAATTTTGAGCAACATTCAAATCAAGTGAGTTTGAGAAAGAGAGAGAGAGAGAGAGAGAGAGAGAGAGAGAGAGAGAGAGAGAGAGAGAGAGAGAGAGAGAGAGAGAGAGAGAGAGAGAGAGGTTTACCTATGTTACGAGTGAAAGAAGCAAACAGCTAATGCCATTTATCCTTCTTCCTCACGCAGACTGTTAGTTAAGTATTGTTAGGATCTGTTTTATACCAAATCTACACGCCATCTGTTTCTAGAACCATATGGTGTCCGGGTGACGAAACTAACAGAGGATTATGGATAAAGAAATAAAATATAAGAAAATAGCGATCTCAAACGATTAAGTTCAAGATCATAGTATGAACATGTTACAAAATACGCAGCAAGAATGCAAAACTCCATGCACATTCCGATGATGTCATAAAACATACACCAGCAGCATTGTTGATGATTGTATTAGATATTGCCCGTATTGTCTTATATGCAGATTTGGAAGCAAGAAAGAAGTATCTATTCCAAAAATCTAAGTTCTTTTATTAAAAGACATAGCGATAACATTATTTATCTATGTAGTTAGATTTGGGCTTAAAATAAAACGTCACTTTTCAAAGAATGGTAAAGTTAAATCTCAAGGCAAACTCTTGACCTTGCAAATATAAAACGTTAAATTGGAAATAAAATTTAGCAATATAGTAAAGTTAGAATAAAGCTGAAGCATGTTTCATTTATATTATAGGATTACATGATCATGACTTAGTATTTATCCATGTGTAAAGTGTTCTGAATCACAAAGTCAGTAAGGTTTAAAGGACTTCATGTTAACATTGTGATTAATTAGGCAACAATTTACATTTCCATAAACCCCGACAATGATCATTTAATAATTATAATTGAAACGTTATGCCTTTATGTCATTGTATTTGCGGATTTCATCAATAAAACATCGTATTCAGGTAGATCGTAGCTTTCGTTAATTATCATCTTTTGTGTGCCAGAATAAATATCAGCAGTTTCGATGGCAAGAGTTGTCAACTCTTATAATGCATTATATGATACAGTATCACTGCGCGTCACACCAGTGATCTAAATAACTTGGTATAGACATCTTTAAAAATTATGTTTTGATGATGTTTTTATAAACCAGCCTAGACATTAATTCCACATTAAACTTGAGTATGGCATGTATAGTTATGATATCCATTTTACTTGCTTTCTTTGCTTTAAGATCTTTCAATGTGTATATTTTTAGCGAGATCCCATGCTCGTCATATGACCCTGACCTTTATTAATACCCGATGGAATATACTGTCGAAGCCAGTTTCAATTATTTATGAAGATTAGTTTATAAAGCTTTTTGTTTAGCAAAATGGGTTTTGAAATACTGGAATGAATGTACCATTATATTGATTTAACTTCAAATGAGCGAATTTAATTAGATGTCTCTATATTTAGATCAGAAATTAATGATCTGATTGGTTAAGTAATTGTCAATATTGCAGTATAAGGGTTCATATACAATGATTGAGTTACTTGGATAAAGATAGTTCGCAGAAATTAGCGATGTATTCAAAAGATTCCCGATCAATATCACCTGACCGTTTTGGATCATAATCCATATTTTGTTCCTTGGTAAATTATTGTAAGAATAAAATTAAAATAGATACGTAAACAGCAAAATAAACAACCCCTCCAAACAAATAGGGTGTTTAAGGTTGTCAACGAACAGGAGTTTTCATTGTGCTTATTATGAAATGTATTTGATGCAAGTTCTTGGATAAATGTAATTTTAAAGAGAATTATTCTTGCAACGAAAGTTTATGGTTAGCACGCCATCATGGCAAGCATGAAAACCAAGTGTGAATTCAATTTAGAATTTCGCAGAGAATTTGCATGTTTCCTTGAATATTGAAAGAGAAACGTTTTGCTACTCATATTGTCCATGTAGATGTACAGGAAACACGGTAGAACAAAACAGGAGTTGACATTAACGTAATAAATCTGCTTTTTCCAATGAGTTGTACACTTTTCTTTTGAACATTTTTAAGCAAAACATAAGAAAGTTTGATAGTGAGTAACGGGTAAATATCATCTCGTGAGTGAACAATTCCAGCATTGCTTCTCTACCATTGACACCAATGCGAATTACACCCACTCAGTTAAATATATACATGTATGTTACTCACTTAATGCGGCAAGTATCTTTGATTCAAGCATATTAGTTGATTTATAAACAATTCTAAGAAGAAGACCTTTTTTTTACTCATTTTTATACTAATTTTCATAGCTTGTATTTCCATTTCTAAACAACGTCTTAGAGATATCATGAATGACAAAACGTTCTGAAAAACAATATAAAAGTCAAAAGTCATTTTCCTAATTAAATGTTATTATACGCATATCAATATATTACTCTAGAAATATAATATTAAGGTCATTTTATTCAATTACGAAAACCTTAATACTATTTTTTAATTCGTATCACCATACTATTAATGGCTGGAGAGACTGTTTGATAGAAGTGTCAGTGTTACAGATTAACGATTATGAGCAAACTATACAGTAACTTTAGTTGAATTGCAAAACGAACTGAATTATGTTCTCTGCAAACAATATGATTAATGGAATACTCTGATAATGTCTTGCCAGAAGCAGTTCAACCGCTATCAGTCTGACCTTAATTAGGTAACTCAACATCAAAGTCGACTAGGAAGTGTGATCTACCGTGATGGGAAATTTAACAACCGTACAATAACTTTAAATCACACAAATGGGTTTTATGTGTCGAAACAAGCCAGCGAATCACTTTTTTCAAATAAAGGAGCACAATTGAAATAATTTTCCTCAAAACTGGCTGCATCACTGCTTTTTAAAATATGTTATAAGTTATTTCCCCAAAGTAATAATTGTCAATGCTCCATCAAGGTCGTGGGTTCAATCTCTGGTCGAGTCATAACAAAGACTTACGAAAACGGTGCTAACAGCTGCCTCGCTTGGCGTTCAGCAATAATAGGTTATTGTTAGGATTGGTCGGCCTGGTGTCAGAATAATGTGACTGGTTGTGACATCATGCCACATGTCTGCGGCATGATGCCCCAGTGCTAGACTTTACTAAAAACGGTCACACTGCAGACATCGTTAAAGCTAAGTTAAAAATCATAATCACATCACATCACACATTTTCCTTCATCAAATTTGTGGAATTGTGATATATTATCACATAAAGGTGCATAACTTTGAATCTGATTTTTCATAGGTGTTGAACGTTCAGATTATCAGGGGTGAAGTAAATGTGTTTTTATTTTGGCTTACGTGATTTGAGATAGCATATGTTTTTATCTATGTCTAAAAATCATTGATATTTGCTTTTTAAAGACGAGAACAGAAAGTTGACTACAATAGTAAATAGTTCAGATTTGTCAGAGTTGGGATAATATTTGAGCGTATGAGATAGTTAATATATTCGGAATAAAAACACGCTGACTACAAACGGGTGCAGATGATACAATTTTATTTAGTATGACAGTCAAGCAAACGATAAAATATTTAATGTCCACATCCACAGTTTCGGGAGCAAATGTCACCTATGTTGGAATTTTTCAATCTTTCAGACTAACAGAACGCTGTAAATTGTAACTTCCATAGCGTGATGGAAACACCATCAAATAATAATGTAATTCACTGACATTATAAATACATTGAGTAGTGTAGCAAATTTCATTCCATGCAAATAAATATAATGTGTTTTATATATGGTCAAGGGTAAGATTCAGCGATGAAATAACTGCAAAGTTATAAAGATATACATACATGAAAACATCAACTATGCTTTCAATTGCACACTGCAAACTTGTTTACTGGTTTGGTGGCATGTATCGTCTCGATTTGCAGAATTGGGCAATGCTTGGCGTTAGAGAGCAAATAACGAGATGTTTAAAAATGATCCATATTGGCTTAGTTCGAAGTGTTGTTTCATTTATCTTCACCTCTTTCATGGGTTCCAGGGGTTGTTATTGCCGGTGGCGGATGTTGGAGATCAGCAACGACTTTCCCTGGAAATCCCACAATGGCTTGCACCTAAGAGTGCCACTGACTCCAAACTCCAGCTCCAGTCCTTCACGAGTGGTTCAACTACTAAGCTCAGTGGAACCTGTTTAAACTGACTTAAGAAGGGATGACAGGCGAGTTTCTGGCGCATCTAAAGCGGATGCTTCGGACAGATGGGGCCTGTTAATCTTGAGTGGTAGCCCGTATAGAAGAAGGTAAACGTTGACTTCAAACCTTCGCTGCCCTGCTTTTATACCCACTCATAGAAAAGGCTAAAATAGTAAACAACAAAAGAAAATGGGGAGGCGGAATCCCTATGGCGATTTGTCATTGCTTTCAGTGTCATCTCAGCAACTCCTCTGCGACGTCGCTTGTGCCATGACGTGTCGGCTTGTCATTTCCATTATTGAAGAATTATAATTACCACAATATTTACTTTCTCTCTAGGTGAACGTCCACCTTGTCCCACAACCTTTACACAATCATGTCTGTGTGGAATGCAGAAAACTGACCATCCTTGTACTAGTCCGAAGTTGATGTGTGGACAGTAATATGTTGTATTGCTATTGGCTGCAGTCAGATGAGAGTTTTGTAAGTTGTGAGTTGCAGACAAAGTTGAAACTATTAGTGCAATTATAGAGGAGGAATATATGAGTTTGCAAAACAATGATATTTAGAATGTTTACATATATATATATATATATATATTTACATATATATATATATATATATATATATATATATATATATATATATATATATATATATATCTATATATATATATATATATATATATAAACATATATATATATATAAACATATATATATATATAAACATATATATATATATATATTTATAGTTCGAGTTGAGAAATTGACTTTCATGATTTTATTTAAATTAAATTCATGATGATTCATACTTGTATTTGATAATATAGCTTGCTATTTTGGGCCAACCTCTCATAAGACAAATTAAGATTATGGTATGGTCATGTATCGTATGTGTTGTCGGTCAATATTTGCTTCATTTTATGAAATTTAACTATTTATATATATATCACCTTTATTTAAACTTGTCTGAATGTTTTCTGACATGAAGAACTTACAGTTGTATGTAAAATGAAGCAGATCTGTAAACCATTCTGGCTCCCAATAGAGAACACCTGACAGGTAATTTTGTGCCATTGAAATGGAAATTAAATGCAGTGAATGAAGAAAGTGTAAATGGGTACAGAATAATGCAAACGAAATGCAGCATTAATGAGGATGAAATCATTAATTTTGAATAAAACTGTGACTGCGAGAAAGCAGATTGCAGAATGATTAGAGAAATTGAAATAAGATGAGATGATATTTTAAGAATGGATTTTAAAATCAATACTTTTGCAAGCTGCCACTAAATATCTATTGTTAAATGGTATTTCATGTGATAATATAGAATCTATACTCATCATGTTTTCCCTACAAGTGATGACATTTTGCCAAGATTTAATAAAATCCCTACCGTCTTTGAAATGTTACCATTGTCACCGATGGCGTTATTCCTGTTCTCTTTATTTAAATAAAAGGAAAGAAATAAATCTCCTGTCAATTATGTACAAGTTAGTATTCATACAATTCAGTCCTGTCATACTTTGCATTTATTATATCATTAAAATATAATTTAACAATACAAGATAAGATTAGCAATCAAGAATATGGGTTGAGTGAAAATGAAAGGAAATGTCATCTGAAAGGATCCTACCTGAAGGCCTTTCAGATTTAATTAATGTGCATTCATTGTGGAATTCGGTTGCTGTTACTAAAAGAACATGACTTCTGTTTTAGAGAAGTTTCCAAAATCTGACAGAAGTCATTATTGCATGATGGATTATGCTAATTATGCCAAGTGGACATAAAGTTTCGATTGCGATTATTACAGGATTTGAAAACTCTAAATTACTTCTTAAATATTATTTGAGAATATGACCAACCATATATAATAAGAATCAATGGGTGAATGGCTTTCAGATTTATACAAATGATGAAAATCTGCTATCAGATACAGCTGCCATTACTAAAATGGAATAATACTTGCATAGTCATATTTTAAAACAAGTTGTCCAACTTTGATAGAAGGCATCCCAGCATAAGACTTTTATTAATGGACAAATGCTGATGTCTAATCTAATTTGAATGTAGATACATAAAAGTAGATTAAAAACTACACACTACATGCTTGGAAGAAATTCCAGTCATATCACTTTATATCACTGACCCATATTTCTTTACTAGTTGCTGATACATTTAGCTTTTATGAAAATATTAGCCAAAAGGGATTTGAGGCTTTGTTGCGCATTATGTGTAGCATTGTTGTGCCTATGTTAACTTTCACTTTCATTTTATGCTAAATCAGTTGGATCCAGTTTGATATAAAAAGGAATGCAGTTGTTCTGTATTTAAGGCTTTTGCAAGGACACTGTTAGTTAGAATTCTTCTGATGACCATTGCAATAAAAGTAAAGAAGAATATTTTTGTACACAAAAATTAAATTTCGTCTCTTATTTTGATTATCATATTGATTTTGAAAATTCTTAAATTAGAAAATATGAGAAAGTACTAATTTTCATAATTTAACTGCCAGATAGTTTGCTAAACTTAAAAGTAAAAAGGTTTTTTTTTTAATAAACATTTATGTCGTCAAATTCAGATCCTGAACATTTGACGATTTTGTTTCATATTACAGCAATGTGGTCAGGTTTTGTCATTCAGAAACCATGTCTGTGGAGAGATATGTCACAAAGGTGACTGTGGGTCCTGTCCCAGAGGGGGTTTACGGCACTGCCCCTGTGGGAAACCTGGTAATGGATTGGTTGGTTTTGATATGAACATTACTGAGCAAGGTTAAAAACTGTATTCAACATGTGATAAGGCAACATTGGAATTACTTAGTGAATACAATTATTTTTGTAATAATCACATATGATAGTAGAGAATAATGCCTGAGTGTACTAATATCCATTTCTGTTAGTCTACATTTTTATTTTGCTAATATACTGTTCAAAAAGGGGAGGGGTATTTATCTCTAAAATGGTAGAAAATCTGCACATGTGAATGATACTATTTTTATTTGATGTAGTTTCACTTGGTTCTCCTATCCGTTTTTTTAAGAAGGTTTTCTTTCTTGGAATGCTTATCTTTCCTGTGAAAAGACGACGAATGTCTGTTTAAAAAAGAACAGCATTTTAACAAAGTTCTTGTTGTGCACTTGTTAGAATATGACCTGCCATGATCTTAAGACATTCCCACATGTGGAGATACCTGTGGTAAATTACTAGACTAAGGATTTCATACCTCTGCAAAAAGGTGTCACACAGGACACGTGGTGCAGTATGTGATTTGAGAATAAAGCTGTGAGCATGACTCCTGTGCAGTGTGATATTTTATGTACTTTGATTAGATTTTCAGATACACTATCATGGGAAATCAGTGTGATAATCTTTTCTTCTGGACCAATATCAATTATAAACTACTTTGTTGTGCAGAAGTTTCTATTTTTATATGATGGTGTTGATTTCAGTTGAAACAAGTACTGGTGTAAAATCACTTTTTTATGAATATAGCCAAAAAAAATGCAAAGATTCTTGCATATTTTGAAATTTTTCCATTATCAGTTTATTTATAACATTTGTAATCTTTAATTGAAGTTTACTCTATGCAGGAAAATACTTAAAAAATATTTTATTTAAAAAATCCTTTCCATATCAAATATTTATAATAGTATTATTTTCTATGACAAATTCAGAAGTTGTAGTTCCTGTTGTGTGATGAGGTGATGAAAATGTGAAATGGAGATAGTGTAAGGAAAAGATTGTATTTATCATCCTAGAGTCGACAGATGGAAGTGAAGATATCTTATAGTGGTCAAAAGCAGAAGGAGGTGCCTTGTTGCAAGGAATATCTGTGTGAGACTAAATGCAACAAACAGACTGACTGGGGTAAACATCAGTGCAAACGAAGGGTGGGCTATAGGTGTTGACTGGATATATTGTTATTTTTTGGGATTTAATTTTTTTGTGCAGCTAAGAAAGGCAGTGTGTCCTGGTAATTAAATTATGTTAAGTAGACAATTATGGAATTCTTAGATGTACAGAATTTGTTTCATGGGATCCTCAAGAGCCAAAATTATGATGTAGTCTGAATACTGTAAAGAATGTCCAAGTTTTAACATTTCAGAAGCATTTTAAATTATCAATATTGTTAAATGAATTTGTTTGTAGTAGTGTGATTAGTTATGAGTATTAATTCACTAGATTTTGGAGCCATGGTTACTCATTTGCGAGAGAATTAGATTTATAGTCTAATGGGTGTGTTTCTGAACCCCATCCTGGCTAATAATGTTGGCTTATTTTGTCCATGTGATAGGTACTTAGTTTTTATTTCCTTACCATAACATAAATAATAATATCTTTAAAATGGCAAGTTTCTTCACCCACGCATCTGTCTCCTACAGCTGACATACTACCTCTACCACTTATATAAAGTCTACCATTGCTCACCAGATTTTAGCAATTACAATTACTCTTGATTAAGCTTTTTCGCAGAGGCATTGGAATTTTGTTATTCAACCTACTTCCTTTCCCATCTAATGGATATATCATCTGATTGGGAAAAGGATGCTATTCTTCATCATGAGATATCGTCATTCACTGACAAAGGAGCAGTAGTGATTGTTCGAAACCACCACTATATATGGGGTTTTATTCATGGCCGTTCTTATCAAAAAGGCCAATTACAAGGATGAGGCCAATTATGGACCTGAGTTGCCTCAATAAATTCTTTCTTTTACTGAAGTAAAAAATATGGGGACTGCGAGAGCTATACAACAAAGGAACAGAGGGGATATCTATCTCGAACTCACTGATGCGTACTTTCATGTTCATATTCACTTAACACGAAATTTCTTCTGTTCTCTTACTGCGACAAAGTTTACCAGTTTCAAGTTCTTTCACTTGGTGGAAATTTACAAGAATGATGGATTGTATGATCACCCTGTTTTGTTTGACTACATATACAGCAATGGCTCCTCCAAGAACATTGATAAGTTTTGTTCTTCCCAAGGACTGGGGGAATGTCTGAACTTCACTCATCCCAGTATTATGTCTGTATGGTTACTGAATTTATAACCTGTCTTAATCTTGCCTTTGTCGCTCGTATAATCGGAATGAATTGTTCAGGGAACCTCATAAATCCATTATATGTAGCTGAGAATTGGTTACCGTTAATGGGCAATCAGAGTCATCATACATTGCCACTCATAACACTACCTGAAGCACATAGATTGTCAACCAAAAATGGCTTTCTCCTCGGTCAAGCCCTAGCTTTGTAACGTACGTGGGTTATATACTTGGTGTACAATACAATCTCAAAAGATTAGTATCACCTAATGGAAAGTTTGATCACACAATTAGAGTGAAAATTGTAAGCTGTATGTTCAGATGAATCATTCCTATCTGCAATATCATAGAAGATATGGATTGGCATGTAAAATAAATATTTAATGCTTTTATCTCAGGAATGTAGCTCTGCAGAGATAAAACCTGAATTGGGTGGGTCCTGTACCATCATGTTAACAGAATTGTAAAAAACCTGTGAGCTGTGCAAAACAAATGTGCAAGTCGAAGTAACAGGGATAATCATTGTGTTACGTACAGGCTACGTTGCAGGTAATGCTGTCGACACTGACTTTACCCTAATCTGTAAATGGTAATGCTAGCATTCAGATGCCTTCGTTATTTGGTTACATTTACATGAGTGTAACCTCGCCATGCAGGCTTGAACTGATATTTCCAACGGAATGCATTTGAACTTCTGTTCTTGTTTCTCTGCATCACCTGCCACGTCTACAGTTCTGGCATCAGGTTAAAATTCTCTTTGTAAGAGTCTGTACTCATTTGATTCCACGCATTTAGGACAGTGAGTAGAGTCATTGCAGACGACTAAAGCTGTTCACTATCTTTATCCAATGCCGAGGAATATAAATATGAGTACACTTCTTCAGTTTTCGCAACGATCTCTCATTCTAAAATGCTCGAGTTGATCTGCTGAAACTTTTACCCATGACATCAAGGTTTCCAAACAGTTTCGTACAGATGTGGCTTCACGACTCCCGCTTGCTTTGTGGGAGGGAAAATTGTTTCCGTTTTAACGCCGTTCCCTGACAAATGGAGTCCTTTCTAGTCAGGTTATCTCTAAACTCTCTCACATGGAGACGAGAGATGGTCTATATGGTGTAAGGGGATGTAGCTCCCTCCATCTGTTACCTATTCTCTTCACGAAATATGATTTGGGAAACGTATGTAAAGTAGAAACAAGTTTTTTTCTTTCTAGAAAAATATGTGTCTTTGAGAGTATTTACTTAATCATAATTCACATACACCCTCCCAGTCTCCCAGAAGTTACATGACATAGAGAGCATGTCGTATGCTTCTGTAGTAACCTCGGGTATTCTCAGGATTTGGCACCAATCCTTATGAAAGGGGAAATCACTGTGCCTGAATATCACTAGGTGGGCAGATAACTGTTAGCTTCTTTTAAGTAAATTGTTATCTGGGTGTACTTGATTTGCAAGACAATAATTGTTCTCCACAGGTATTATGATTGGATAAATATTTTCAAAGAAACTTGTTTTACTAGAAATAAATGGATATAATCCTTTGCAAACATGAATGTAAACGAGGTTAAAGTTCTTGAAAAAAATCTATTGATGTAATCCATTATGTCTGGAATCAATGAGGTTTTGTCTTCGTCTTCAATGCTATCAACTGATAATTGTTTCCAGGTTTTGATTATCATTATTTAAGATTGGTGATAGTGATAAGAATGAAAACAAATACATCTGCAAATTAGGCTTAAAATTAGAGGCTATGATGGCATAATGTAAACAGTTTTAAATGACGTAAACAACTTTAGACCCACATAATATAATGTTGAAAAGTTCTGACAAGCAATTAGCAATATGCATCTACACACTCGCAGGAAACAATTTAAATTTCCTGTTGGGCTCAGTAGAATTGTACTAATAGTGCCACATGCTAGTGCAAAACTTAATGGATATATTCCATTAAGAGGCTGACTCTAAAAGAAACACGGATCAGTAATTATATCATCTCGTTACTGGTGAAGTCAACAATGATGAGGATGCTGCTGAAATAATCCAGAAAATGATCTCGTAAAAAATAAAAAATATACTTGTGTTACATATAATGAGAATATGAATGGCAACATGTTGTTGTGAAATGGATATATTAATGATAAAAAATGTAAATTTGTTCACTGGTTGTAATATTTTAATTGATGACAATCCTCTCTCTCTTTTAAAGTTTAAAATCCAAATCAAAGGTTTGGAATCTTCTGATATGTCCTAACCTGGCCTGTTTGTACTTTCACATACATGCATGCCATGAATTTCATATCTGCATAATGACTTTTAAAAGAACCGACAATTTAAACAAAAGAAGACCTACTTAGAGGTTAGCTTTCATCTTTTTATATATCAAATATGCCCGAGTTATTGTTCAGTGTGCCTAACAGTTTGCCATTTCATCATATATTTTGTTACCACACATTCACTTTTGATGCGCCTAATGAATTGCAGTACAATAGTTTGAGGTCTGGTATTAAGAAGACAAGGCTCAGGTTTGATTTCCAGGCAAATTTTAGTTTTGGTCCCCTTGTTATTTATACATTTGTCTACATTTATATCTGTCAGTGTGTCTTTAGTTTAATTATTATCATCATATAAACATTTTTCTCATTGTGATTTTGTGAAAATGACATTAGACTCCACTTCCTTCCTCTGCTGTCCTATTTTATTCATAGAGTATTTTTATTTTATTCTTAGGTATGGTATGTGGCAACAATAAATGACGGATATATTGGTACCCAAATCATAAAAGTGAATTAAAATTACAATGTGTACTTCCTTGTAAGTCAGACCAAACTACAAGTCTTCAAACTACCATAGCATAAAGCACTGGTAGATCGGTGTCTTATTGTTTATTGGACTGATTACTACTAACAAATTGCATACACCCAGATCTTCTGAATCATTATGCAATGGAAGATCTGACTTCATGTACAAGGATAAATTGCTATGAAACCATAAATTAAAGGCTGTTTCAGAGGATAGTACCAACATAAGAACATAATTTACTAAAACAAGCTTGTGGTAAATGTGAAAAAGATACTTCTTTTAAGGATTCCATTGATGTTGCTTTTCCTTTAAAATTTTAAGGAATCCATCCACTGCTCCTTTTTTCTGAGTTATATAGGAATGATTTAAAAATTTAAAAATTGTGATTGTACGTGAAATTCTATGGTAAGGATAAAAAAGCGGAAAATGAAATTAGAAAAATCCTTTGTAGATTCTGTAGCATGCAGAAGAAAATGGGCTGTAGGAATGCTTCTGAAACCTTTGCTGTCAGCTGATTTGTGAAGAAGGCTGTAGGTTATATGTCATATTCACATACCCTCATGAAATCATTTGAAAGATGAAACATTGCAAAAACTGATGACTCTCATGGGGGTAGAAAATAGATGAATTGTTAGACACTTTTAGGATATGGTTTGATGCATCAAAAACGAAAATTGTGAAGAAGTTATCTATTTTGGGGTTTTCCTGCAAAACAATAGACAATGTAAATCATGTCATTTCATTATGCCGTTGGCCGGTTATGATCACGCCACTCCCCCACTTTTTGCAATGAAGGTTATTGATCCCATTTTTCTCAAATCTGGCTGCAACACAGCTTTGGTAAATAGCATAATTGTATTCCAAAAGTAATTGTCCATGTCTCAACATTCGAAAATTGTGGAATTCTAATATATGATCCTATAAAACTGCATAACGTTGGACTTGCTTTTTCAGAGGTCATGAAGGTTCAGATTATTAGGAGTCAAGTAAACAATTTCTTGCTTTAAGTAATATGAGATAGCATATGTATTAATGTTTGGTTATAATGCAAGGATATTTGCTTTTGCAGAATAAACAAGGAGTTGACTACGCATGTAAAGTAATACAGAATTGTTAGTGCTGAAAAGATATTAAAGTGTATTTTGATCTGTATGAAAATAATTAAGATGCGTAGTAAAAAAGCACACTGACTAAATATAACAGTTGCAGAGATATCATTTTATTTAGTATGACAAGCAGGCAAACAATTAAATATTTTATTCTCCACATCCACAGTTTCCAGAGCAAATGTCACATATGTTGGCATTTCCTAACTTTCCAGACTGGTAGAACACAGTAACTTGCTTTTCTGAAACACAGACATTTAAATAATTTTGATTACATTTGATCTTCATTACTCTTTGCATCCATCACCCAATGAATGCATTAAACACACTTTGCATGCAACAACCAATGTGTGCATTACAACACTTTGCATTCAACACCGAATATATGCAAAAGACCACCTCAGTGCTGTTCTCTCCCTCTCTCTTTCTCTCTCTGTAGTAAAGCCAAATTCCATGAAAGATTCATGTGTTATGAACCCAGCAGAAATTACTACAGTAATATTACAAAAGCAAGTGAACAAAAAGAGACTTTCTTGTAATGGTACTGCACATTATTGTAGTTCTAATATGGGCTATAACAGCTTATGGGATGGGTGTTCTGAAATACAGACATTGAACTGATTTTGATTACATTCAATCTTCATTACACTTTGCATCCAACACCAAATGTATGCATTAAACACACTATTCATCTAACACTCAATGCATGCATTAAAATACTTTGCATTCAACACCGAATTTATGCAAAAGACCACCTCAGTTTTGTTCTCTCCCACTCTATCTGTAGTACAATCATATTCCATGAAAGTTTTTTGTTGTGTGAACGCAGCATTAAAAGAGACATAATTTCTGATCGTTTATCTGCTTAAACACCACACCTCGCGCAACGGCATTCATGGATGGGCCTTGGAATTATTGGTCATATTGATACCGGGTTTGACCAAAAGTCTTCTAACAGTATAGTGTTTGTTCTAAATGAAAATGATGCCATTGTTACATCCAATTTTGCAGTCACAGTGGTTGACCGAAATGAAAATGATGCCATTCTTACATCGAATATGGCAGTCACAGTGGTTGTCCTAAAGGAAAATGATGCCATTCTTACATCCAATATGGCAGTCACAGTGTTTGTCCTAAATGGAAATGATGCCATTCTTACATCCAATATGGCAGTCACGGTAGTTATTTTAAAAATCTTATAGCTGAAGAATATTAATGAGGGATTAAACACTTAGAAGTTAAAAAGAAGAAATGGCAATGTATTGTATTCCGGAAATTCTTTTGTACAGTATTACATCAGTCCCTTCAAGGGATTTTTCTTTTCTTATCCAATTTCAGTTGTGCACAATCACTTTGAAATGATTCGTCTGTCTATTTAGCCAGTATTATTCCTTCATCTATTAATCCCTTTATCCCGTCTTTCACCGAGAAATGAACTTGGCATGCAGATAAACACATTGAGTACAAATAATACAGAATCAGATATATACCTGGGCTGTAGTAATCGAAGATCCGTGCAGGTACTGGTTTGGATCCCGCTATCAGATTAACTCTGTTCATATGAACATCTATACACCTTGGCTTGCTCTCCACCTTCCAAAGGCAAAAACATTGAAAAATTTACTGATTCTCAATGGTAGCTTCCTCATAGCTATTCTTTTATTTCCAAGCGATAAAAGGAGAGGGCTTAGCTATTTGTTTGATTTGTGATATGTGCAGCTCTTTGGAAAGTAGCCACAATAATTTACCATAAATAAGTATTTATATAAATTAGGATGATCAATATGTATCACTTAAACATCTTGAAAAACCACTAAGAAAATGTGACTTGTTTTTATACACAAAGGATCTATTGACTTGCTTGGGAACGAATGCATACACACTAATTTAATTGCTTTGGAATTAATGCATGAGCACTAATTTATTTTCTTGGAATGAATGCATAAACATTAACTTGCTTGCTTTTGAACGAATGTATAAGCACTAATTTACTTGATTTTGAACGAACGCAAAGTTCTCCAGCACTTCTTTGTGCTTACGTTAGTAATATGCTAATATTGTCATACTTTCCTTCAAGCTGTTCGTTTAATGCTTTATTTGTTACATTTACGTGTTACATGAAAGCTAATATTTACAAAATATTTCATGTGTGTATATTTATCTCAAGACATTTAGCTAGTATATTACTATGAGCTGAAATATACCATATCAAGATAGATGATAACTTTTTTATTGCTCAGTTCAACGCGTTTTATGGTTTGAAGCGAAGTGATACTGTCTTTGTCAGCTCCAAAACCGGACGGGATTCCTATCTCTACAACTGACATTCCGGTCTCCTCTCCATCACCAATCCACCTAAAATCAGTGAAACGTTAAATTTGTATTAATACAGATAAACTACCTTACCATCATTAATTTACTTGTATTGGATCTTGATTCTTTAAAAAGAGTTTATAGGAACGAGAGAACAACAATGTTACTTTGATACTTTTATTTATTTTCACTTATTATTACTAGAAATGCAAGCTTTTAAAGATTTCTTCACGATTTCTTTTGTTCTAAGAGTTGAATAGTCCATGATACAGCTGATGATTAAATATAAAACTCTGAAAATTAAATTATTTAGGTCAAATTCATCGCCATCTTCTGTCAGACATAATCCCATCTTAACATATGAGGGTCCACGAAATCGTTCCATTTCAAGTTAATCTATTAATAAACAAGACAAATAAGTCCTTAAATGTACTAAATTTTGATTTAGTTTTATACATTCCAATGTTTGGTTCTTTCCAATATAAATTTTAAAATAACGCAGGTTCTTACCTAAAGCATGCTTGGACAGTAATATCGTTTAAAGACACTTCGTTTACGACTTCTACGTTCAACTCAAAGAATGGTCTTTTATTTATGTCATACTCCACATTGAAAAACACAGCTATCTGAAAAAGAAAGATATAGGATGATGTTATTAGACTTGGCATTTGACACCATAAATTATATCATAAAACATATCGATATGAATAATAAAATGGGCATGTAGTACTACATTTGCTAGCCCCTCTGTCAAAACTTTTTTTTGGTTTTTTTTGTTCTATTAAGTTTCTCGCTCGCTATTGACTATAGGGTCACGTAAATTCGTTTCGGGATACAGCTTTGTAAATACAGTCAATGTAAAGTATATCGGACGCATTTGCGACTTTGGAATTTGAAAGTATATATATATATATATATATATATATATATATATATATATATATATATATATATATATATATATATATATATATATATATATATATATATATATAACTTTATACAGCTGGTTTAAGAACAATTTCTAATTTCGTGCATCTATGTAAAAGAGAACTATGAAATACCTCAATGAGAACCATTCCACTCCCTGTTGCTGTTATATGCATTCTGTCGGTGTCTGGGGGAGGCTGGAAAAAACAAAATACTTCATCATCCAAGTCTTATCTCTTATGATGCCATATTAAGGACACCTAAGTTAGTGGTTCTTTTTTCTTCTTGAAATAATTGCATACATTTCGTAAGATGTATCAATTGATGATGGTTCTTACGAAGACAAGTAGTATTATTAGTTTTTAAAACATTAAACATAATAATGCTTGTATTTGAATTTTTTTAATGCTGAATCGTTCTCGTTGAGTCTTCTACTTTCATTGATATGTGTTGTTTGTTCTATTTTGAATGTGAGGTAATTATACTGATAACAATTTCATCATAATAACACAGAAAACGAGAGACAATTGCCTATTTTTGTACTAGCAGTTATAATTAATTGCAATGTATTATTTTGACCTTGCTCGTATGGATTGACGTGACCAAAATACATGGTATGAAGACCAAAGTAGTAACTTAAATCTGAACACAAATGTCCTACGTTACAATCCGTTTAAGACAGAACACATTAATTTATAAATTAATACAACATAGCCATAGTACGGTGCATCAGATCTGGAAAACGCTTTCGAGATATACAAATCCTACTTTCAAGGCGAATGAGACAAACAAATGACAATTACAATCACAGAAAGGGTAAAAAATATTTATTTGCATGCTGCTGTGTTATTGAAATTAAAGATGAAGACGATAATCATAATATCTCACAGAAAGTTATACCTTGAGTGATTTACATTTTGCCAAATCAGGTATTTAAATTTGGTAAGAACAAGTATAACAAGTACCCCAATATATTTAGAGAATAGGCATAAAAGTGGTTAATGACCTTTATTAAAAAGAAAACTTCTGGATAATTCATACAATGCTACAAAGCCATAATCCTTAAATCACTAAACGCAAAATCAAAACTAGCAATTTCCGTCACACAACAATGAGCACAGCGAGACTTCATGATAGGTAAAAAAAAACATTGATAACATTTTTTAATTAGACTTTTACTCTAGCAACACGGAGATATGAAGAGAGAGAGAGAGAGAGAGAGAGAGAGAGAGAGAGAGAGAGAGAGAGAGAGAGAGAGAGAGAGAGAGAGAGAGAGAGAGAGAGAGAGAGAGAGAGAGAGAGAGAGACAGGCTCACATTTATGGTTTGAAGCACGCCAGCGTTTGATGCGGTGACACTAAAGTCGTGAAAGAATATTTCCCGGTGTTCCTTTAGTCCCGATATCAAAATGTCAACATCAAAGTTTGGAGAATATGTCAATGCCGCAAATTCGGTCATAGCCTGTAGTGCAACAACGGTATCCTGAAATATATTGAATGATATGATAATTTTTAAGTTACCATTTGTTTCTTCTCATTTGTATTCTGAAAAAGGAGTAAGAAATTGGTACAAAATTTCCTACCAGATTATGTAATGTTGATTTTCTAGTCGAAACGACTGTTGTAAATATTCTAATAATCTAATCTATCCCCTCCCCACGGTCCTAAAGGAATTGTTGAATCTTATTAATCTGCCTTTAAATTACGTTACATGATTTTGGAAATATCTTTACCGTAAACGAAACTTTGTTGATAAAATTCCCCCATAAAAATAAATTTGTTGTTGTTGTTGTTGAGATTTACGCCATTTTTCAGCACACGATAGGCTATTCATGGCGACCAGTATTAATGGTGGAGGAAGAAACCGGGAAATCACCGGAAAGAACCACCGACCCACGATAAGCTACTGGCAAGCTTTCTCACATATCCACATTCGCCGAATCCTAGACTCGAACACACGCAGACAGATGTGAAATGGAAGTGATCCGTAACGGACAGCGGTTTAGACCACTCGGCCACTCGGGGCCCCTCCCATAAAAATAGAACTATCCCACAATATAAATAAATGGTAATAAACAAAAAGTAGAAAAAAAGCATTAAACTAAATTATAGTACAATTATAAACAGACATTCCAATCTGAAAAGCATTTTCAAATAATGCTGCTACTACAACAATCTCCACCATAACTACCACTACAGCTAACCTGAGTGGAAGAGAATCCACCTGTTGGATTCCTTTGGGAGATGAGCCATTTCATCACCAAAAGACCGTTTCTGATGTCATTCTTCAAAGCATAGGTCAACAGGACATAAGCTGTGGTTTCAATGTTCCTTGCGTTTGCTTGCTGGTATGGAGGCATCCATATAAGTCTGTTAGAATCATCTTCGATCTGTTCCCAATGTTTTGTTCCATCTAGAACAGATACGCAGACTTGGTCATTTGAAAACGAACATGCATTCGTTACATAATCACTAAACGTTCCCTTACAGATATGAATGTCATAATCTATGAGACAATTAAAAGTCGATGATTACTATAATATTAAGAAATGTAAAGATTCTTTTAGCACGATTTTGTTATAAAAGAGTATCGATAGGACGGACTGATTGGAGTGACCTTTACAAAAGTACAAAGGGGAAGATTGTCTCATCTACGTTAATCAGTATTATTATGGATACGATATTTTTGATGATACCCCGCCAAAGAAAATCCAGGATCTTTCGAGACATCCTCTTTCTATAACAAAATCAGGTCTATTATAAACCGATTTTGTTCTTTGTTTTACTTGTATCTATAATTTGTTTTACCTTTATAGAATATTAACTATCCTTTTATTTTATTTTCTAGTCTTTAAAGTCTGAATTTATTTGTCAGGGTATATATTTCTAAATGTTTTGTAATTAATTGTATTTTTACGTTTTCTGAGATTAACTTTGCGAATTAAAAGTTTACATGTGTCTTGGCCAGTCCATAGCTTGTGTATGTGTTGAAATGTCCTGCACAATATTGTCCTCATAAAATTTAATTACCTTTGATAATTGCCATTTGATCGAGTCTGTCCAAAACAGCCGCAGCTTTCGTGCTACCAGCGAGTGTTAAAGCGTATGCTATAATTGCAAGTTCGAACGGCTGATATGCATGTAGATGAATGAGGCTTCTTTCCATGAAGTCAATTGTTCTCCTTACTATTTGGTCAAAGTCATTGGTGTTGGATGCTGTGAACTAGAAATTGATAAGTGATCAGAGGACAGCTTACCTCAGACGTACGTATATTTATTGCAAATATATTAATAGTCAATGTGAAAATAGTGTCTGAATATCAAAATTTAGTTATGTATATTACAAAATCGTTCTAGATGTTTAAACGAACATCAATTAATTCATTCTTATAAAAGAGCAAGTTTTATCTTAATCGATGCTATTTAATTTTAGCATCTGATGAATGCATATATTCTATCACTTGTTGCTTTCGTTTTTTCGCTTGTTTCTCCTCAGCATTGTCAAAGCAAACTTACTAGTATATGATAATTTTAGCAAAAAAAAATATCCTTAATTTTGTAATAGTTGAAATATGTATTGATGTATGTTTGTGTGTCACTATATCTAATCTTACTTGAAAATGTCTGGCCTCCAGTAAAGTAATCAATGTATATGATGCCAGATTAACGTCACCAGTCGATGAACCGCCCTGTAAAGGGTTATGTATACTGGCTCAACAAAAATAATGCATATCCTTGACTTACTTTAGAAATACAGATAGTAGTGCAGCAATGTTCCTTTTATGGAATTAATTAGTATATGATTTGAATGAAGACCAAATATAACCTTTTAGTGATGAAATAAGCGCGAAGTTATGAAACTTATACCTATGTAAAACATACGCTCGTCTGCAGTGATTTTTTGTGCAGACTGCATAAGCGTAGCTACGTTTGACGCAAGTATAAAAATCAAATAATTGCTAATAAAACGTTCAAAAATAAAAATATAGGCTCAGTATGAAGTGACCCTTCCTCTTTTTCACATGCTTTAATCATATTTTCATATTACTCTCTCAAACCTTTTCCTGGACAAACCGAATATTTTATATTTGCATACATTTTAGCTATGGGATAGACAACTTGTTACTTATACTTTTAGGAAACATAGAAGTTGCTGTACCCTTTATTTTTATGCATTATTGCATTTCCACGATAGGTCTACAAAAACACACTTAAGCTATTTCATTACATGTTTTGACGAGTCAAAACGGAGTTTAAAATTAGTCATCAAAATCTAGTCTGTTATCACAATTAAAAACTGCATAATCCATGTATCAACATGCAGTCTAAATCCCATTATGGAACATTCGTAAATGTATTACATGACGGCATAGCCTTTAAAAATAATGAAATTATGAATAATGTGTCACATAAATAGATAACCATCACGACCAATGAAATACGAAGGAAGTGCACGTTGCAACCGGTTGTATGTACCGGAATTCACCGTTTAATCTTCGTCAGATGAATATATAATTATTGAAAATGCATTAAAGATTGTCTTAATGTTTTGCAGTTGTCTCTTAGAATATAAATTTCACCAAAGCAGATCGAACGAACAGAAAAAAGAAAAAGATCACGTGGTCATCTATAATTTGTTTCTACTAAATGGCACCTAGAACAAAAGTGAAAATAGAGATCAAATGTCATTTTTTTAAGAAGCGCAAAACATCTTCCCAATCCCCATTTAATGATGGTCATATAGCCTTCCAGTAATTCATTTTGTTCATCCCATTTATTCATCGTCCCCGAGTCGTCATGAAATTCAGTCTCCGTCATATTCATTTGATGATGACCTTCACGTCTTACTCCAATTCAGTATGCCCAATCTCTATTTCGTTATCGTCATCGAGTCTTGATGTAATTCAAGCTACCACATCTCCAATTCATGACCGTCATCACGTCTTCATGTTATTTAGTCTGCCATCTCCCCATATCATAATGGTCATCATGTCTTCCTGTGATTCAGTCTGCCACATCTCCAATTCTTGACCGTCATCATGTCTTCATGTTATTTAGTCTGCCATCTCCCCATATCATAATGGTCATCACGTCTTCCTGTGATTCAGTCTGCCACATCTCCAATTGATGACTGTCATAAAGTATTAATGTAGTTCAATATGCTACATCTCCATTTCATAATGGTCATCAAGTCTTCCTGTAATTCAGTCAGCTACATCCCCATATCATAATGGTCATCGAGTCTTCCTGTGATGCAGTCTGCTACATCTCCATTTCCTAATGGTCATCAAGTCTTCCTGATATTCAGTCTGCCACATCTCCAATTCATGACCATTATCAAGTATTTCTGTAATCAAGTCTGCCCTTTCCCCATACCATAATGGTCATCAAGTCAGTCTGTATTCAGCTGCATTTCATGATGGTCATCGAGTTTTTCTTTAATTGTCTGCCACATGCCCATTCATAATCGTCTTTGATTATTCATGTAATTCAGTCTACACAATCCAATATTTTATGATGTTCAACAAATCTTCAGGTAATTCAGTTTGTCCCATTTTGATTTCATTATCGTCACTCTGTCTTCCATAATTCAGTCTGCCCCATCCCCATTTCTTGATGGTCATCAATTTTTCATCTAATTCAGCACACATCGAAATCCAACTTGAACGTAAAAGCATAACGTATATTAAAAATAAAATACTAACATAGTTCGTTGCTCTTGCAGGTGAGACCATTTAAACCCTTAATAACTTAACCAGAGAAAAAAAATTCACTTTGTCAATCTTGATTCCATATTTCGTACACGTACAGTTAAGAAAATTGTTCATACATAGTATGACTATCAAATAACCACTATGTCTGGAAACAATGTACGGCTATGAAATAATCTATATGACTGGCAACAACGGATGGGTATAAAATATTCTCTATGCATGGCTACAATGTCATGTACATGCAGTTTAATATCGTATATCTTACGGCCTGTCGGATATCGCTAAAACACTGATAATTTCAATATCTTATATATATATATATATATATATATATATATATATATATATATATATATATATATATATATATATATATATATATATATATATATATATATATATATATAATTAATCGTTCAGTTTCTTCTTTCTTTGCCAATCTTGGCTTCGTGGTGAAATATAGTAAAATCGAAATACATGCTGAAAACTACAAATATCAAAGCGGTAGATTCAAGTGTACTGTCTTGCATGTGAAACTGGTTTCTTGTGATAAGCAAGTAATCAGCTATACAAAATAAGCTGTTTCATATTTTCATTATTTATATTTCATTGCAATCGACATACATCATCTTATCGATCAGCCGTTTTTAGTAAAATGTGTTGGAAACATTGATTCAACTAAATTTTGAGTTACTTATAGCACTATGCATATTATAAAAAACAATGATTATTTGTGTGACTTGAAGTCATGTATAAATTCATATTTATCTAACACAATCATATGAGTGTGACATGCATTATTATCATCAATGATATCTCTTATAAAGAACTGCGTACAACATTTGCTATAGATGGGATAAATCTTAACTGAATTTGAAAACTTTATATACAATAATTCCTACCTGCATTTCTGTATGAATAACTCTCCCGGGTTCAAGGAATGTTCCATTTTCATTAGCCTGTCCCAATAGCCAGTCTATGGCTTTAGTGGCAAGAGCTGGGTCAATATAGATCAATGGACTTGCCTGAACGAAGGATTTTATCACAAATGCAGTTAACCACGTGCTACCAGATGGGTCGCTATCTCCAAAGGCACTAAAGGAACCGTCCTGTCTTTGATAAGTTAGCTCCCTCTGATAACCTAGTATTAATTAAGTGCACGAATAAATAAAACTGATAGAAATTTGAAAAGTTTGATCGAAATTTTGAAGTGATCTTAATTATGTCTGTTTAAAGTGTATGCCAATATTTTACTAGTGTTTCTAAAAATACGTTTTGATATAAAAAGTGCTTAATAATCATGAAAAATGCGTTTAAAGTTGTGTTTAGAAATTTAAAAAGAGACACTTGTTAGAATTATTCATTGGAATTACAAAGTGCTCATTGGACTAGAACATTATTATCGGACATATTATTGTGATAGTCCATTCGAGGATATAGCTCTCGTTCAGAACTTTTAAGTTTTTGACTTGAATAGAACATGATTATTTTGGAATCATTTAATAATATTATTCGTTGTTTGTACATTTTGGACTCATAACTTTGATAATTGTTTTTATGTTTTATGTTTTTCTCCTTTCTTTTGCTTAGATTGTGACCAGAAGATAAAATGGGGCTCGTCCAGGATATAAATGTTATAGATATTTCCGATGAATCTATTTTATTTTGAAATTTAAATTAATTTTTGTTCAGAAATATTCTTGTTCCCTTTTTTGCGTATAGTGAAATGAACTAGCTTTCAAAATGGTATCTACGGAGGAGAGTTTTGTTTTCAAGCCTAGTGTAGGTAGGATTGTAGTGTTTAAAGAAAGCTGAATTGCTGGAGATTGACAACCGCTATTTTCTTTTGGGTAGCAAATCCTCTTTGGAAAGAAAGGAAATTAAAAATATTTTGGTCAAGTATTTAATGGAATAGGACATTTTTCACGTAAATAAATTGGGAGTAATTAATAAATTTCTTTCTAGGTTTGAAATAAATTAAAATAATTGAAATTATAAAAGCAAAATAGAGAAATATATAAATAAGACAACTTCATATTGAAAAGTAAGGAAGAAAATGGAAATGAGAATGCAAATGCTGAAAGAGGTAGGTAAAAGAAAGAGGGAAATCAGGAAAGGAAAGGGAAGTTCAAAATAAAATTGAGAAAAAAGAAAGATACAATGAAATCGAAATAGAAATTCAGAAAGAAAGAAATTGTCAAATTAAGAAGATAAAATTATAGTTAAGATCAAATGCAAATGCAACAAAAAAAGAACAAAATCCAGAGATGTAGCTGAAATTAAAAAATTTAAAATTGTCTAGCAGAAATTTCTCCATTGATGAACACACTGTTTTTGATGTTAAAAAAGTATTACTCCCTTTTAAGGAAAAAGATGTAAATGTTTTCTCTATTATTTTAAAAAATAGAAGAATATTTGAAATCGACAATAAAGCGCTGCATTTCTTTTACTAGAGAAAGTACGTATTGGCACAGTTTGTGAGGTTTATACTTCACTGTCACCAGAAGCCGGTCATGATTATGATTTCGTTCAAGAATGTAGTTTGAAGGATTGTGATGTGAGGAATATCATCAGAAGTTTCAGAATTGCAACAATACAATGCAAAGAGAAAAGTAACAACGATCTTAAATGTGATGTGCATCAAACAAATTCGATTATGACAATGGCAAACTTAGATAACTGATACTGGTAGAAGAGTTCAAGAACTGTGTCTATAGTGACGAAATTTAAAGAAAACCCGAAAATGATATAAATACTTGGCTAATCGCTGTAAACCCACAAAGTTTCAATTGTCAGTAAGTTTTCTTCTTACCAGGTTTTTAGTAAGAACCCGATTTGGACTCGTACAAGTACTTACAAAATTAAATTTGGCACAATTTTTAAGAACCTAAATTCTGATAAGACTGATCAGAAACCATTATATCTTCCTATGTGTACCGATTGCAAAAATATAAGGCGAGTTATTACTGATAGCCTTAATTTAAAAAAAAACTATATGAAAAAACAAAATCAGGTATTGCAAATTCTTTTGTTTTCAGAGGTCAAGGTCATAATCATATGTTGGAAACAATGCATTTGTTGGGTCAAACAAACCCTTGTCTGCTTTCATTATGGAGCATTATAAACCATTCATGTCCAGCTGTTTTATATCACTCCTTCCGAAGGAGCACCTGTTCAGGGACTTGAGTGCGGCGTTATTCAAATTAATCTATATAATGTTAATTTATCAATTAGACTTAAAATCAGGCCCAGTGAAAAATCGGTGCTGTGAGTAACTACATCAATATTTCTTTCTTAATGAGGGGAAGTGATCGGTATATCTGCTTTGTTATAAATATTATTATATGATTATAGTTACATTATGTGTTGGATTCATGAATTGCAATGATCATCCATAGTCAAAATATTATATGGCTTAATTTTGTGCACACGGATAACATTCTGTTTTAAGCTATTATGAGTGGAGATTGCATAGGAATAATACATATGTGTAGACGCTGGTGTTTACGACCACGAATAATAATATTTTATATCTGTTTACTAGTTTGGACTTGTTTCCTATTGAACACGTCTAGCAGGTAGGTTCTGAGGATAACTAAGTTATTTCTCATTGGATGGGTTAAGTCAGATAAATAGTTAGTTTTTAAATATTAGATTGAGTATTAGGGTTTTGTAGTACCATCTAGCGTCATAGTTTCTAGGTTAAGCGATATCTCTCACTTTCTGTATATATATATATATATATATATATATATATATATATATATATATATATATATATATTTCGTCGAACAGGATCTGCGCTACAAGGATCGGCCAAGAAATGTAGATGTCTTGCGGAAAAAAGATCTCGACTTTATGACCCAGTCGGCGACTCTGCGATCAAAACTTCAGCCCAGTATGTGACTCTGCGACACAGTCTTTGACACAGTCGGTGTCTGCGTCCAAATCAGCGACCAGAGGAAGAACCAGTGGACGACTCTACGACACACTCGGGGACTCGGCCATCCAGTCTACGATCCAGTCCACGACCCAGTGACTAAGTTGGTGACCACAGGACATCCAGTTGACGACTGAGTAACCCAGTGACTCAGTCGGCTATCCGGTAGGAGACAAGAAGCCAGGGATAAGACGGTATCCCAAAGGGGTAGAAATCTGTCGCATTTGGGAGCAATTATATTCATTTTCTCTTTTTTATTCTCTCCTGTTTCAAGTTTTGTTGACATGCCAAAATCAGACTGCAGATGTTTTTGATGTGTTCAGATAATTAGAGTGGAGACATTTGTTAGATTACTCATTGTAATTACAAAGTGCCCATTGGACTATATCATGATTCAGGGACTAATGTGAATGAGTTAAAGAAAATCTGAACCGTACTGTTGAGATGCGTACATTCCGGGATTTAAAATTTATTTGAATAATTTGTATTTGAGTAGAATATTTTAGGATTGTTTGGATTCATGTTTATAATGCTGTATGTTCCTCTCACATTGTAATTTTATAACGATGGTAATTAAACTATTTATCTATTTATTAATAAACTTGTTGGCTTTATTTCGTTCTGTTGCTAAGTACATGCTGATCGAGTCGTAACAATGTTGCATTGTTGAAAGCGAAATGTTTAGAATGCATCATACTGTTCTGGTGGTGTAGTGGTTAGAGCGTCTACTCCGGATGGAAGAGGTCGTGGGTCTGATCCCCGGTCGGGTTATACCAAATGCTTATAAAAATGACACTAATAATTACATCGCTTGGCGCTCAGCATTAAGAGGTTAGTTTTCGGACTGATCGGCCTAAGGTCAGGATAATGTGACTGGGTGGAACGTCATGCTATATGACTCGGAGTGATGCCCCAGTACTAGACATCACTGTAACTTCCAAAATGCAGACATTGCTGTGATTTGACTGAAACTTGTTAAAGCTATGTTAAAAATCCAATAACACAAATCTCTCTATCTCTGTCTCTCTCTGTCTCTCTCTCTCTATCCCTGTCTCTGTCTGTCTCTTTCTCTCTCTCTTACACACATACACACATAATGTATCACAATTATTTAGGCTGCTGCACATGACGGACTTTTCTTATGGCGCAAATGAGCTAGAAAACTTAAAACCATAATTTAATTTAGAAGAGAAAGAGTTCTAAATGTTCGAATTTCATCACATCTTTGACACTTTGACAACACTCTACGTAGTGAATATGCGAATCTAAAACAGAATTAACATATAAATAAAGAGAGCCAAATCATATTCAAATGGAATAAATTGTACCAGAAAAGGTGTGTTTCATTATTCAAATCATATTCAAGTGAAATAAATTGTACCAGGAAAGGTGTGTTTCATTATTAAAATCATATACAAATGAAATACATTGTACCAGGAAAGATGTGTTGCATTATCCAAATCATATTCAAATGAAATAAATTGTTCCAAGAAAAGTGTGTTGTATTATTCAAATCATATTAAAATGAAATAAATTGTACCAGGAAAGGAGTGTTGCATTATTCAAATCATATTCAAATGAAATAAATTGTTCCAGGAAAGGTGTGTTGTATCATTCAAATCATATTCAAATGAAATAAATTGATCCAGGAAAAGTGTGTTGTATTTTTCAAATCATATTTAAATGAAATAAATTGTTCCAGGAAAAGTGTGTTGTATTATTCAAATCATATTCAAATGAAATAAATTGTACCAGGAAAGGTGTGTTTCATTATTCAAATCATATTCAAGTGAAATAAATTGTACCAGGAAAGGAGTGTTGCATTATTCAAATCATATTCAAATGAAATAAATTGTTCCAGGAAAGGTGTGTTGTATCATTCAAATCATATTCAAATGAAATAAATTGATCCAGGAAAAGTGTGTTGTATTATTCAAATCATATTCAAATGAAATAAATTGTACCAGGAAAGGTGTGTTTCATTATCCAAATCATACTCAAATGAAATAAGTTGTTCCAGGAAAGGAGTGTTGTATTATTCAAATCATATTCAAATTAAATAAATTGTACCAGGAAAGGTGTGTTGCATTGTCCAAATTATATTACAATGAAATAAATTGTACCAGGAAAGGTGTGTTGCATTATTCAAATTATTTAACTTGTAATGATTACAGTAAAGCTGAATGATCTTGGGTAACATATGGCTTGATCTATATTGTTATTGAATTAGTAGTAACAGTCGGCTGACGTTTTGCAAATGCTGTGTACTGATCAATTTACCTCTGCGTAAAACCGATAGAAAGAACATTAACGCCATATACGCATATCAATTATGAAAATTATTAATTCAATGCTTGTGTTCAATGTTTATTAATAGCTTAGTCCATTTAAGATTCGGTGCTTTTGTTACAATCAATATTTAGTACATGCGTGATAAGTAAATTGTATTTTTCCGCCGATAATGCCACTTACTGTTAATATATTAAAAGCATTTTATACATTGTATATACTGTGCCTTTAGAAGTGAGTTTGTTTTTATTTATTAGGGAGAAACATGTTTAACCATTCACTAATTGTGATATTCACTATATGTTAAATACATTGGTGTCTCATAGCAACCATATATTTTATGTTTAACAACGAAAGTTGTGCACATTTTTGTTTACAGTAACATTTTGTCTTTATATTTTGAGATAAGTATAAGACATAGCATTTGTATCATATCATAAAAATAATATACAAGTCTTATATGATATTTTCTTTGCAAGATATTGAATAATTACAATTTTGAAAATACCTTGACTTTGTGAGAATCATTATCTTCATTAATCTATAGTAATGCATTACAGTTTCAGTGATCCGTTTAATTTTACATTGCATTATAATGGTTAAGCCATTTAGTAACAGTCTCGGTTTATCGTAATAGTGTACTATTAGAGGTAACAAACCTTAGATTACAGCTATTGCTCTATCGAACGTGTATCATATTGTATAGTAATGCTTTTTCTTTCGGTCAATATTGTTGGATTGTAAAAAACTCCTTAAAGATGCTTTCCGCTTTTAAGACTTTCGTATACAAAACATTCACAAATACCTTGCAGTATAATGTCCTTGGCTTTGCTCTCAAGATCTAGCGTCATGCTACTGACCGTTTTCAAATAATTTGAAACGAAGACATTTGGGGCGAAGTTTATCATGTTCTGTTCACCGCAGCCGTACGACATTTGAAGCAGATTTTCTAAGCCGTTTATGGTGGGTCCCATGAGGTCACCTGAAATAAAAAGTGAGGAAAGACATCCAAACGTATTTAAATAAATCCTGATCAGAAATAAACAAAGTGGTCAATATTGTCTAAATAAGGATTTATAGGCACATTAAACGGCGGTTCATTCATTATGGCATTTTGAACGCATGAATAGAAAAAGAACGGATGGTTAAATTTCCATCATTGCATCAGCCAGAATCAGCATGACACCGGCACTTTAATTCTATCGGCACAATATCATGCTCAATCTTGATGTGCAGAAAATGACCCTCTCACTAAAATAATGCCACAACCTTTTAATTTTGTTTTAAACAACTTGCTTGTATAACATTATTTTACTGTCTGTGTAATTATGAAAACATTATTCATGATGCCGCTACGTTTTTCTCGTGGCAGGAATATCCGTTTTTGTATCTGTCATAGAAACAGCGTTGATATATAAATTAAAATTCAATAATTAAAATAGAATACATGATCTGAGAATATAAGCAAATTTAGAGCACATGTGTCTGATTTGTAATCGAAAAAAATGAAAAGATTACTAATTGCACTCTAAATATAGGAATGACTGGCTGTATATAAGTCATTGTATTCTTAAGAACACAAATATATTCATCGACAACACCTAAAGGTGAGGTAAATGAGAATAATCTTTAAGATCTACATAACTCGGATTGGCTGGAAATATTGAGACTGTTTTCTCATCCGTCGATAGTCCAGTTATTACAACAATTTTAATTAATATGTGACATGTTCCTTTTTTTGAATTCAATACAAGTTAGTGGGCTATTTTATTTCGCTAGATGCTTAATGACCAATCAAATTCGAAAATATTACCAAGAACGGAGATACGTATTCTGCCATACCCTTCAACAACCTTGTCAGGATATGTTATGTCAGTAAACTTCTCAAACGTATGGTTACTGGTTAGATCTACCAGAAAGGCTATATTGTAGCTCTGGGGAACGCCTTCAGGCTAGAATATGAAAACAACGGAGGCATGAAGCAATAAGCAAAGACGTACCACCACAATTTTATATATATATATATATATATATATATATATATATATATATATATATATATATATATATATATATATATATATATATATATATATGTGTGTGTGTGTGTGTGTGTGTGTGTTGGTGTGTGTTTATGACATAAACGTTTTAATTAGGTAAACAATAATCAAGATATTAGAAAAATTTCAATCATTTGGCCTTATTTCCAATTACAGATGGAAATTCATTTGTGTTTAAAATAGAAGAATTATATTTATATCATGTTTGTGTCACCCTTTGTATTTTTTCAGTTGATTTTATTACAAAACAGAATGTACGTATTGCAACTATAGAATCCCACTTGCTGATCGTTTTTAATACCATCCAATGAAGGAATGAACAATTATCTATTCATAAAAACATGCTTCTAATAATACGACTAGCTATAGAATGCAAACAGTACCGCACATGCAGTTCAACAGTCTGCCTATTGTTTTTTATAATCCATTTAATAATTGTATATGTAATAATAGATTTTAAGTTTTCAAGTAAAACCTCGACAAGGAGTTTCTTGAGGATAGCATCATTAGCTAAAGGTGAAGAAGCCGTGATCATAACATCTACCAGTCCTAGGTCTGTTGGCAGGATGGGAAAGTACACAGCGACAGCATCATTAGCTTTGACCTGTAATATAATATTATATATGCTTTTGTTTCCGAAGGGGAATTTAATTTGGAGTGGAAAATATAAAAGAGGGTGGATGAATAATAGATATTAATCTTTTGTTTATTTAATTAAAGACGGAAACATTCACGAGGTATACTTTTTCTCCAAATAATTAAATAGATATATGTATTATACAAGTGTACATGTTAATATTGGATATTAACATAGCAGTATGGACCGTTCTACGCTTAATGAGTACGATAAAATTGTCGTAGACGCGTTAGTTAATCTATTATCGTTGCATCCCTTTCTTACCTTTGCTTATGATCATGCAAATGTTGGAGTGAAATTGTTCAATGTAATGTTTATGTGCCACGTTCAAGTTATCTCGTATAATTGTAAGTGGATTGTAAACAAAACTATCAGATATAGCTAATTAAAGCTAACCAACAACATAAATAAAGGAAATATTACTTCAAACAAAGACGGAATTCCATAATCATATCTTCCCAGTTTTTTGAATATGTTGATGTAGTTTGCATTTTACGATTCTGTCGGGTAGTTTAATGTGGTTTCAATAAAACGGTCTTGTCAGTCTTATTGTACATCTGTTTGACGGAACAAAATACTTTTGTCGTCGGAGTTATGTCCCTTTACTTACTATCTCTCCTAAATGCAGAAAACTTCATATGGAAGTTATATATATATATATATATATATATATATATATATATATATATATATATATATATATATATATATTCTAAGCTGTTATCACCTCTTTAGATGACACAAAAATAGCTCATTTCCAAGAAGAAATAAACAGGTGTAATTTACCATGTAGTTTAGTATAATATAATACATACCGACTGCGGAATAAAATAATTGATAACATTTATCTTATCAACTACAATACGTAAAGATACGTATATCAGGAAGTTATTGGCTTTTATCAAGCAATACAATTGTGTCATGCCTATTTATTTGCTGTTGTTAGTTTTGTTTCTCTCCATGATGTTATGTTATATATATATATATATATATATATATATATATATATATATATATATATATATATATATATATATATATATATATATATATATATAATTGTATTTTGGACTTGTCCGTCCCGAAATCATGTTCATCGTGTACCTGACAGTAACTTCTATTTTATACTTCTAAACAAATAATGCATTGTTTATATTTCTCGATGAGTGTGGGTTAAATATTGCGATCATTATCAATATAGGTAAATATATTTATATGCGTCTCAGTCCAGGACATTGGAATTTGCCCTTATCATCACACTTCAGGCAATTTTTACATCGCCGCCTTTGAGACTACAAGCACACCAACAAGTTAAATATAAAAACATTTGTGTGACATTTGAATACAATATGAATTTTATACATCTGATATTTGTTAAATCGTTTAGAGTTATTTGTAACACAATACTGTGAATACTAAAAAAAAATTTCACTTTGCATTCTAGGGACATATACTATTTCTTGAATTTTAAACAAGTTGTTGTCTTTTGCTTTTTTTAAATTTAAGGTCAAAGAGCTGTAATAATCGATATTATTCATTGTAGCGAGATATTATAATATCAAACTCAAGTAAATTGTAAAACAATGCGTTACTTACTGTAATTGTCTTTTTTTCAACTCTTTTGCAGACTAGAATGAAATTGTTTTTACCATTTTTCACCACAATAATATGCTTGAACCCCTTGGATTTTTGAAGTGACACCTTCACCTTGAAATTGAGATAAATACATGAACATGATAACCATATATATTTATTGCTTATGATACATTTGTGAATGATCGATATATAGAAAAAGTTTCAAGTGAAGCGAGAAAGATAGATATGTTGCATTAAGTCAGATTTTGTTAATAGCTGTAGATATTCATTGAAAGACCCACAAAACTTGTCAGATGGAATTTTTTATTATAAAAAATGTTTTCTGTCAAATAACCATTATATTTATAACTATTTAGGTTGCTGATGCTTTCAGCGAGTAAAACTCGCACCTTTCTTGTTGATCATGTTGACGTAGAGTAATGTTGTTAAATCACAAAGGCTCACAAACAATATCTCTCTCTATGTATGTATGTATGTATGTATGTATGTATGTATGTATGTATGTATGTATGTATGTATGTATGTATGTATGTATGTATGTATGTATGTATGTATGTATGTATGTATGTATGTATGTATGTATGTATATATGTATGTATGTATGTATGTTCACCTTCAAATCTTGTTTGTAGTAATTAAATATATTAGCTTGTATGATGACTTGTTCCCCACGTATCACAGAATAAGGTAAATGAAGGCTAATGAAGAATTTCAGAAACACAGTTAGCTGAAATTAATATTGCATCAGTTAATTAAATATATTGCGGATATTCTGTATAATAGTTTTCTTCTTTTCGTTGATTTTGAAACTATCAATGTTTGTACTTATCAGTTTATATGAATTGCTTTCTATTCGTGTCAATTAACATAGGTCTGTATCACTTGGAATTTACTTTCTATAAGATTCTTTCAAAAAGGAATATGAAGTTAATTGAGATTTTATATATATATATATATATATATATATATATATATATATATATATATATATATATATATATATATATATATATATATATATATATATATATATATAAAGAACTTAACACAGATAATAGTATATCGAGAATTACAAGTTCTGTTTTATTAGTAGAAAAGACGATGGAATGTGAATGTATTTTGAACGAAAGAAGAAACAAAATAGAAATTTACATCAGCAGTAGACGGTGCGACACCAAGGCCAGTCTGGTTGTTGACTGCAAAAGCACTGGCTACCCATGTTGTTATAGTATCAGGACAAGTGGCGTTCAAAACAGCGGTTCCGTCGGGACTGAATTTACATATATATATATATATATATATATATATATATATATATATATATATATATATATATATATATATATATATATATATATATAAAGAATACAAATCATATGGCGAATAACAACCCTCTCAAGCGTACTGGATCCACCAAGGGATCACGTGTGTCAGGGATTAATTAAAATAGATGCAATAAACTGACGACGAACAGTACGAAACTAGTAACTAACTAGCCTAAGCGCTTTCGACTCTTAATGAGTCTTTTTCAAAGGCAAATACAAAACATAGTTACGACAAACAAATAAACACAAAAACGTTGTGTTTGTAAACCTCTACATTTCTGTCTTCACATGTGCTAAAACTATAAATACAACCAGCTTGTATAGACTAGTTGCGGAAACTGAAAACGTTGTATAATTCCCTAAAAGTCTACAAGCCAAAGCGACATCTATTTTTACTTTGTGTACATGTGTAACGCAGATTATATCCCGGATATTTGATTCTATACTGGTTATTCTTATAGTAAAAATTGAAGGATAATAAGAAGATTTAGAAAATGTTAAATTCTACTAGTGCATAGTTTTCATTTTCTAGTCTTCTTGGTTTAGACCGCTTGGTTTCAATGTTCTAAGGCGGCGTATCCAGTATGATTCCTTTTCCTTCCTGGTTTCGGAACTCCAGCTGTGGTTGTTAGCAATAGCGATAAGTATTATATCACTGAAAATGTGGCCAGGGGAGGAGAAGTGTTCTGCGACCGGGCTTCTGTACAGCTTTTTTTGTCATCCAATCAGATCTATGAAGGTTTATCCTTTTGTGTAGCTTTTCAGTTTCTCCCACGTACTGAAGGCCACAGATCTTACATGTGATGAGATAAATCACATTCTCTGTTTGGCACGTTTTGTTTGTGAAAGCTCTTAGCATCGGTTGAGCGTACACCATACCAGTGGGTACGCTTTATCGATGATATAGAAATGAAGTGGCAGTATGGAAGAGAAAGTCTGGATGACTTCATATCAAAGGCAAACAACTTCCATCCTTCAATAAAATTCACGGCAGAAATTTCCAACTCAAACCATGTTTTCCTGGACACAACAACCAGACTGGTGGAAAACAAATTACACACAGACATCTACTCGAAACCAACCGACAAACACCAGTATCTTCTCCCAACCAGCTGTCATCCAAAACACTGCATTAAGAACATTCCATATAGCCAGGCACTGAGGATACGCAGAATTTGCTCCGACGATGAAAGATTCCTAGAAAGGTCTAAAGAGCTGGCTAAACATTTAATTTACCGAGGCTACGACAAAGACCTGATTGCGGAGGCAATCCAAAGGGCCAAACAAACAAACCGTGATGACCTACTCAGATATGGACAGAAAGAAAAGGTTGATAGGATACCATTTATTCTGACCTATCACCCAGACAATCCCAAAGTAGGTAAAATCATCGCAAACCACTGGCCAACCGTGCAATCGTCAGACATACTAAACCTAATACTTCCGAACAAACCTGTTGTAGCTTACCGGAGACCAAAAGACCTAAAGGACATCCTAGTCAGGGCCAAGCTAATAACAATCGCTTGTCAAAACCAACCTAGTCAATCTGGACCCTGTGGCGATAAAAGATGCAAAACCTGTCAACATAGGATAGAGACCAAGACATTCACTAGCACAGTGACTAAAGAAAAACTAAACATACATGGTCCAAACAAAACGTGCAAAACAGAGAATGTGATTTATCTCATCACATGTAAGATCTGTGGCCTTCAGTACGTGGGAGAAACTGAAAAGCTACACAAAAGGATAAACCTTCATAGATCTGATTGGATGACAAAAAAGCTGTACAGAAGCCCGGTCGCAGAACACTTCTCCTCCCCTGGCCACAGTTTCAGTGATATAATACTTATCGCTATTGCTAACAACCACAGCTGGAGTTCCGAAACCAGGAAGGAAAAGGAATCATACTGGATACGCCGCCTTAGAACATTGAAACCAAGCGGTCTAAACCAAGAAGACTAGAAAATGAAAACTATGCACTAGTAGAATTTAACATTTTCTAAATCTTCTTATTATCCTTCAATTTTTACTATAAGAATAACCAGTATAGAATCAAATATCCGGGATATAATCTGCGTTACATATGTACACAAAGTAAAAATAGATGTCGCTTTGGCTTGTAGACTTTTAGGGAATTATACAACGTTTTCAGTTTCCGCAACTAGTCTATACAAGCTGGTTGTATTTATAGTTTTAGCACATGTGAAGACAGAAATGTAGATGTTTACAAACACAACGTTTATGTGTTTATTTGTTTGTCGTAACTATGTTTTGTATTTGCCTTTGAAAAAGACTCATTAAGAGTCGAAAGCGCTTAGGCTAGTTAGTTACTAGTTTCATACTTTTCGTCGTCAGTTTATTGGATCTATATATATATATATATATATATATATATATATATATATATATATATATATATATATATATATATATATATATATATATATATATTGGATACACAATAAATTTCAGCTATCAGTGTTATTTATGTATTTATTTGATCATTTTATCGTAGTGAACTAATTTTTAATAACTAGAAAATGATACAATTTTGAGTTCTAATTGCAATTAAGATTATTCGTCTGATACGTAAACACTCCCATATGTAATGTGTTGCTAATACCGATAAACTCACCCGGTTTTTACTCTGTTATACAGCCAAGTTTCTGGAAACAATTTTCGTATTCTACTTGTAGGCGAGCCTCTCATGCCGCCTTCTGCTGACGGGACAGAAGAAAAGACTTCTTTCCTCATCATCGTCGTCATTGGAAAATCTGAAGTGATCAAAGTATGCGTGACTGTCCCTGCATGATATCTCTTTTTTATTCATATTCATGGATGCTATAAGAATAAATTATACTGTTACAATCATACTTGCATGAAAAAAATTGAGATTGTAACAATCCCACTTTTATTTCGTTTATCTCAATTTAGCCATATTTTATATGCAATATTTAATTGTTTGAACAATAGTTAACGTTAATTTAAATAGGTCTATTCATTCGTTTATAAAATTATTTTCAATTTTTTACTGGGTATTCTCAGGGACAAAACGTTTTGTGTGAGATTATGGCTGTTTAAATTCTGCATCATGGCGTTCACAGTGATAAATTTGAAAATCGCTGAGTTAATTGCTTAAACGTTTTGAAAAAACATCGAACTGGATGCTGTTATGGGATGAAAGTAGCAAAAACAAAATTTTAAAAACGTCGAAATGGATGCTGTTATGGGATGAAAGTATCAAAAACAAAAGGTAAAATGATGACTAGTAAGAAACATAAATTTAATTTTGTTGTAGGAATAATTTGCAGTCAATTTATAATATAAGGTTTTCAACAATTATGTATCTGTTGTAATGCACTTACCCCAGTATATCGGTTCTTTATGGTACAAAAGTGCATCTGTGAAAACTTTTAGACCGGCATCCTAGAAAATAATACTGTAGTTTTATTAGAGCTTATTGAATCTATTAAAATGCGAATGACAAAATAATTTAGTAAATATATTTTTGGAGACACTGGGCTTTATTTTATCATTGCGTGGTAATCGCCGCCAACCATTTATTTCCTTTATTGCATTCGTAGGGTTATTTCTTTTTTTCAGTCTATGAATAAAATAACAGCCATTATTAAATTAGTCACAAATAAAAAATATTTAATCGATGATTTTGTAAACAAATGAACATGGTGTAACCTGCTTGCAAAATCTATTTATTGCAGTTTCAATCCTTTTCATGTACGTGACGTTCAATGTACTGGTAATCATTATATTTTCATAATAACAGTTATATGTAGCAGTAAATGTATCATGTGTTAACTATTATGCCTTCAACACATAGTACTGTAACAACATAAACAAATGCAAAGTTTCCAGTTGTATGAAAGGTTTATTCCGTTACTAGAATACAAAGCCTGATAGTTTTTGTTCATAAATAATAATGAGGTGGCATTAGAGTTTGTCACCTGGTAGATAGTAGTAACATCCGTCCCTGTACTCGGCCAAGGCCATCGCCACAGCCAGGGGTCGTTGAGAAAGACTGGAAACTTTTGATCATAAGAGCGCAGTTCTTCCTCAACCTTCGCATAAAATGAGAAGTTATATGTGAATACTGCTCTTGTTTAAGATGGACTTTCCTGTTAGTCATTTTTCAAGGATTCGGCTTTTTGTCTCTGAAGCAGAGGCTCACGGTTTGCAAAATATGTTAAGATGGAGAGAAGAAAAGACATTTAATTATCCATTTATTCTGAAAATTGCTTAAAATAACAATGACTTCAATTTAAATAGACATGATAACAACTCACAAAAATAAATTATCTCCTTGTAAGACAAGCATTAACATAGACTAGGTCGAAATCATAATGTAAACAGCGAAATATCACTATAAGTCGTAATTAACTTTTTGTATTTCACCTTTACATAACTCGACGACAGAATAGTTATAAATTAAATCGGCAACACTCTTTGCCTTTATTTACTCATTTTGCTTTGTTTTAATTCAATAAGCGCACTTGTATTCAACACTCGTATTGTAGGGGTTATGATGGTTTCTTGCTCACCTGAAACATAGAACCATATAAATTCATGGAATTCAATAAATTCCCTTTCGTCTCTTATTTGAAAGCATATAAAAGTATTCGCAAAACAAATTCTGCACTAGTAATATTCGTGCACCTTTCTCTAACAGTTTTAAGGCATATTGGTGTTTAATGGTCTTTTTTAAAATATATATCTGATACCTTGTAAATGCATAAATAATTTCACAAGTTGATTTAATTCACCATTTTAGGAGTGATGTCATTTCCAGATTTTAGGAGTAGCACAGCCTTGTCTATTGCAAGGACATTGACATCAGACCCTGGATCTGCTTTAAGCTTTAGACTGATATATTCCCCAGGCTTAGCTTTTGTCTTGTTAAACCGTATCGATACCTGAAAATGAAAGTTTGAGAAAGAATAAGAATATGGAAAATTAAAACATATCGCAATAATAGAAAAATATACTATTCAATTTCCCATTACGTAGAGTTAATATTTTGGTTGATATTGTCTTTATATAATTTATTTATTTTGCGTGCTTAATGTTGTAAACATATTGTTTACATAACTAACGTTTTCCCATGATTCTAAGTTGTAAATAGAATGCATACATAGTCAACGTCTTTCCACAATTCTAAGTTGAGAACAGAAAGATTTAAACGCCAGCCTTGTTTACAATTATCCACAGGTTTTCCATTGGAGTGTTTCATTTTCTATAACGACAAAGGTACAGTTAAAAGTTTTATAAATTGGATTTTGTGAAATAAATAATTCATTCTTGCATTGGCCCACTCTGTGAGAATTTGTTTGCGATCAGAGCTTATTGTTGTGTTATTTAAAATATTCATTTGAAGTATAAAAATGCTAAATGCTGTTTGATTTAATATAATGCTTATGAAGGTTTGGATACTATCTCTTTGAGCTGTTTGGCAAGTCTGTATCTAGATATATTGGTGACTTTAAGGAATGACAGATTAATGCATCAGGTGGAATCGGAATTAAGAAAGCTTGAGTTTCTAATGACTATGACGGGATTACAAATTCAGATGTAAAAAAGAAGAAAAAAATGCTGGTTCAGAGAGAGAGAGAGAGAGAGAGAGAGAGAGAGAGAGAGAGAGAGAGAGAGAGAGAGAGAGAGAGAGAGAGAGAGAGAGAGAGAGAGAGAGAGAGAGAGAGAGAGAGAGAGAGAGTTGTTGATAGGAGAGTGCCTGCCTCCACCACTTTACACACAAATTTAGATTTAGATTTTGATGTCACCATAATTGTATGTTAGTACTAAATTTTCAGGAAATAAAATTGAATAAATAATGTCTTAACTCTGGGAAATGGCTGATGACTTGGAATAGACAAAATAGCATTTGGCGTTGCTATTATAAGTGTACTTATTTGCAAAGTTAGGGAAATCTACACTTGACTGTAAGTATAATATAGTGCTGAGTTTGATGTAGTTAAGGAATATATCGTCAAGGGTTTTGATTTGGTACATGAGGAGTATCGAGAAAGGTTTACAAATTGTAAATAAGGAACTGGATAAATCGATGACAAAGTTGCAAGGGAGAAATAATGACTATTGGACAGGTGGTACTCAGCCAAGAAGGATTTTTAAAGAGAACGATAACATCATATAACATCTGATTGCTCATATTAATTGATAAATTCATGAATTGTATCCATAGTGATGTCAAGACCTACAGTGATGTGCAAATGTTGCAAACGTTTAGATAACACTGCTAGCATAACTGATGGTTATTCCTAGACTCACACAGTTTAATTTGCCAATAAGTTTTCTAGTGAGCAATGTTTTGGTAAAATTCATCTTGGATCATCATACTAGCACTTCCAAATTTCAGTCCAGCACAAAGGTTGGAGATCAAACATCTTATTAGACTGATCGGAAATCATTCTCTCTTACTATATGCACTTATTATAAAAAGAAAGGTCACAAACATTCGGTTTATTACAGGTTGAAAAAAGCAACATAATAAAGACAGAGATAGTTAAAATGTCCCAATTTTTAAGAGATTAAGGTTATAATTTTATATTAGAAGCAATACATTTGTTCGGTCAAACAAACTAACTCTTCTTTGAACACTTATCAACCATTCATGTCAGATGGTTCAATTTTACTTACTGTGATTATGCTCTGCCTTTCCTTACTATTAAGGGATATAATAGCTTCTTACAATTTGTTTGTTGTCAAATACGGCTCTTTTATCTGAGAAATCTTAATATAGTGAAAGTGTTCTTATTGAGGGAGCCGAGTGCGTCTTTGTTTATAATCCTTTTATCCCCATACTGAGTTTTCAAACCAGTGACTATTTAGAAGTATCTTTTTGACCAGTACCATTTAGTATTTGGCAATAACCTAGGTGGAGACAATTTCAAAAGTAGCCCACTTGTAAATGTCAAGCCTTGTTTGGATCTACAAGATGATCCTATTGAGAGTAAAATTACTGTTCCGTATGCTGTTTGCAAGTTGCCATAGCTATGGTAAAATGTACTCCTGAGAATGATGATGTTGATAATGAAATTATTCCTTTATCTAACATATTTGTTATTCGCTTTCTTTACGAGGTAAAACTGGCTTCTAGTATTGATCAATGAATAGGCATTGATGAAAGTGGCCCTCTTGTTACTACTCGTTTTCTCCATTCTAATCTTGGTAACAAAATACAATCACTGATTTTATAACAGGAGAATGTGTCATAGGGCTCATTGCAAATAGATTGCCACACATATTCGAAAATGCTAATTTGTGAAAAATGGGCACCTTATGAGAAAACGGATACGTGTGGTCAGTGAGCAATCAAGTTTGTTGGTTGAGATATATTTTTTTTGTATTGCTCATGAAACGTCTTTGGCTAGTCATGTTGATATCAATAAGACTTATCAAAATATTTTGAATAATTTTGTTTGTCCCAAACGTAATATTGAAGTTTCTAATTACTGTAGATTTGTCATATTTGTCAATTTATCAAGTGCTTGAAAACCAATCCAGATGATAAATGACGCTTCTCTTTAACGTTTTCTTCAATACAGCGATCCATTTAGCAGAATAATGGTATACTTTTTTGGTCTCGTGCATAACAACCAAGTCATGTAAACAGTTTTATTTGTTGACCTAATGTATGCATCCAAAAGATTTCCAGTGGTAATTCCATTGCGAGATTTTATAACTAAATCAGTTTTAAATGCTTTATTCACCTGTAGGAAGTTAGAAATCAATGTCTGTATTGTTCCAACAAGTTATGCATGAATTAGGTATCCAGCAGTTTAACTATTTTTCCTATCATCCCAAACGTCAATAGACTCTGGAAAGAGTCCATCAAACGTTGAAGAATATGGTTCATTCGTATTGCAAAATGATTGGGATAATGGTGTTCATTGGCTGTGTAATTCTATTAGGAAATCAGTTTGAGAATAATTCGAATTTAGTTTTTTGGAACTGGTGCTTGGAAATGCTGTCCTTGGACCGTTGAAACTATGAAAGGAGAAATCTTTTTTTCAAATGAAAATTCAAACATTAATATCTTGACTATTTGTCTGATTTCAAATATACGTTGTCTAATGTGTCTCAAGTAGCAAGAACTACCCTTCACTCTACTCACTCAATTAAAATAAAATTATGAAAGAAATACATAAGAAAAAGCTTCCTGCTTAGTGACAGAGTCCTGACTCTCCTGTCTATACATCACAATTCTCTTCGGGATCTATTTTATTTTCCTTGTTCAGTTGAGAAAAAGTAAAAGACTAACGTATATATATTTAACACTATTGGGAGGAGCCCTCTTTTATAGTACTTATTCAGTTGAAAAGAAAAAAGACTTAAAGAATATATATATATATATATATATATATATATATATATATATATATATATATATATATATATATATATATATATATATATATATATATATATATATATATATATAACACTACTGGGAGGAGGAATTATATATAATTCTGTCATATAACTATGTTAAAAGAGTATATTTACTGACATAATACATCGTATTATTCAATTAATTTAGTTGAACCTATCCGACATACGAAGGGTTATAAACATGACATATAATCTGAAAATAGTGACTCTGGATTAACAAAGTGATGGAATTCATAAATATTAAACCATTTGCACCACAAATTGTCGTTGAATAAATCAGGAAAACGTGAACTAAAACAGCTAGTTAATAAATATGAGCACTTGTTTCAAGATGTTCCATGACGAAAAAATAAAATCTACCATGATAATGATATTTGTAGGTTTTATACATGTGAAACAGACCTTACAGAATGAATCCTCTGAAACCGAAATTATTTAAAATAAAAATTCATTATTTTATAGAGAATGGAGAAATATAAGTACTTGCTGCTCATGACGTATTGCTGTGATCTTACCAGCTAACACATTTCGCATGTGTGATGTCTAGATAAGTCAACAATGTTAACAGCACTGAATCATTTCTAATGCCAAGATGAAACAGTTGCATCGACAAAATATGAAAAATATATCACCGAACTTTTGAAAGGATCTTTGCAAATTCTACTAAACTGAGAACTAAATTGTGGTATTTTACACACAAGATGGTTTTCATGAGTAGTTATGAAAAGTTATTTGACAACATTCCAAAGTTAAATCAACCTCATATATTGATGACGTAAATGTATACAGATGCAATTTGATGTTTTGTTTTTATTTTGCCATGCTTGCGTCACATTGTTTTGAGTTATTATATGATAAAGCAAGTTTAACCTGTACAAGTTAAAATCGATGCTATCTCTGAATTGCCGGTGTATATTAGTAAAAAACACAATTTATACATATTTTAATTATGGATGGATATTATCGGGAATGTTTGTCAAATTTGACAACAAATAAACAGAACTTGGACAAATTTGTTAAGTAATAAATCCGAGTTTTATTGGTTTGCAAGGGTTAGTAATATTTTCTTTTCAAATTAAAAGCCATGCTTTAATGTACGCTGGTTTTCTCAACACTAAATAACAGCAATTAATTTAAAATGTCTTTTGTTTGTGGAATATTGATTCAAGAATATAAATAATAATCTAATACCAGATAAATTCTTGACAATTGAACAAAAATGGATGGCTTTTATATTGGCTTTGAAACATTTTAAAGTGTTTATTAGTTCAGCTCTTTTTCTGATTGTTATATTCATT